>OV816025.1:145161157-145683495 GCA_929113105.1 Agrypnus murinus
ACGTTTGTTCTATCGTCATTCTTTTACAAATCGTATAATACTTATAAAATATGGAAAAGTACCAATAAGCAAGCTTAATTCAAATAACAACTAGAGCTTGTGCATCGATGATCCTTGTGCAAGGACCTTGAGGACCCACCTCCAGCTGAGCCTTCATTGTCAAAATCGTTTGTTCTATCGTCATTCTTTTACAAATCGTATAATACATATAAAATATGGAAAAGTACCAATAAGCAAGCTTAATTCAAATAACATCTAGAGCTTGTGCATCGATGATCCTTGTGCAAGGACCTTGAGAACCCACCTCCAGCTGAGCCTTAATGGTCAAAATCGTTTGTTCTATCGTCATTCTTTTACAAATCGTATAATACATATAAAATATGGAAAAGTACCAATAAGCAAGCTTAATTCAAATAACATCTAGAGCTTGTGCATCGATGATCCTTGTGCAAGGACCTTGAGAACCCACCTCCAGCTGAGCCTTAATGGTCAAAATCGTTTGTTCTATCGTCATTCTTTTACAAATCGTATAATACATATAAAATATGGAAAAGTACCAATAAGCAAGCTTAATTCAAATAACAACTAGAGCTTGTGCATCGATGATCCTTGTGCAAGGACCTTGAGAACCCACCTCCAGCTGAGCCTTAATGGTCAAAATCGTTTGTTCTATCGTCATTCTTTTACAAATCGTATAATACATATAAAATATGGAAAAGTACCAATAAGCAAGCTTAATTCAAATAACAACTAGAGCTTGTGCATCGATGATCCTTGTGCAAGGACCTTGAGAACCCACCTCCAGCTGAGCCTTAATGGTCAAAATCGTTTGTTCTATCGTCATTCTTTTACAAATCGTATAATACATATAAAATATGGAAAAGTACCAATAAGCAAGCTTAATTCAAATAACAACTAGAGCTTGTGCATCGATGATCTTTGAGCAAGGACCTTGAGAACCCACCTCCAGCTGAGCCTTAATGGTCAAAATCGTTTGTTCTATCGTCATTCTTTTACAAATCGTATAATACATATAAAATATGGAAAAGTACCAATAAGCAAGCTTAATTCAAATAACATCTAGAGCTTGTGCATCGATGATCCTTGTGCAAGGACCTTGAGAACCCACCTCCAGCTGAGCCTTAATGGTCAAAATCGTTTGTTCTATCGTCATTCTTTTACAAATCGTATAATACATATAAAATATGGAAAAGTACCAATAAGCAAGCTTAATTCAAATAACATCTAGAGCTTGTGCATCGATGATCTTTGAGCAAGGACCTTGAGAACCCACCTCCATCTGAGCCTTAATGGTCAAAATCGTTTGTTCTATCGTCATTCTTTTACAAATCGTATAATACATATAAAATATGGAAAAGTACCAATAAGCAAGCTTAATTCAAATAACAACTAGAGCTTGTGCATCGATGATCCTTGTGCAAGGACCTTGAGAACCCACCTCCAGCTGAGCCTTAATGGTCAAAATCGTTTGTTCTATCGTCATTCTTTTACAAATCGTATAATACATATAAAATATGGAAAAGTACCAATAAGCAAGCTTAATTCAAATAACAACTAGAGCTTGTGCATCGATGATCCTTGTGCAAGAACCTTGATAACCCACCTCCAGCTGAGCCTTAATGGTCAAAATCGTTTGTTCTATCGTCATTCTTTTACAAATCGTATAATACTTATGAAATATGGAAAAGTACCAATTAGCAAGTTTAATTTAAATAACAACTAGAGCTTGTGCATCGATGATCTTGGAGCAATGACCTTAACAAACCATCTCCAGATGAGCCGTAATGGTAAAAATCGCTTGTTCTATTGTCGTTTTTTACAAAACTTATAATACATATAAAATATGGAAAAGTTCCAATAAGCAAGCTTAATTCAAATAACAACGAGAGCTTGTGCATCGATGATCCTTGTAAAAGGACCTTGAGAACCCACCTCCAGCTGAGCCTTAATGGTCAAAATCGTTTGTTCTATCGTCATTCTTTTACAAATCGTATAATACATATAAAATATGGAAAAGTACCAATAAGCAAGCTTAATTCAAATAACATCTAGAGCTTGTGCATCGATGATCCTTGTGCAAGGACCTTGAGAACCCACCTCCAGCTGAGCCTTAATGGTCAAAATCGTTTGTTCTATCGTCATTCTTTTACAAATCGTATAATACATATAAAATATGGAAAAGTACCAATAAGCAAGCTTAATTCAAATAACAACTAGAGCTTGTGCATCGATGATCCTTGTGCAAGGACCTTGAGAACCCACCTCCAGCTGAGCCTTAATGGTCAAAATCGTTTGTTCTATTGTCATTCTTTTACAAATCGTATAATACATATAAAATATGGAAAAGTACCAATAAGCAAGCATAATTCAAATAACAACTAGAGCTTGTGCATCGATGATCCTTGTGCAAGGACCTTGAGGACCCACCTCCAGCTGAGCCTTCATTGTCAAAATCGTTTGTTCTATCGTCATTCTTTTACAAATCGTATAATACTTATAAAATATGGAAAAGTACCAATAAGCAAGCATAATTCAAATAACAACTAGAGCTTGTGCATCGATGATCCTTGTGCAAGGACCTTGAGAACCGACCTCCAGCTGAGCCTTAATGGTCAAAATCGTTTGTTCTATCGTCATTCTTTTACAAATCGTATAATACATATAAAATATGGAAAAGTACCAATAAGCAAGCTTAATTCAAATAACAACTAGAGCTTGTGCATCGATGATCCTTGTGCAAGGACCTTGAGGACCCACCTCCAGCTGAGCCTTAATGGTCAAAATCGTTTGTTCTATCGTCATTCTTTTACAAATCGTATAATACATATAAAATATGGAAAAGTACCAATAAGCAAGCTTAATTCAAATAACAACTAGAGCTTGTGCATCGATGATCCTTGTGCAAGGACCTTGAGAACCCACTTCCAGCTGAGCCTTAATGGTCAAAATCGTTTGTTCTATCGTCATTCTTTTACAAATCGTATAATACTTATAAAATATGGAAAAGTACCAATAAGCAAGCTTAATTCAAATAACAACTAGAGCTTGTGCATCGATGATCCTTGTGCAAGGACCTTGAGAACCCACCTCCAGCTGAGCCTTAATGGTCAAAATCGTTTGTTCTATCGTCATTCTTTTACAAATCGTATAATACATATAAAATATGGAAAAGTACCAATAAGCAAGCATAATTCAAATAACAACTAGAGCTTGTGCATCGATGATCCTTGTGCAAGGACCTTGAGGACCCACCTCCAGCTGAGCCTTCATTGTCAAAATCGTTTGTTCTATCGTCATTCTTTTACAAATCGTATAATACTTATAAAATATGGAAAAGTACCAATAAGCAAGCTTAATTCAAATAACAACTAGAGCTTGTGCATCGATGATCCTTGTGCAAGGACCTTGAGGACCCACCTCCAGCTGAGCCTTCATTGTCAAAATCGTTTGTTCTATCGTCATTCTTTTACAAATCGTATAATACTTATAAAATATGGAAAAGTACCAATAAGCAAGCATAATTCAAATAACAACTAGAGCTTGTGCATCGATGATCCTTGTGCAAGGACCTTGAGGACCCACCTCCAGCTGAGCCTTCATTGTCAAAATCGTTTGTTCTATCGTCATTCTTTTACAAATCGTATAATACATATAAAATATGGAAAAGTACCAATAAGCAAGCATAATTCAAATAACAACTAGAGCTTGTGCATCGATGATCCTTGTGCAAGGACCTTGAGGACCCACCTCCAGCTGAGCCTTCATTGTCAAAATCGTTTGTTCTATCGTCATTCTTTTACAAATCGTATAATACTTATAAAATATGGAAAAGTACCAATAAGCAAGCTTAATTCAAATAACAACTAATAACAACGTTTGTTCTATCGTCATTCTTTTACAAATCGTATAATACTTATAAAATATGGAAAAGTACCAATAAGCAAGCTTAATTCAAATAACAACTAGAGCTTGTGCATCGATGATCCTTGTGCAAGGACCTTGAGGACCCACCTCCAGCTGAGCCTTCATTGTCAAAATCGTTTGTTCTATCGTCATTCTTTTACAAATCGTATAATACTTATAAAATATTGAAAAGTACCAATAAGCAAGCTTAATTCAAATAACAACTAGAGCTTGTGCATCGATGATCCTTGTGCAAGGACCTTGAGAACCCACTTCCAGCTGAGCCTTAATGGTCAAAATCGTTTGTTCTATCGTCATTCTTTTACAAATCGTATAATACTTATAAAATATGGAAAAGTACCAATAAGCAAGCTTAATTCAAATAACAACTAGAGCTTGTGCATCGATGATCCTTGTGCAAGGACCTTGAGGACCCACCTCCAGCTGAGCCTTCATTGTCAAAATCGTTTGTTCTATCGTCATCCTTTTACAAATCGTATAATACTTATAAAATATGGAAAAGTACCAATAAGCAAGCATAATTCAAATAACAACTAGAGCTTGTGCATCGATGATCCTTGTGCAAGGACCTTGAGGACCCACCTCCAGCTGAGCCTTCATTGTCAAAATCGTTTGTTCTATCGTCATTCTTTTACAAATCGTATAATACTTATAAAATATGGAAAAGTACCAATAAGCAAGCTTAATTCAAATAACAACTAGAGCTTGTGCATCGATGATCCTTGTGCAAGGACCTTGAGAACCGACCTCCAGCTGAGCCTTAATGGTCAAAATCGTTTGTTCTATCGTCATTCTTTTACAAATCGTATAATACATATAAAATATGGAAAAGTACCAATAAGCAAGCTTAATTCAAATAACAACTAGAGCTTGTGCATCGATGATCCTTGTGCAAGGACCTTGAGGACCCACCTCCAGCTGAGCCTTAATGGTCAAAATCGTTTGTTCTATCGTCATTCTTTTACAAATCGTATAATACATATAAAATATGGAAAAGTACCAATAAGCAAGCTTAATTCAAATAACAACTAGAGCTTGTGCATCGATGATCCTTGACCAAGGACCTTGAGAACCCACTTCCAGCTGAGCCTTAATGGTCAAAATCGTTTGTTCTATCGTCATTCTTTTACAAATCGTATAATACATATAAAATATGGAAAAGTACCAATAAGCAAGCTTAATTCAAATAACAACTAGAGCTTGTGCATCGATGATCCTTGTGCAAGGACCTTGAGAACCCACTTCCAGCTGAGCCTTAATGGTCAAAATCGTTTGTTCTATCGTCATTCTTTTACAAATCGTATAATACTTATAAAATATGGAAAAGTACCAATAAGCAAGCTTAATTCAAATAACAACTAGAGCTTGTGCATCGATGATCCTTGTGCAAGGACCTTGAGAACCGACCTCCAGCTGAGCCTTAATGGTTAAAATCGTTTGTTCTATCGTCATTCTTTTACAAATCGTATAATACATATAAAATATGGAAAAGTACCAATAAGCAAGCTTAATTCAAATAACAACTAGAGCTTGTGCATCGATGATCTTTGAGCAAGGACCTTGAGAACCCACCTCCAGCTGAGCCTTAATGGTCAAAATCGTTTGTTCTATCGTCATTCTTTTACAAATCGTATAATACATATAAAATATGGAAAAGTACCAATAAGCAAGCTTAATTCAAATAACAACTAGAGCTTGTGCATCGATGATCCTTGTGCAAGGACCTTGAGGACCCACCTCCAGCTGAGCCTTCATTGTCAAAATCGTTTGTTCTATCGTCATCCTTTTACAAATCGTATAATACTTATAAAATATGGAAAAGTACCAATAAGCAAGCATAATTCAAATAACAACTAGAGCTTGTGCATCGATGATCCTTGTGCAAGGACCTTGAGGACCCACCTCCAGCTGAGCCTTCATTGTCAAAATCGTTTGTTCTATCGTCATTCTTTTACAAATCGTATAATACTTATAAAATATGGAAAAGTACCAATAAGCAAGCTTAATTCAAATAACAACTAGAGCTTGTGCATCGATGATCCTTGTGCAAGGACCTTGAGAACCGACCTCCAGCTGAGCCTTAATGGTCAAAATCGTTTGTTCTATCGTCATTCTTTTACAAATCGTATAATACATATAAAATATGGAAAAGTACCAATAAGCAAGCTTAATTCAAATAACAACGAGAGCTTGTGCATCGATGATCCTTGTGCAAGGACCTTGAGGACCCACCTCCAGCTGAGCCTTAATGGTCAAAATCGTTTGTTCTATCGTCATTCTTTTACAAATCGTATAATACATATAAAATATGGAAAAGTACCAATAAGCAAGCTTAATTCAAATAACAACTAGAGCTTGTGCATCGATGATCCTTGAGCAAGGACCTTGAGAACCCACTTCCAGCTGAGCCTTAATGGTCAAAATCGTTTGTTCTATCGTCATTCTTTTACAAATCGTATAATACATATAAAATATGGAAAAGTACCAATAAGCAAGCTTAATTCAAATAACAACTAGAGCTTGTGCATCGATGATCCTTGTGCAAGGACCTTGAGAACCCACTTCCAGCTGAGCCTTAATGGTCAAAATCGTTTGTTCTATCGTCATTCTTTTACAAATCGTATAATACTTATAAAATATGGAAAAGTACCAATAAGCAAGCTTAATTCAAATAACAACTAGAGCTTGTGCATCGAAGATCCTTGTGCAAGGACCTTGAGAACCGACCTCCAGCTGAGCCTTAATGGTCAAAATCGTTTGTTCTATCGTCATTCTTTTACAAATCGTATAATACATATAAAATATGGAAAAGTACCAATAAGCAAGCTTAATTCAAATAACAACTAGAGCTTGTGCATCGATGATCTTTTAGCAAGGACCTTGAGAACCCACCTCCAGCTGAGCCTTAATGGTCAAAATCGTTTGTTCTATCGTCATTCTTTTACAAATCGTATAATACATATAAAATATGGAAAAGTACCAATAAGCAAGCTTAATTCAAATAACATCTAGAGCTTGTGCATCGATGATCCTTGTGCAAGGACCTTGAGAACCCACCTCCAGCTGAGCCTTAATGGTCAAAATCGTTTGTTCTATCGTCATTCTTTTACAAATCGTATAATACATATAAAATATGGAAAAGTACCAATAAGCAAGCTTAATTCAAATAACATCTAGAGCTTGTGCATCGATGATCTTTGAGCAACGACCTTGAGAACCCACCTCCATCTGAGCCTTAATGGTCAAAATCGTTTGTTCTATCGTCATTCTTTTACAAATCGTATAATACATATAAAATATGGAAAAGTACCAATAAGCAAGCTTAATTCAAATAACAACTAGAGCTTGTGCATCGATGATCCTTGTGCAAGGACCTTGAGAACCCACCTCCAGCTGAGCCTTAATGGTCAAAATCGTTTGTTCTATCGTCATTCTTTTACAAATCGTATAATACATATAAAATATGGAAAAGTACCAATAAGCAAGCTTAATTCAAATAACAACTAGAGCTTGTGCATCGATGATCTTTGAGCAAGGACCTTGAGAACCCACCTCCAGCTGAGCCTTAATGGTCAAAATCGTTTGTTCTATCGTCATTCTTTTACAAATCGTATAATACATATAAAATATGGAAAAGTACCAATAAGCAAGCTTAATTCAAATAACATCTAGAGCTTGTGCATCGATGATCCTTGTGCAAGGACCTTGAGAACCCACCTCCAGCTGAGCCTTAATGGTCAAAATCGTTTGTTCTATCGTCATTCTTTTACAAATCGTATAATACATATAAAATATGGAAAAGTACCAATAAGCAAGCTTAATTCAAATAACATCTAGAGCTTGTGCATCGATGATCTTTGAGCAAGGACCTTGAGAACCCACCTCCATCTGAGCCTTAATGGTCAAAATCGTTTGTTCTATCGTCATTCTTTTACAAATCGTATAATACATATAAAATATGGAAAAGTACCAATAAGCAAGCTTAATTCAAATAACAACTAGAGCTTGTGCATCGATGATCCTTGTGCAAGGACCTTGAGAACCCACCTCCAGCTGAGCCTTAATGGTCAAAATCGTTTGTTCTATCGTCATTCTTTTACAAATCGTATAATACATATAAAATATGGAAAAGTACCAATAAGCAAGCTTAATTCAAATAACAACTAGAGCTTGTGCATCGATGATCCTTGTGCAAGAACCTTGATAACCCACCTCCAGCTGAGCCTTAATGGTCAAAATCGTTTGTTCTATCGTCATTCTTTTACAAATCGTATAATACTTATGAAATATGGAAAAGTACCAATTAGCAAGTTTAATTTAAATAACAACTAGAGCTTGTGCATCGATGATCTTGGAGCAATGACCTTAACAAACCATCTCCAGATGAGCCGTAATGGTAAAAATCGCTTGTTCTATTGTCGTTTTTTACAAAACATTTATACATATAAAATATGGAAAAGTACCAATAAGCAAGCTTAATTCAAATAACAACGAGAGCTTGTGCATCGATGATCCTTGTAAAAGGACCTTGAGAACCCACCTCCAGCTGAGCCTTAATGGTCAAAATCGTTTGTTCTATCGTCATTCTTTTACAAATCGTATAATACATATAAAATATGGAAAAGTACCAATAAGCAAGCTTAATTCAAATAACATCTAGAGCTTGTGCATCGATGATCCTTGTGCAAGGACCTTGAGAACCCACCTCCAGCTGAGCCTTAATGGTCAAAATCGTTTGTTCTATCGTCATTCTTTTACAAATCGTATAATACATATAAAATATGGAAAAGTACCAATAAGCAAGCTTAATTCAAATAACAACTAGAGCTTGTGCATCGATGATCCTTGTGCAAGGACCTTGAGAACCCACCTCCAGCTGAGCCTTAATGGTCAAAATCGTTTGTTCTATTGTCATTCTTTTACAAATCGTATAACACATATAAAATATGGAAAAGTACCAATAAGCAAGCATAATTCAAATAACAACTAGAGCTTGTGCATCGATGATCCTTGTGCAAGGACCTTGAGGACCCACCTCCAGCTGAGCCTTCATTGTCAAAATCGTTTGTTCTATCGTCATTCTTTTACAAATCGTATAATACTTATAAAATATGGAAAAGTACCAATAAGCAAGCTTAATTCAAATAACAACTAGAGCTTGTGCATCGATGATCCTTGTGCAAGGACCTTGAGAACCGACCTCCAGCTGAGCCTTAATGGTCAAAATCGTTTGTTCTATCGTCATTCTTTTACAAATCGTATAATACATATAAAATATGGAAAAGTACCAATAAGCAAGCTTAATTCAAATAACAACTAAAGCTTGTGCATCGATGATCCTTGTGCAAGGACCTTGAGGACCCACCTCCAGCTGAGCCTTAATGGTCAAAATCGTTTGTTCTATCGTCATTCTTTTACAAATCGTATAATACATATAAAATATGGAAAAGTACCAATAAGCAAGCTTAATTCAAATAACAACTAGAGCTTGTGCATCGATGATCCTTGTGCAAGGACCTTGAGAACCCACTTCCAGCTGAGCCTTAATGGTCAAAATCGTTTGTTCTATCGTCATTCTTTTACAAATCGTATAATACTTATAAAATATGGAAAAGTACCAATAAGCAAGCTTAATTCAAATAACAACTAGAGCTTGTGCATCGATGATCCTTGTGCAAGGACCTTGAGGACCCACCTCCAGCTGAGACTTCATTGTCAAAATCGTTTGTTCTATCGTCATTCTTTTACAAATCGTATAATACTTATAAAATATGGAAAAGTACCAATAAGCAAGCTTAATTCATATAACAACTAGAGCTTGTGCATCGATGATCCTTGTGCAAGGACCTTGAGAACCCACTTCCAGCTGAGCCTTAATGGTCAAAATCGTTTGTTCTATCGTCATTCTTTTACAAATCGTATAATACTTATAAAATATGGAAAAGTACCAATAAGCAAGCTTAATTCAAATAACAACTAGAGCTTGTGCAACGATGATCCTTGTGCAAGGACCTTGAGGACCCACCTCCAGCTGAGCCTTCATTGTCAAAATCGTTTGTTCTATCGTCATTCTTTTACAAATCGTATAATACTTATAAAATATGGAAAAGTACCAATAAGCAAGCATAATTCAAATAACAACTAGAGCTTGTGCATCGATGATCCTTGTGCAAGGACCTTGAGGACCCACCTGCAGCTCAGCCTTCATTGTCAAAATCGTTTTTTCTATCGTCATTCTTTTACAAATCGTATAATACATATAAAATATGGAAAAGTACCAATAAGCAAGCATAATTCAAATAACAACTAGAGCTTGTGCATCGATGATCCTTGTGCAAGGACCTTGAGAACCCACTTCCAGCTGAGCCTTAATGGTCAAAATCGTTTGTTCTATCGTCATTCTTTTACAAATCGTATAATACTTATAAAATATGGAAAAGTACCAATAAGCAAGCTTAATTCAAATAACAACTAGAGCTTGTGCAACGATGATCCTTGTGCAAGGACCTTGAGGACCCACCTCCAGCTGAGCCTTCATTGTCAAAATCGTTTGTTCTATCGTCATTCTTTTACAAATCGTATAATACTTATAAAATATGGAAAAGTACCAATAAGCAAGCATAATTCAAATAACAACTAGAGCTTGTGCATCGATGATCCTTGTGCAAGGACCTTGAGGACCCACCTCCAGCTCAGCCTTCATTGTCAAAATCGTTTGTTCTATCGTCATTCTTTTACAAATCGTATAATACTTATAAAATATGGAAAAGTACCAATAAGCAAGCTTAATTCAAATAACAACTAATAACAACGTTTGTTCTATCGTCATTCTTTTACAAATCGTATAATACTTATAAAATATGGAAAAGTACCAATAAGCAAGCTTAATTCAAATAACAACTAGAGCTTGTGCATCGATGATCCTTGTGCAAGGACCTTGAGGACCCACCTCCAGCTGAGCCTTCATTGTCAAAATCGTTTGTTCTATCGTCATTCTTTTACAAATCGTATAATACATATAAAATATGGAAAAGTACCAATAAGCAAGCTTAATTCAAATAACATCTAGAGCTTGTGCATCGATGATCCTTGTGCAAGGACCTTGAGAACCCACCTCCAGCTGAGCCTTAATGGTCAAAATCGTTTGTTCTATCGTCATTCTTTTACAAATCGTATAATACATATAAAATATGGAAAAGTACCAATAAGCAAGCTTAATTCAAATAACATCTAGAGCTTGTGCATCGATGATCCTTGTGCAAGGACCTTGAGAACCCACCTCCAGCTGAGCCTTAATGGTCAAAATCGTTTGTTCTATCGTCATTCTTTTACAAATCGTATAATACATATAAAATATGGAAAAGTACCAATAAGCAAGCTTAATTCAAATAACAACTAGAGCTTGTGCATCGATGATCCTTGTGCAAGGACCTTGAGAACCCACCTCCAGCTGAGCCTTAATGGTCAAAATCGTTTGTTCTATTGTCATTCTTTTACAAATCGTATAATACATATAAAATATGGAAAAGTACCAATAAGCAAGCATAATTCAAATAACAACTAGAGCTTGTGCATCGATGATCCTTGTGCAAGGACCTTGAGGACCCACCTCCAGCTGAGCCTTCATTGTCAAAATCGTTTGTTCTATCGTCATTCTTTTACAAATCGTATAATACTTATAAAATATGGAAAAGTACCAATAAGCAAGCTTAATTCAAATAACAACTAGAGCTTGTGCATCGATGATCCTTGTGCAAGGACCTTGAGAACCGACCTCCAGCTGAGCCTTAATGGTCAAAATCGTTTGTTCTATCGTCATTCTTTTACAAATCGTATAATACATATAAAATATGGAAAAGTACCAATAAGCAAGCTTAATTCAAATAACAACTAAAGCTTGTGCATCGATGATCCTTGTGCAAGGACCTTGAGGACCCACCTCCAGCTGAGCCTTAATGGTCAAAATCGTTTGTTCTATCGTCATTCTTTTACAAATCGTATAATACATATAAAATATGGAAAAGTACCAATAAGCAAGCTTAATTCAAATAACAACTAGAGCTTGTGCATCGATGATCCTTGTGCAAGGACCTTGAGAACCCACTTCCAGCTGAGCCTTAATGGTCAAAATCGTTTGTTCTATCGTCATTCTTTTACAAATCGTATAATACTTATAAAATATGGAAAAGTACCAATAAGCAAGCTTAATTCAAATAACAACTAGAGCTTGTGCATCGATGATCCTTGTGCAAGGACCTTGAGGACCCACCTCCAGCTGAGACTTCATTGTCAAAATCGTTTGTTCTATCGTCATTCTTTTACAAATCGTATAATACTTATAAAATATGGAAAAGTACCAATAAGCAAGCTTAATTCATATAACATCTAGAGCTTGTGCATCGATGATCCTTGTGCAAGGACCTTGAGAACCCACTTCCAGCCTAGCCTTAATGGTCAAAATCGTTTGTTCTATCGTCATTCTTTTACAAATCGTATAATACTTATAAAATATGGAAAAGTACCAATAAGCAAGCTTAATTCAAATAACAACTAGAGCTTGTGCAACGATGATCCTTGTGCAAGGACCTTGAGGACCCACCTCCAGCTTAGCCTTCATTGTCAAAATCGTTTGTTCTATCGTCATTCTTTTACAAATCGTATAATACTTATAAAATATGGAAAAGTACCAATAAGCAAGCATAATTCAAATAACAACTAGAGCTTGTGCATCGATGATCCTTGTGCAAGGACCTTGAGAACCCACCTCCAGCTGAGCCTTAATGGTCAAAATCGTTTGTTCTATCGTCATTCTTTTACAAATCGTATAATACATATAAAATATGGAAAAGTACCAATAAGCAAGCTTAATTCAAATAACAACTAGAGCTTGTGCATCGATGATCTTTGAGCAAGGACCTTGAGAACCCACCTCCAGCTGAGCCTTAATGGTCAAAATCGTTTGTTCTATCGTCATTCTTTTACAAATCGTATAATACATATAAAATATGGAAAAGTACCAATAAGCAAGCTTAATTTAAATAACATCTAGAGCTTGTGCATCGATGATCCTTGTGCAAGGACCTTGAGAACCCACCTCCAGCTGAGCCTTAATGGTCAAAATCGTTTGTTCTATCGTCATTCTTTTACAAATCGTATAATACATATAAAATATGGAAAAGTACCAATAAGCAAGCTTAATTCAAATAACATCTAGAGCTTGTGCATCGATGATCTTTGAGCAACGACCTTGAGAACCCACCTCCATCTGAGCCTTAATGGTCAAAATCGTTTGTTCTATCGTCATTCTTTTACAAATCGTATAATACATATAAAATATGGAAAAGTACCAATAAGCAAGCTTAATTCAAATAACAACTAGAGCTTGTGCATCGATGATCCTTGTGCAAGGACCTTGAGAACCCACCTCCAGCTGAGCCTTAATGGTCAAAATCGTTTGTTCTATCGTCATTCTTTTACAAATCGTATAATACATATAAAATATGGAAAAGTACCAATAAGCAAGCTTAATTCAAATAACAACTAGAGCTTGTGCATCGATGATCTTTGAGCAAGGACCTTGAGAACCCACCTCCAGCTGAGCCTTAATGGTCAAAATCGTTTGTTCTATCGTCATTCTTTTACAAATCGTATAATACATATAAAATATGGAAAAGTACCAATAAGCAAGCTTAATTCAAATAACATCTAGAGCTTGTGCATCGATGATCCTTGTGCAAGGACCTTGAGAACCCACCTCCAGCTGAGCCTTAATGGTCAAAATCGTTTGTTCTATCGTCATTCTTTTACAAATCGTATAATACATATAAAATATGGAAAAGTACCAATAAGCAAGCTTAATTCAAATAACAACTAGAGCTTGTGCATCGATGATCTTTGAGCAAGGACCTTGAGAACCCACCTCCATCTGAGCCTTAATGGTCAAAATCGTTTGTTCTATCGTCATTCTTTTACAAATCGTATAATACATATAAAATATGGAAAAGTACCAATAAGCAAGCTTAATTCAAATAACAACTAGAGCTTGTGCATCGATGATCCTTGTGCAAGGACCTTGAGAACCCACCTCCAGCTGAGCCTTAATGGTCAAAATCGTTTGTTCTATCGTCATTCTTTTACAAATCGTATAATACATATAAAATATGGAAAAGTACCAATAAGCAAGCTTAATTCAAATAACAACTAGAGCTTGTGCATCGATGATCCTTGTGCAAGAACCTTGATAACCCACCTCCAGCTGAGCCTTAATGGTCAAAATCGTTTGTTCTATCGTCATTCTTTTACAAATCGTATAATACTTATGAAATATGGAAAAGTACCAATTAGCAAGTTTAATTTAAATAACAACTAGAGCTTGTGCATCGATGATCTTGGAGCAATGACCTTAACAAACCATCTCCAGATGAGCCGTAATGGTAAAAATCGCTTGTTCTATTGTCGTTTTTTACAAAACTTATAATACATATAAAATATGGAAAAGTACCAATAAGCAAGCTTAATTCAAATAACAACGAGAGCTTGTGCATCGATGATCCTTGTAAAAGGACCTTGAGAACCCACCTCCAGCTGAGCCTTAATGGTCAAAATCGTTTGTTCTATCGTCATTCTTTTACAAATCGTATAATACATATAAAATATGGAAAAGTACCAATAAGCAAGCTTAATTCAAATAACATCTAGAGCTTGTGCATCGATGATCCTTGTGCAAGGACCTTGAGAACCCACCTCCAGCTGAGCCTTAATGGTCAAAATCGTTTGTTCTATCGTCATTCTTTTACAAATCGTATAATACATATAAAATATGGAAAAGTACCAATAAGCAAGCTTAATTCAAATAACAACTAGAGCTTGTGCATCGATGATCCTTGTGCAAGGACCTTGAGAACCCACCTCCAGCTGAGCCTTAATGGTCAAAATCGTTTGTTCTATTGTCATTCTTTTACAAATCGTATAATACATATAAAATATGGAAAAGTACCAATAAGCAAGCATAATTCAAATAACAACTAGAGCTTGTGCATCGATGATCCTTGTGCAAGGACCTTGAGGACCCACCTCCAGCTGAGCCTTCATTGTCAAAATCGTTTGTTCTATCGTCATTCTTTTACAAATCGTATAATACTTATAAAATATGGAAAAGTACCAATAAGCAAGCATAATTCAAATAACAACTAGAGCTTGTGCATCGATGATCCTTGTGCAAGGACCTTGAGAACCGACCTCCAGCTGAGCCTTAATGGTCAAAATCGTTTGTTCTATCGTCATTCTTTTACAAATCGTATAATACATATAAAATATGGAAAAGTACCAATAAGCAAGCATAATTCAAATAACAACTAGAGCTTGTGCATCGATGATCCTTGTGCAAGGACCTTGAGGACCCACCTCCAGCTGAGCCTTAATGGTCAAAATCGTTTGTTCTATCGTCATTCTTTTACAAATCGTATAATACATATAAAATATGGAAAAGTACCAATAAGCAAGCTTAATTCAAATAACAACTAGAGCTTGTGCATCGATGATCCTTGTGCAAGGACCTTGAGAACCCACTTCCAGCTGAGCCTTAATGGTCAAAATCGTTTGTTCTATCGTCATTCTTTTACAAATCGTATAATACTTATAAAATATGGAAAAGTACCAATAAGCAAGCTTAATTCAAATAACAACTAGAGCTTGTGCATCGATGATCCTTGTGCAAGGACCTTGAGAACCCACCTCCATCTGAGCCTTAATGGTCAAAATCGTTTGTTCTATCGTCATTCTTTTACAAATCGTATAATACATATAAAATATGGAAAAGTACCAATAAGCAAGCATAATTCAAATAACAACTAGAGCTTGTGCATCGATGATCCTTGTGCAAGGACCCACCTCCAGCTGAGCCTTCATTGTCAAAATCGTTTGTTCTATCGTCATTCTTTTACAAATCGTATAATACTTATAAAATATGGAAAAGTACCAATAAGCAAGCTTAATTCAAATAACAACTAGAGCTTGTGCATCGATGATCCTTGTGCAAGGACCTTGAGGACCCACCTCCAGCTGAGCCTTCATTGTCAAAATCGTTTGTTCTATCGTCATTCTTTTACAAATCGTATAATACTTATAAAATATGGAAAAGTACCAATAAGCAAGCATAATTCAAATAACAACTAGAGCTTGTGCATCGATGATCCTTGTGCAAGGACCTTGAGGACCCACCTCCAGCTGAGCCTTCATTGTCAAAATCGTTTGTTCTATCGTCATTCTTTTACAAATCGTATAATACATATAAAATATGGAAAAGTACCAATAAGCAAGCATAATTCAAATAACAACTAGAGCTTGTGCATCGATGATCCTTGTGCAAGGACCTTGAGGACCCACCTCCAGCTGAGCCTTCATTGTCAAAATCGTTTGTTCTATCGTCATTCTTTTACAAATCGTATAATACTTATAAAATATGGAAAAGTACCAATAAGCAAGCTTAATTCAAATAACAACTAATAACAACGTTTGTTCTATCGTCATTCTTTTACAAATCGTATAATACTTATAAAATATGGAAAAGTACCAATAAGCAAGCTTAATTCAAATAACAACTAGAGCTTGTGCATCGATGATCCTTGTGCAAGGACCTTGAGGACCCACCTCCAGCTGAGCCTTCATTGTCAAAATCGTTTGTTCTATCGTCATTCTTTTACAAATCGTATAATACTTATAAAATATTGAAAAGTACCAATAAGCAAGCTTAATTCAAATAACAACTAGAGCTTGTGCATCGATGATCCTTGTGCAAGGACCTTGAGAACCCACTTCCAGCTGAGCCTTAATGGTCAAAATCGTTTGTTCTATCGTCATTCTTTTACAAATCGTATAATACTTATAAAATATGGAAAAGTACCAATAAGCAAGCTTAATTCAAATAACAACTAGAGCTTGTGCATCGATGATCCTTGTGCAAGGACCTTGAGGACCCACCTCCAGCTGAGCCTTCATTGTCAAAATCGTTTGTTCTATCGTCATCCTTTTACAAATCGTATAATACTTATAAAATATGGAAAAGTACCAATAAGCAAGCATAATTCAAATAACAACTAGAGCTTGTGCATCGATGATCCTTGTGCAAGGACCTTGAGGACCCACCTCCAGCTGAGCCTTCATTGTCAAAATCGTTTGTTCTATCGTCATTCTTTTACAAATCGTATAATACTTATAAAATATGGAAAAGTACCAATAAGCAAGCTTAATTCAAATAACAACTAGAGCTTGTGCATCGATGATCCTTGTGCAAGGACCTTGAGAACCGACCTCCAGCTGAGCCTTAATGGTCAAAATCGTTTGTTCTATCGTCATTCTTTTACAAATCGTATAATACATATAAAATATGGAAAAGTACCAATAAGCAAGCTTAATTCAAATAACAACTAGAGCTTGTGCATCGATGATCCTTGTGCAAGGACCTTGAGGACCCACCTCCAGCTGAGCCTTAATGGTCAAAATCGTTTGTTCTATCGTCATTCTTTTACAAATCGTATAATACATATAAAATATGGAAAAGTACCAATAAGCAAGCTTAATTCAAATAACAACTAGAGCTTGTGCATCGATGATCCTTGAGCAAGGACCTTGAGAACCCACTTCCAGCTGAGCCTTAATGGTCAAAATCGTTTGTTCTATCGTCATTCTTTTACAAATCGTATAATACATATAAAATATGGAAAAGTACCAATAAGCAAGCTTAATTCAAATAACAACTAGAGCTTGTGCATCGATGATCCTTGTGCAAGGACCTTGAGAACCCACTTCCAGCTGAGCCTTAATGGTCAAAATCGTTTGTTCTATCGTCATTCTTTTACAAATCGTATAATACTTATAAAATATGGAAAAGTACCAATAAGCAAGCTTAATTCAAATAACAACTAGAGCTTGTGCATCGATGATCCTTGTGCAAGGACCTTGAGAACCGACCTCCAGCTGAGCCTTAATGGTCAAAATCGTTTGTTCTATCGTCATTCTTTTACAAATCGTATAATACATATAAAATATGGAAAAGTACCAATAAGCAAGCTTAATTCAAATAACAACTAGAGCTTGTGCATCGATGATCTTTGAGCAAGGACCTTGAGAACCCACCTCCAGCTGAGCCTTAATGGTCAAAATCGTTTGTTCTATCGTCATTCTTTTACAAATCGTATAATACATATAAAATATGGAAAAGTACCAATAAGCAAGCTTAATTCAAATAACAACTAGAGCTTGTGCATCGATGATCCTTGTGCAAGGACCTTGAGGACCCACCTCCAGCTGAGCCTTCATTGTCAAAATCGTTTGTTCTATCGTCATCCTTTTACAAATCGTATAATACTTATAAAATATGGAAAAGTACCAATAAGCAAGCATAATTCAAATAACAACTAGAGCTTGTGCATCGATGATCCTTGTGCAAGGACCTTGAGGACCCACCTCCAGCTGAGCCTTCATTGTCAAAATCGTTTGTTCTATCGTCATTCTTTTACAAATCGTATAATACTTATAAAATATGGAAAAGTACCAATAAGCAAGCTTAATTCAAATAACAACTAGAGCTTGTGCATCGATGATCCTTGTGCAAGGACCTTGAGAACCGACCTCCAGCTGAGCCTTAATGGTCAAAATCGTTTGTTCTATCGTCATTCTTTTACAAATCGTATAATACATATAAAATATGGAAAAGTACCAATAAGCAAGCTTAATTCAAATAACAACTAGAGCTTGTGCATCGATGATCCTTGTGCAAGGACCTTGAGGACCCACCTCCAGCTGAGCCTTAATGGTCAAAATCGTTTGTTCTATCGTCATTCTTTTACAAATCGTATAATACATATAAAATATGGAAAAGTACCAATAAGCAAGCTTAATTCAAATAACAACTAGAGCTTGTGCATCGATGATCCTTGAGCAAGGACCTTGAGAACCCACTTCCAGCTGAGCCTTAATGGTCAAAATCGTTTGTTCTATCGTCATTCTTTTACAAATCGTATAATACATATAAAATATGGAAAAGTACCAATAAGCAAGCTTAATTCAAATAACAACTAGAGCTTGTGCATCGATGATCCTTGTGCAAGGACTTTGAGAACCCACTTCCAGCTGAGCCTTAATGGTCAAAATCGTTTGTTCTATCGTCATTCTTTTACAAATCGTATAATACTTATAAAATATGGAAAAGTACCAATAAGCAAGCTTAATTCAAATAACAACTAGAGCTTGTGCATCGATGATCCTTGTGCAAGGACCTTGAGAACCGACCTCCAGCTGAGCCTTAATGGTCAAAATCGTTTGTTCTATCGTCATTCTTTTACAAATCGTATAATACATATAAAATATGGAAAAGTACCAATAAGCAAGCTTAATTCAAATAACAACTAGAGCTTGTGCATCGATGATCTTTTAGCAAGGACCTTGAGAACCCACCTCCAGCTGAGCCTTAATGGTCAAAATCGTTTGTTCTATCGTCATTCTTTTACAAATCGTATAATACATATAAAATATGGAAAAGTACCAATAAGCAAGCTTAATTCAAATAACATCTAGAGCTTGTGCATCGATGATCCTTGTGCAAGGACCTTGAGAACCCACCTCCATCTGAGCCTTAATGGTCAAAATCGTTTGTTCTATCGTCATTCTTTTACAAATCGTATAATACATATAAAATATGGAAAAGTACCAATAAGCAAGCTTAATTCAAATAACATCTAGAGCTTGTGCATCGATGATCTTTGAGCAACGACCTTGAGAACCCACCTCCATCTGAGCCTTAATGGTCAAAATCGTTTGTTCTATCGTCATTCTTTTACAAATCGTATAATACATATAAAATATGGAAAAGTACCAATAAGCAAGCTTAATTCAAATAACATCTAGAGCTTGTGCATCGATGATCTTTGAGCAACGACCTTGAGAACCCACCTCCAGCTGAGCCTTAATGGTCAAAATCGTTTGTTCTATCGTCATTCTTTTACAAATCGTATAATACATATAAAATATGGAAAAGTACCAATAAGCAAGCTTAATTCAAATAACAACTAGAGCTTGTGCATCGATGATCCTTGTGCAAGGACCTTGAGAACCCACCTCCAGCTGAGCCTTAATGGTCAAAATCGTTTGTTCTATCGTCATTCTTTTACAAATCGTATAATACATATAAAATATGGAAAAGTACCAATAAGCAAGCTTAATTCAAATAACAACTAGAGCTTGTGCATCGATGATCTTTGAGCAAGGACCTTGAGAACCCACCTCCAGCTGAGCCTTAATGGTCAAAATCGTTTGTTCTATCGTCATTCTTTTACAAATCGTATAATACATATAAAATATGGAAAAGTACCAATAAGCAAGCTTAATTCAAATAACATCTAGAGCTTGTGCATCGATGATCCTTGTGCAAGGACCTTGAGAACCCACCTCCAGCTGAGCCTTAATGGTCAAAATCGTTTGTTCTATCGTCATTCTTTTACAAATCGTATAATACATATAAAATATGGAAAAGTACCAATAAGCAAGCTTAATTCAAATAACATCTAGAGCTTGTGCATCGATGATCTTTGAGCAAGGACCTTGAGAACCCACCTCCATCTGAGCCTTAATGGTCAAAATCGTTTGTTCTATCGTCATTCTTTTACAAATCGTATAATACATATAAAATATGGAAAAGTACCAATAAGCAAGCTTAATTCAAATAACAACTAGAGCTTGTGCATCGATGATCCTTGTGCAAGGACCTTGAGAACCCACCTCCAGCTGAGCCTTAATGGTCAAAATCGTTTGTTCTATCGTCATTCTTTTACAAATCGTATAATACATATAAAATATGGAAAAGTACCAATAAGCAAGCTTAATTCAAATAACAACTAGAGCTTGTGCATCGATGATCCTTGTGCAAGAACCTTGATAACCCACCTCCAGCTGAGCCTTAATGGTCAAAATCGTTTGTTCTATCGTCATTCTTTTACAAATCGTATAATACTTATGAAATATGGAAAAGTACCAATTAGCAAGTTTAATTTAAATAACAACTAGAGCTTGTGCATCGATGATCCTTGTAAAAGGACCTTGAGAACCCACCTCCAGCTGAGCCTTAATGGTCAAAATCGTTTGTTCTATCGTCATTCTTTTACAAATCGTATAATACATATAAAATATGGAAAAGTACCAATAAGCAAGCTTAATTCAAATAACAACTAGAGCTTGTGCATCGATGATCCTTGTGCAAGAACCTTGATAACCCACCTCCAGCTGAGCCTTAATGGTCAAAATCGTTTGTTCTATCGTCATTCTTTTACAAATCGTATAATACATATAAAATATGGAAAAGTACCAATAAGCAAGCTTAATTCAAATAACAACGAGAGCTTGTGCATCGATGATCCTTGTAAAAGGACCTTGAGAACCCACCTCCAGCTGAGCCTTAATGGTCAAAATCGTTTGTTCTATCGTCATTCTTTTACAAATCGTATAATACATATAAAATATGGAAAAGTACCAATAAGCAAGCTTAATTCAAATAACATCTAGAGCTTGTGCATCGATGATCCTTGTGCAAGGACCTTGAGAACCCACCTCCAGCTGAGCCTTAATGGTCAAAATCGTTTGTTCTATCGTCATTCTTTTACAAATCGTATAATACATATAAAATATGGAAAAGTACCAATAAGCAAGCTTAATTCAAATAACAACTAGAGCTTGTGCATCGATGATCCTTGTGCAAGGACCTTGAGAACCCACCTCCAGCTGAGCCTTAATGGTCAAAATCGTTTGTTCTATTGTCATTCTTTTACAAATCGTATAATACATATAAAATATGGAAAAGTACCAATAAGCAAGCATAATTCAAATAACAACTAGAGCTTGTGCATCGATGATCCTTGTGCAAGGACCTTGAGGACCCACCTCCAGCTGAGCCTTCATTGTCAAAATCGTTTGTTCTATCGTCATTCTTTTACAAATCGTATAATACTTATAAAATATGGAAAAGTACCAATAAGCAAGCTTAATTCAAATAACAACTAGAGCTTGTGCATCGATGATCCTTGTGCAAGGACCTTGAGAACCGACCTCCAGCTGAGCCTTAATGGTCAAAATCGTTTGTTCTATCGTCATTCTTTTACAAATCGTATAATACATATAAAATATGGAAAAGTACCAATAAGCAAGCTTAATTCAAATAACAACTAAAGCTTGTGCATCGATGATCCTTGTGCAAGGACCTTGAGGACCCACCTCCAGCTGAGCCTTAATGGTCAAAATCGTTTGTTCTATCGTCATTCTTTTACAAATCGTATAATACATATAAAATATGGAAAAGTACCAATAAGCAAGCTTAATTCAAATAACAACTAGAGCTTGTGCATCGATGATCCTTGTGCAAGGACCTTGAGAACCCACTTCCAGCTGAGCCTTAATGGTCAAAATCGTTTGTTCTATCGTCATTCTTTTACAAATCGTATAATACTTATAAAATATGGAAAAGTACCAATAAGCAAGCTTAATTCAAATAACAACTAGAGCTTGTGCATCGATGATCCTTGTGCAAGGACCTTGAGGACCCACCTCCAGCTGAGACTTCATTGTCAAAATCGTTTGTTCTATCGTCATTCTTTTACAAATCGTATAATACTTATAAAATATGGAAAAGTACCAATAAGCAAGCTTAATTCATATAACAACTAGAGCTTGTGCATCGATGATCCTTGTGCAAGGACCTTGAGAACCCACTTCCAGCTGAGCCTTAATGGTCAAAATCGTTTGTTCTATCGTCATTCTTTTACAAATCGTATAATACTTATAAAATATGGAAAAGTACCAATAAGCAAGCTTAATTCAAATAACAACTAGAGCTTGTGCAACGATGATCCTTGTGCAAGGACCTTGAGGACCCACCTCCAGCTGAGCCTTCATTGTCAAAATCGTTTGTTCTATCGTCATTCTTTTACAAATCGTATAATACATATAAAATATGGAAAAGTACCAATAAGCAAGCATAATTCAAATAACAACTAGAGCTTGTGCATCGATGATCCTTGTGCAAGGACCTTGAGAACCCACTTCCAGCTGAGCCTTAATGGTCAAAATCGTTTGTTCTATCGTCATTCTTTTACAAATCGTATAATACTTATAAAATATGGAAAAGTACCAATAAGCAAGCTTAATTCAAATAACAACTAGAGCTTGTGCAACGATGATCCTTGTGCAAGGACCTTGAGGACCCACCTCCAGCTGAGCCTTCATTGTCAAAATCGTTTGTTCTATCGTCATTCTTTTACAAATCGTATAATACTTATAAAATATGGAAAAGTACCAATAAGCAAGCATAATTCAAATAACAACTAGAGCTTGTGCATCGATGATCCTTGTGCAAGGACCTTGAGGACCCACCTCCAGCTCAGCCTTCATTGTCAAAATCGTTTGTTCTATCGTCATTCTTTTACAAATCGTATAATACTTATAAAATATGGAAAAGTACCAATAAGCAAGCTTAATTCAAATAACAACTAATAACAACGTTTGTTCTATCGTCATTCTTTTACAAATCGTATAATACTTATAAAATATGGAAAAGTACCAATAAGCAAGCTTAATTCAAATAACAACTAGAGCTTGTGCATCGATGATCCTTGTGCAAGGACCTTGAGGACCCACCTCCAGCTGAGCCTTCATTGTCAAAATCGTTTGTTCTATCGTCATTCTTTTACAAATCGTATAATACATATAAAATATGGAAAAGTACCAATAAGCAAGCTTAATTCAAATAACATCTAGAGCTTGTGCATCGATGATCCTTGTGCAAGGACCTTGAGAACCCACCTCCAGCTGAGCCTTAATGGTCAAAATCGTTTGTTCTATCGTCATTCTTTTACAAATCGTATAATACATATAAAATATGGAAAAGTACCAATAAGCAAGCTTAATTCAAATAACATCTAGAGCTTGTGCATCGATGATCCTTGTGCAAGGACCTTGAGAACCCACCTCCAGCTGAGCCTTAATGGTCAAAATCGTTTGTTCTATCGTCATTCTTTTACAAATCGTATAATACATATAAAATATGGAAAAGTACCAATAAGCAAGCTTAATTCAAATAACAACTAGAGCTTGTGCATCGATGATCCTTGTGCAAGGACCTTGAGAACCCACCTCCAGCTGAGCCTTAATGGTCAAAATCGTTTGTTCTATTGTCATTCTTTTACAAATCGTATAATACATATAAAATATGGAAAAGTACCAATAAGCAAGCATAATTCAAATAACAACTAGAGCTTGTGCATCGATGATCCTTGTGCAAGGACCTTGAGGACCCACCTCCAGCTGAGCCTTCATTGTCAAAATCGTTTGTTCTATCGTCATTCTTTTACAAATCGTATAATACTTATAAAATATGGAAAAGTACCAATAAGCAAGCTTAATTCAAATAACAACTAGAGCTTGTGCATCGATGATCCTTGTGCAAGGACCTTGAGAACCGACCTCCAGCTGAGCCTTAATGGTCAAAATCGTTTGTTCTATCGTCATTCTTTTACAAATCGTATAATACATATAAAATATGGAAAAGTACCAATAAGCAAGCTTAATTCAAATAACAACTAAAGCTTGTGCATCGATTATCCTTGTGCAAGGACCTTGAGGACCCACCTCCAGCTGAGCCTTAATGGTCAAAATCGTTTGTTCTATCGTCATTCTTTTACAAATCGTATAATACATATGAAATATGGAAAAGTACCAATAAGCAAGCTTAATTCAAATAACAACTAGAGCTTGTGCATCGATGATCCTTGTGCAAGGACCTTGAGAACCCACTTCCAGCTGAGCCTTAATGGTCAAAATCGTTTGTTCTATCGTCATTCTTTTACAAATCGTATAATACTTATAAAATATGGAAAAGTACCAATAAGCAAGCTTAATTCAAATAACAACTAGAGCTTGTGCATCGATGATCCTTGTGCAAGGACCTTGAGGACCCACCTCCAGCTGAGACTTCATTGTCAAAATCGTTTGTTCTATCGTCATTCTTTTACAAATCGTATAATACTTATAAAATATGGAAAAGTACCAATAAGCAAGCTTAATTCATATAACAACTAGAGCTTGTGCATCGATGATCCTTGTGCAAGGACCTTGAGAACCCACTTCCAGCCTAGCCTTAATGGTCAAAATCGTTTGTTCTATCGTCATTCTTTTACAAATCGTATAATACTTATAAAATATGGAAAAGTACCAATAAGCAAGCTTAATTCAAATAACAACTAGAGCTTGTGCAACGATGATCCTTGTGCAAGGACCTTGAGGACCCACCTCCAGCTTAGCCTTCATTGTCAAAATCGTTTGTTCTATCGTCATTCTTTTACAAATCGTATAATACTTATAAAATATGGAAAAGTACCAATAAGCAAGCATAATTCAAATAACAACTAGAGCTTGTGCATCGATGATCCTTGTGCAAGGACCTTGAGGACCCACCTCCAGCTCAGCCTTCATTGTCAAAATCGTTTGTTCTATCGTCATTCTTTTACAAATCGTATAATACATATAAAATATGGAAAAGTACCAATAAGCAAGCATAATTCAAATAACAACTAGAGCTTGTGCATCGATGATCCTTGTGCAAGGACCTTGAGGACCCACCTCCAGCTGAGCCTTCATTGTCAAAATCGTTTGTTCTATCGTCATTCTTTTACAAATCGTATAATACTTATAAAATATGGAAAAGTACCAATAAGCAAGCTTAATTCAAATAACAACTAATAACAACGTTTGTTCTATCGTCATTCTTTTACAAATCGTATAATACTTATAAAATATGGAAAAGTACCAATAAGCAAGCTTAATTCAAATAACAACTAGAGCTTGTGCATCGATGATCCTTGTGCAAGGACCTTGAGGACCCACCTCCAGCTGAGCCTTCATTGTCAAAATCGTTTGTTCTATCGTCATTCTTTTACAAATCGTATAATACATATAAAATATGGAAAAGTACCAATAAGCAAGCTTAATTAAAATAACATCTAGAGCTTGTGCATCGATGATCCTTGTGCAAGGGCCTTGAGAACCCACCTCCAGCTGAGCCTTAATGGTCAAAATCGTTTGTTCTATCGTCATTCTTTTACAAATCGTATAATACATATAAAATATGGAAAAGTACCAATAAGCAAGCTTAATTCAAATAACATCTAGAGCTTGTGCATCGATGATCCTTGTGCAAGGACCTTGAGAACCCACCTCCAGCTGAGGCTTAATGGTCAAAATCGTTTGTTCTATCGTCATTCTTTTACAAATCGTATAATACATATAAAATATGGAAAAGTACCAATAAGCAAGCTTAATTCAAATAACAACTAGAGCTTGTGCATCGATGATCCTTGTGCAAGGACCTTGAGAACCCACCTCCAGCTGAGCCTTAATGGTCAAAATCGTTTGTTCTATTGTCATTCTTTTACAAATCGTATAATACATATAAAATATGGAAAAGTACCAATAAGCAAGCATAATTCAAATAACAACTAGAGCTTGTGCATCGATGATCCTTGTGCAAGGACCTTGAGGACCCACCTCCAGCTGAGCCTTCATTGTCAAAATCGTTTGTTCTATCGTCATTCTTTTACAAATCGTATAATACTTATAAAATATGGAAAAGTACCAATAAGCAAGCTTAATTCAAATAACAACTAGAGCTTGTGCATCGATGATCCTTGTGCAAGGACCTTGAGAACCGACCTCCAGCTGAGCCTTAATGGTCAAAATCGTTTGTTCTATCGTCATTCTTTTACAAATCGTATAATACATATAAAATATGGAAAAGTACCAATAAGCAAGCTTAATTCAAATAACAACTAGAGCTTGTGCATCGATGATCCTTGTGCAAGGACCTTGAGGACCCACCTCCAGCTGAGCCTTCATTGTCAAAATCGTTTGTTCTATCGTCATTCTTTTACAAATCGTATAATACTTATAAAATATGGAAAAGTACCAATAAGCAAGCATAATTCAAATAACAACTAGAGCTTGTGCATCGATGATCCTTGTGCAAGGACCTTGAGGACCCACCTCCAGCTGAGCCTTCATTGTCAAAATCGTTTGTTCTATCGTCATTCTTTTACAAATCGTATAATACTTATAAAATATGGAAAAGTACCAATAAGCAAGCTTAATTCAAATAACAACTAGAGCTTGTGCATCGATGATCCTTGTGCAAGGACCTTGAGAACCGACCTCCAGCTGAGCCTTAATGGTCAAAATCGTTTGTTCTATCGTCATTCTTTTACAAATCGTATAATACATATAAAATATGGAAAAGTACCAATAAGCAAGCTTAATTCAAATAACAACTAAAGCTTGTGCATCGATGATCCTTGTGCAAGGACCTTGAGGACCCACCTCCAGCTGAGCCTTAATGGTCAAAATCGTTTGTTCTATCGTCATTCTTTTACAAATCGTATAATACATATAAAATATGGAAAAGTACCAATAAGCAAGCTTAATTCAAATAACAACTAGAGCTTGTGCATCGATGATCCTTGTGCAAGGACCTTGAGAACCCACTTCCAGCTGAGCCTTAATGGTCAAAATCGTTTGTTCTATCGTCATTCTTTTACAAATCGTATAATACTTATAAAATATGGAAAAGTACCAATAAGCAAGCTTAATTCAAATAACAACTAGAGCTTGTGCATCGATGATCCTTGTGCAAGGACCTTGAGGACCCACCTCCAGCTGAGACTTCATTGTCAAAATCGTTTGTTCTATCGTCATTCTTTTACAAATCGTATAATACTTATAAAATATGGAAAAGTACCAATAAGCAAGCTTAATTCATATAACAACTAGAGCTTGTGCATCGATGATCCTTGTGCAAGGACCTTGAGAACCCACTTCCAGCTGAGCCTTAATGGTCAAAATCGTTTGTTCTATCGTCATTCTTTTACAAATCGTATAATACTTATAAAATATGGAAAAGTACCAATAAGCAAGCTTAATTCAAATAACAACTAGAGCTTGTGCAACGATGATCCTTGTGCAAGGACCTTGAGGACCCACCTCCAGCTGAGCCTTCATTGTCAAAATCGTTTGTTCTATCGTCATTCTTTTACAAATCGTATAATACTTATAAAATATGGAAAAGTACCAATAAGCAAGCATAATTCAAATAACAACTAGAGCTTGTGCATCGATGATCCTTGTGCAAGGACCTTGAGGACCCACCTCCAGCTCAGCCTTCATTGTCAAAATCGTTTGTTCTATCGTCATTCTTTTACAAATCGTATAATACATATAAAATATGGAAAAGTACCAATAAGCAAGCATAATTCAAATAACAACTAGAGCTTGTGCATCGATGATCCTTGTGCAAGGACCTTGAGAACCCACTTCCAGCTGAGCCTTAATGGTCAAAATCGTTTGTTCTATCGTCATTCTTTTACAAATCGTATAATACTTATAAAATATGGAAAAGTACCAATAAGCAAGCTTAATTCAAATAACAACTAGAGCTTGTGCAACGATGATCCTTGTGCAAGGACCTTGAGGACCCACCTCCAGCTGAGCCTTCATTGTCAAAATCGTTTGTTCTATCGTCATTCTTTTACAAATCGTATAATACTTATAAAATATGGAAAAGTACCAATAAGCAAGCTTAATTCAAATAACAACTAATAACAACGTTTGTTCTATCGTCATTCTTTTACAAATCGTATAATACTTATAAAATATGGAAAAGTACCAATAAGCAAGCTTAATTCAAATAACAACTAGAGCTTGTGCATCGATGATCCTTGTGCAAGGACCTTGAGGACCCACCTCCAGCTGAGCCTTCATTGTCAAAATCGTTTGTTCTATCGTCATTCTTTTACAAATCGTATAATACATATAAAATATGGAAAAGTACCAATAAGCAAGCTTAATTCAAATAACATCTAGAGCTTGTGCATCGATGATCCTTGTGCAAGGACCTTGAGAACCCACCTCCAGCTGAGCCTTAATGGTCAAAATCGTTTGTTCTATCGTCATTCTTTTACAAATCGTATAATACATATAAAATATGGAAAAGTACCAATAAGCAAGCTTAATTCAAATAACATCTAGAGCTTGTGCATCGATGATCCTTGTGCAAGGACCTTGAGAACCCACCTCCAGCTGAGCCTTAATGGTCAAAATCGTTTGTTCTATCGTCATTCTTTTACAAATCGTATAATACATATAAAATATGGAAAAGTACCAATAAGCAAGCTTAATTCAAATAACAACTAGAGCTTGTGCATCGATGATCCTTGTGCAAGGACCTTGAGAACCCACCTCCAGCTGAGCCTTAATGGTCAAAATCGTTTGTTCTATTGTCATTCTTTTACAAATCGTATAATACATATAAAATATGGAAAAGTACCAATAAGCAAGCATAATTCAAATAACAACTAGAGCTTGTGCATCGATGATCCTTGTGCAAGGACCTTGAGGACCCACCTCCAGCTGAGCCTTCATTGTCAAAATCGTTTGTTCTATCGTCATTCTTTTACAAATCGTATAATACTTATAAAATTTGGAAAAGTACCAATAAGCAAGCTTAATTCAAATAACAACTAGAGCTTGTGCATCGATGATCCTTGTGCAAGGACCTTGAGAACCGACCTCCAGCTGAGCCTTAATGGTCAAAATCGTTTGTTCTATCGTCATTCTTTTACAAATCGTATAATACATATAAAATATGGAAAAGTACCAATAAGCAAGCTTAATTCAAATAACAACTAAAGCTTGTGCATCGATGATCCTTGTGCAAGGACCTTGAGGACCCACCTCCAGCTGAGCCTTAATGGTCAAAATCGTTTGTTATATCGTCATTCTTTTACAAATCGTATAATACATATAAAATATGGAAAAGTACCAATAAGCAAGCTTAATTCAAATAACAACTAGAGCTTGTGCATCGATGATCCTTGTGCAAGGACCTTGAGAACCCACTTCCAGCTGAGCCTTAATGGTCAAAATCGTTTGTTCTATCGTCATTCTTTTACAAATCGTATAATACTTATAAAATATGGAAAAGTACCAATAAGCAAGCTTAATTCAAATAACAACTAGAGCTTGTGCATCGATGATCCTTGTGCAAGGACCTTGAGGACCCACCTCCAGCTGAGACTTCATTGTCAAAATCGTTTGTTCTATCGTCATTCTTTTACAAATCGTATAATACTTATAAAATATGGAAAAGTACCAATAAGCAAGCTTAATTCATATAACAACTAGAGCTTGTGCATCGATGATCCTTGTGCAAGGACCTTGAGAACCCACTTCCAGCCTAGCCTTAATGGTCAAAATCGTTTGTTCTATCGTCATTCTTTTACAAATCGTATAATACTTATAAAATATGGAAAAGTACCAATAAGCAAGCTTAATTCAAATAACAACTAGAGCTTGTGCAACGATGATCCTTGTGCAAGGACCTTGAGGACCCACCTCCAGCTTAGCCTTCATTGTCAAAATCGTTTGTTCTATCGTCATTCTTTTACAAATCGTATAATACTTATAAAATATGGAAAAGTACCAATAAGCAAGCATAATTCAAATAACAACTAGAGCTTGTGCATCGATGATCCTTGTGCAAGGACCTTGAGGACCCACCTCCAGCTCAGCCTTCATTGTCAAAATCGTTTGTTCTATCGTCATTCTTTTACAAATCGTATAATACATATAAAATATGGAAAAGTACCAATAAGCAAGCATAATTCAAATAACAACTAGAGCTTGTGCATCGATGATCCTTGTGCAAGGACCTTGAGGACCCACCTCCAGCTGAGCCTTCATTGTCAAAATCGTTTGTTCTATCGTCATTCTTTTACAAATCGTATAATACTTATAAAATATGGAAAAGTACCAATAAGCAAGCTTAATTCAAATAACAACTAATAACAACGTTTGTTCTATCGTCATTCTTTTACAAATCGTATAATACTTATAAAATATGGAAAAGTACCAATAAGCAAGCTTAATTCAAATAACAACTAGAGCTTGTGCATCGATGATCCTTGTGCAAGGACCTTGAGGACCCACCTCCAGCTGAGCCTTCATTGTCAAAATCGTTTGTTCTATCGTCATTCTTTTACAAATCGTATAATACATATAAAATATGGAAAAGTACCAATAAGCAAGCTTAATTCAAATAACATCTAGAGCTTGTGCATCGATGATCCTTGTGCAAGGACCTTGAGAACCCACCTCCAGCTGAGCCTTAATGGTCAAAATCGTTTGTTCTATCGTCATTCTTTTACAAATCGTATAATACATATAAAATATGGAAAAGTACCAATAAGCAAGCTTAATTCAAATAACATCTAGAGCTTGTGCATCGATGATCCTTGTGCAAGGACCTTGAGAACCCACCTCCAGCTGAGCCTTAATGGTCAAAATCGTTTGTTCTATCGTCATTCTTTTACAAATCGTATAATACATATAAAATATGGAAAAGTACCAATAAGCAAGCTTAATTCAAATAACAACTAGAGCTTGTGCATCGATGATCCTTGTGCAAGGACCTTGAGAACCCACCTCCAGCTGAGCCTTAATGGTCAAAATCGTTTGTTCTATTGTCATTCTTTTACAAATCGTATAATACATATAAAATATGGAAAAGTACCAATAAGCAAGCATAATTCAAATAACAACTAGAGCTTGTGCATCGATGATCCTTGTGCAAGGACCTTGAGGACCCACCTCCAGCTGAGCCTTCATTGTCAAAATCGTTTGTTCTATCGTCATTCTTTTACAAATCGTATAATACTTATAAAATATGGAAAAGTACCAATAAGCAAGCTTAATTCAAATAACAACTAGAGCTTGTGCATCGATGATCCTTGTGCAAGGACCTTGAGAACCGACCTCCAGCTGAGCCTTAATGGTCAAAATCGTTTGTTCTATCGTCATTCTTTTACAAATCGTATAATACATATAAAATATGGAAAAGTACCAATAAGCAAGCTTAATTCAAATAACAACTAGAGCTTGTGCATCGATGATCCTTGTGCAAGGACCTTGAGGACCCACCTCCAGCTGAGCCTTAATGGTCAAAATCGTTTGTTCTATCGTCATTCTTTTACAAATCGTATAATACATATAAAATATGGAAAAGTACCAATAAGCAAGCTTAATTCAAATAACAACTAGAGCTTGTGCATCGATGATCCTTGTGCAAGGACCTTGAGAACCCACTTCCAGCTGAGCCTTAATGGTCAAAATCGTTTGTTCTATCGTCATTCTTTTACAAATCGTATAATACTTATAAAATATGGAAAAGTACCAATAAGCAAGCTTAATTCAAATAACAACTAGAGCTTGTGCATCGATGATCCTTGTGCAAGGACCTTGAGGACCCACCTCCAGCTGAGACTTCATTGTCAAAATCGTTTGTTCTATCGTCATTCTTTTACAAATCGTATAATACTTATAAAATATGGAAAAGTACCAATAAGCAAGCTTAATTCAAATAACAACTAGAGCTTGTGCATCGATGATCCTTGTGCAAGGACCTTGAGAACCCACTTCCAGCTGAGCCTTAATGGTCAAAATCGTTTGTTCTATCGTCATTCTTTTACAAATCGTATAATACTTATAAAATATGGAAAAGTACCAATAAGCAAGCTTAATTCAAATAACAACTAGAGCTTGTGCATCGATGACCCTTGTGCAAGGACCTTGAGGACCCACCTCCAGCTGAGCCTTCATTGTCAAAATCGTTTGTTCTATCGTCATTCTTTTACAAATCGTATAATACTTATAAAATATGGAAAAGTACCAATAAGCAAGCATAATTCAAATAACAACTAGAGCTTGTGCATCGATGATCCTTGTGCAAGGACCTTGAGGACCCACCTCCAGCTGAGCCTTCATTGTCAAAATCGTTTGTTCTATCGTCATTCTTTTACAAATCGTATAATACATATAAAATATGGAAAAGTACCAATAAGCAAGCATAATTCAAATAACAACTAGAGCTTGTGCATCGATGATCCTTGTGCAAGGACCTTGAGGACCCACCTCCAGCTGAGCCTTCATTGTCAAAATCGTTTGTTCTATCGTCATTCTTTTACAAATCGTATAATACTTATAAAATATGGAAAAGTACCAATAAGCAAGCTTAATTCAAATAACAACTAATAACAACGTTTGTTCTATCGTCATTCTTTTACAAATCGTATAATACTTATAAAATATGGAAAAGTACCAATAAGCAAGCTTAATTCAAATAACAACTAGAGCTTGTGCATCGATGATCCTTGTGCAAGGACCTTGAGGACCCACCTCCAGCTGAGCCTTCATTGTCAAAATCGTTTGTTCTATCGTCATTCTTTTACAAATCGTATAATACTTATAAAATATTGAAAAGTACCAATAAGCAAGCTTAATTCAAATAACAACTAGAGCTTGTGCATCGATGATCCTTGTGCAAGGACCTTGAGAACCCACTTCCAGCTGAGCCTTAATGGTCAAAATCGTTTGTTCTATCGTCATTCTTTTACAAATCGTATAATACTTATAAAATATGGAAAAGTACCAATAAGCAAGCTTAATTCAAATAACAACTAGAGCTTGTGCATCGATGATCCTTGTGCAAGGACCTTGAGGACCCACCTCCAGCTGAGCCTTCATTGTCAAAATCGTTTGTTCTATCGTCATCCTTTTACAAATCGTATAATACTTATAAAATATGGAAAAGTACCAATAAGCAAGCATAATTCAAATAACAACTAGAGCTTGTGCATCGATGATCCTTGTGCAAGGACCTTGAGGACCCACCTCCAGCTGAGCCTTCATTGTCAAAATCGTTTGTTCTATCGTCATTCTTTTACAAATCGTATAATACTTATAAAATATGGAAAAGTACCAATAAGCAAGCTTAATTCAAATAACAACTAGAGCTTGTGCATCGATGATCCTTGTGCAAGGACCTTGAGAACCGACCTCCAGCTGAGCCTTAATGGTCAAAATCGTTTGTTCTATCGTCATTCTTTTACAAATCGTATAATACATATAAAATATGGAAAAGTACCAATAAGGAAGCTTAATTCAAATAACATCTAGAGCTTGTGCATCGATGATCCTTGTGCAAGGACCTTGAGGACCCACCTCCAGCTGAGCCTTAATGGTCAAAATCGTTTGTTCTATCGTCATTCTTTTACAAATCGTATAATACATATAAAATATGGAAAAGTACCAATAAGCAAGATTAATTCAAATAACAACTAGAGCTTGTGCATCGATGATCCTTGAGCAAGGACCTTGAGAACCCACTTCCAGCTGAGCCTTAATGGTCAAAATCGTTTGTTCTATCGTCATTCTTTTACAAATCGTATAATACATATAAAATATGGAAAAGTACCAATAAGCAAGCTTAATTCAAATAACAACTAGAGCTTGTGCATCGATGATCCTTGTGCAAGGACCTTGAGAACCCACTTCCAGCTGAGCCTTAATGGTCAAAATCGTTTGTTCTATCGTCATTCTTTTACAAATCGTATAATACTTATAAAATATGGAAAAGTACCAATAAGCAAGCTTAATTCAAATAACAACTAGAGCTTGTGCATCGATGATCCTTGTGCAAGGACCTTGAGAACCGACCTCCAGCTGAGCCTTAATGGTCAAAATCGTTTGTTCTATCGTCATTCTTTTACAAATCGTATAATACATATAAAATATGGAAAAGTACCAATAAGCAAGCTTAATTCAAATAGCAACTAGAGCTTGTGCATCGATGATCTTTGAGCAAGGACCTTGAGAACCCACCTCCAGCTGAGCCTTAATGGTCAAAATCGTTTGTTCTATCGTCATTCTTTTACAAATCGTATAATACATATAAAATATGGAAAAGTACCAATAAGCAAGCTTAATTCAAATAACATCTAGAGCTTGTGCATCGATGATCCTTGTGCAAGGACCTTGAGAACCCACCTCCAGCTGAGCCTTAATGGTCAAAATCGTTTGTTCTATCGTCATTCTTTTACAAATCGTATAATACATATAAAATATGGAAAAGTACCAATAAGCAAGCTTAATTCAAATAACATCTAGAGCTTGTGCATCGATGATCTTTGAGCAACGACCTTGAGAACCCACCTCCATCTGAGCCTTAATGGTCAAAATCGTTTGTTCTATCGTCATTCTTTTACAAATCGTATAATACATATAAAATATGGAAAAGTACCAATAAGCAAGCTTAATTCAAATAACAACTAGAGCTTGTGCATCGATGATCCTTGTGCAAGGACCTTGAGAACCCACCTCCAGCTGAGCCTTAATGGTCAAAATCGTTTGTTCTATCGTCATTCTTTTACAAATCGTATAATACATATAAAATATGGAAAAGTACCAATAAGCAAGCTTAATTCAAATAACAACTAGAGCTTGTGCATCGATGATCTTTGAGCAAGGACCTTGAGAACCCACCTCCAGCTGAGCCTTAATGGTCAAAATCGTTTGTTCTATCGTCATTCTTTTACAAATCGTATAATACATATAAAATATGGAAAAGTACCAATAAGCAAGCTTAATTCAAATAACATCTAGAGCTTGTGCATCGATGATCCTTGTGCAAGGACCTTGAGAACCCACCTCCAGCTGAGCCTTAATGGTCAAAATCGTTTGTTCTATCGTCATTCTTTTACAAATCGTATAATACATATAAAATATGGAAAAGTACCAATAAGCAAGCTTAATTCAAATAACATCTAGAGCTTGTGCATCGATGATCTTTGAGCAAGGACCTTGAGAACCCACCTCCATCTGAGCCTTAATGGTCAAAATCGTTTGTTCTATCGTCATTCTTTTACAAATCGTATAATACATATAAAATATGGAAAAGTACCAATAAGCAAGCTTAATTCAAATAACAACTAGAGCTTGTGCATCGATGATCCTTGTGCAAGGACCTTGAGAACCCACCTCCAGCTGAGCCTTAATGGTCAAAATCGTTTGTTCTATCGTCATTCTTTTACAAATCGTATAATACATATAAAATATGGAAAAGTACCAATAAGCAAGCTTAATTCAAATAACATCTAGAGCTTGTGCATCGATGATCCTTGTGCAAGAACCTTGATAACCCACCTCCAGCTGAGCCTTAATGGTCAAAATCGTTTGTTCTATCGTCATTCTTTTACAAATCGTATAATACTTATGAAATATGGAAAAGTACCAATTAGCAAGTTTAATTTAAATAACAACTAGAGCTTGTGCATCGATGATCTTGGAGCAATGACCTTAACAAACCATCTCCAGATGAGCCGTAATGGTAAAAATCGCTTGTTCTATTGTCGTTTTTTACAAAACTTATAATACATATAAAATATGGAAAAGTACCAATAAGCAAGCTTAATTCAAATAACAACGAGAGCTTGTGCATCGATGATCCTTGTAAAAGGACCTTGAGAACCCACCTCCAGCTGAGCCTTAATGGTCAAAATCGTTTGTTCTATCGTCATTCTTTTACAAATCGTATAATACATATAAAATATGGAAAAGTACCAATAAGCAAGCTTAATTCAAATAACATCTAGAGCTTGTGCATCGATGATCCTTGTGCAAGGACCTTGAGAACCCACCTCCAGCTGAGCCTTAATGGTCAAAATCGTTTGTTCTATCGTCATTCTTTTACAAATCGTATAATACATATAAAATATGGAAAAGTACCAATAAGCAAGCTTAATTCAAATAACAACTAGAGCTTGTGCATCGATGATCCTTGTGCAAGGACCTTGAGAACCCACCTCCAGCTGAGCCTTAATGGTCAAAATCGTTTGTTCTATTGTCATTCTTTTACAAATCGTATAATACATATAAAATATGGAAAAGTACCAATAAGCAAGCATAATTCAAATAACAACTAGAGCTTGTGCATCGATGATCCTTGTGCAAGGACCTTGAGGACCCACCTCCAGCTGAGCCTTCATTGTCAAAATCGTTTGTTCTATCGTCATTCTTTTACAAATCGTATAATACTTATAAAATATGGAAAAGTACCAATAAGCAAGCTTAATTCAAATAACAACTAGAGCTTGTGCATCGATGATCCTTGTGCAAGGACCTTGAGAACCGACCTCCAGCTGAGCCTTAATGGTCAAAATCGTTTGTTCTATCGTCATTCTTTTACAAATCGTATAATACATATAAAATATGGAAAAGTACCAATAAGCAAGCTTAATTCAAATAACAACTAAAGCTTGTGCATCGATGATCCTTGTGCAAGGACCTTGAGGACCCACCTCCAGCTGAGCCTTAATGGTCAAAATCGTTTGTTCTATCGTCATTCTTTTACAAATCGTATAATACATATAAAATATGGAAAAGTACCAATAAGCAAGCTTAATTCAAATAACAACTAGAGCTTGTGCATCGATGATCCTTGTGCAAGAACCTTGATAACCCACCTCCAGCTGAGCCTTAATGGTCAAAATCGTTTGTTCTATCGTCATTCTTTTACAAATCGTATAATACTTATGAAATATGGAAAAGTACCAATTAGCAAGTTTAATTTAAATAACAACTAGAGCTTGTGCATCGATGATCTTGGAGCAATGACCTTAACAAACCATCTCCAGATGAGCCGTAATGGTAAATATCGCTTGTTCTATTGTCGTTTTTTACAAAACTTATAATACATATAAAATATGGAAAAGTACCAATAAGCAAGCTTAATTCAAATAACAACGAGAGCTTGTGCATCGATGATCCTTGTAAAAGGACCTTGAGAACCCACCTCCAGCTGAGCCTTAATGGTCAAAATCGTTTGTTCTATCGTCATTCTTTTACAAATCGTATAATACATATAAAATATGGAAAAGTACCAATAAGCAAGCTTAATTCAAATAACATCTAGAGCTTGTGCATCGATGATCCTTGTGCAAGGACCTTGAGAACCCACCTCCAGCTGAGCCTTAATGGTCAAAATCGTTTGTTCTATCGTCATTCTTTTACAAATCGTATAATACATATAAAATATGGAAAAGTACCAATAAGCAAGCTTAATTCAAATAACAACTAGAGCTTGTGCATCGATGATCCTTGTGCAAGGACCTTGAGAACCCACCTCCAGCTGAGCCTTAATGGTCAAAATCGTTTGTTCTATTGTCATTCTTTTACAAATCGTATAATACATATAAAATATGGAAAAGTACCAATAAGCAAGCATAATTCAAATAACAACTAGAGCTTGTGCATCGATGATCCTTGTGCAAGGACCTTGAGGACCCACCTCCAGCTGAGCCTTCATTGTCAAAATCGTTTGTTCTATCGTCATTCTTTTACAAATCGTATAATACTTATAAAATATGGAAAAGTACCAATAAGCAAGCTTAATTCAAATAACAACTAGAGCTTGTGCATCGATGATCCTTGTGCAAGGACCTTGAGAACCGACCTCCAGCTGAGCCTTAATGGTCAAAATCGTTTGTTCTATCGTCATTCTTTTACAAATCGTATAATACATATAAAATATGGAAAAGTACCAATAAGCAAGCTTAATTCAAATAACAACTAAAGCTTGTGCATCGATGATCCTTGTGCAAGGACCTTGAGGACCCACCTCCAGCTGAGCCTTAATGGTCAAAATCGTTTGTTCTATCGTCATTCTTTTACAAATCGTATAATACATATAAAATATGGAAAAGTACCAATAAGCAAGCTTAATTCAAATAACAACTAGAGCTTGTGCATCGATGATCCTTGTGCAAGGACCTTGAGAACCCACTTCCAGCTGAGCCTTAATGGTCAAAATCGTTTGTTCTATCGTCATTCTTTTACAAATCGTATAATACTTATAAAATATGGAAAAGTACCAATAAGCAAGCTTAATTCAAATAACAACTAGAGCTTGTGCATCGATGATCCTTGTGCAAGGACCTTGAGGACCCACCTCCAGCTGAGACTTCATTGTCAAAATCGTTTGTTCTATCGTCATTCTTTTACAAATCGTATAATACTTATAAAATATGGAAAAGTACCAATAAGCAAGCTTAATTCATATAACAACTAGAGCTTGTGCATCGATGATCCTTGTGCAAGGACCTTGAGAACCCACTTCCAGCTGAGCCTTAATGGTCAAAATCGTTTGTTCTATCGTCATTCTTTTACAAATCGTATAATACTTATAAAATATGGAAAAGTACCAATAAGCAAGCTTAATTCAAATAACAACTAGAGCTTGTGCAACGATGATCCTTGTGCAAGGACCTTGAGGACCCACCTCCAGCTGAGCCTTCATTGTCAAAATCGTTTGTTCTATCGTCATTCTTTTACAAATCGTATAATACTTATAAAATATGGAAAAGTACCAATAAGCAAGCATAATTCAAATAACAACTAGAGCTTGTGCATCGATGATCCTTGTGCAAGGACCTTGAGGACCCACCTCCAGCTCAGCCTTCATTGTCAAAATCGTTTGTTCTATCGTCATTCTTTTACAAATCGTATAATACATATAAAATATGGAAAAGTACCAATAAGCAAGCATAATTCAAATAACAACTAGAGCTTGTGCATCGATGATCCTTGTGCAAGGACCTTGAGGACCCACCTCCAGCTGAGCCTTCATTGTCAAAATCGTTTGTTCTATCGTCATTCTTTTACAAATCGTATAATACTTATAAAATATGGAAAAGTACCAATAAGCAAGCTTAATTCAAATAACAACTAATAACAACGTTTGTTCTATCGTCATTCTTTTACAAATCGTATAATACTTATAAAATATGGAAAAGTACCAATAAGCAAGCTTAATTCAAATAACAACTAGAGCTTGTGCATCGATGATCCTTGTGCAAGGACCTTGAGGACCCACCTCCAGCTGAGCCTTCATTGTCAAAATCGTTTGTTCTATCGTCATTCTTTTACAAATCGTATAACACTTATAAAATATGGAAAAGTACCAATAAGCAAGCTTAATTCAAATAACAACTAGAGCTTGTGCATCGAAGATCCTTGTGCAAGGACCTTGAGGACCCACCTCCAGCTGAGCCTTCATTGTCAAAATCGTTTGTTCTATCGTCATTCTTTTACAAATCGTATAATACTTATAAAATATGGAAAAGTACCAATAAGCAAGCATAATTCAAATAACAACTAGAGCTTGTGCATCGATGATCCTTGTGCAAGGACCTTGAGGACCCACCTCCAGCTGAGCCTTCATTGTCAAAATCGTTTGTTCTATCGTCATTCTTTTACAAATCGTATAATACTTATAAAATATGGAAAAGTACCAATAAGCAAGCTTAATTCAAATAACAACTAGAGCTTGTGCATCGATGATCCTTGTGCAAGGACCTTGAGAACCGACCTCCAGCTGAGCCTTAATGGTCAAAATCGTTTGTTCTATCGTCATTCTTTTACAAATCGTATAATACATATAAAATATGGAAAAGTACCAATAAGCAAGCTTAATTCAAATAACAACTAGAGCTTGTGCATCGATGATCCTTGTGCAAGGACCTTGAGAACCCACTTCCAGCTGAGCCTTAATGGTCAAAATCGTTTGTTCTATCGTCATTCTTTTACAAATCGTATAATACATATAAAATATGGAAAAGTACCAATAAGCAAGCTTAATTCAAATAACAACTAGAGCTTGTGCATCGATGATCCTTGTGCAAGGACCTTGAGAACCCACTTCCAGCTGAGCCTTAATGGTCAAAATCGTTTGTTCTATCGTCATTCTTTTACAAATCGTATAATACTTATAAAATATGGAAAAGTACCAATAAGCAAGCTTAATTCAAATAACAACTAGAGCTTGTGCATCGATGATCCTTGTGCAAGGACCTTGAGAACCGACCTCCAGCTGAGCCTTAATGGTCAAAATCGTTTGTTCTATCGTCATTCTTTTACAAATCGTATAATACATATAAAATATGGAAAAGTACCAATAAGCAAGCTTAATTCAAATAACAACTAGAGCTTGTGCATCGATGATCTTTGAGCAAGGACCTTGAGAACCCACCTCCAGCTGAGCCTTAATGGTCAAAATCGTTTGTTCTATCGTCATTCTTTTACAAATCGTATAATACATATAAAATATGGAAAAGTACCAATAAGCAAGCTTAATTCAAATAACATCTAGAGCTTGTGCATCGATGATCCTTGTGCAAGGACCTTGAGAACCCACCTCCAGCTGAGCCTTAATGGTCAAAATCGTTTGTTCTATCGTCATTCTTTTACAAATCGTATAATACATATAAAATATGGAAAAGTACCAATAAGCAAGCTTAATTCAAATAACATCTAGAGCTTGTGCATCGATGATCTTTGAGCAACGACCTTGAGAACCCACCTCCATCTGAGCCTTAATGGTCAAAATCGTTTGTTCTATCGTCATTCTTTTACAAATCGTATAATACATATAAAATATGGAAAAGTACCAATAAGCAAGCTTAATTCAAATAACAACTAGAGCTTGTGCATCGATGATCCTTGTGCAAGGACCTTGAGAACCCACCTCCAGCTGAGCCTTAATGGTCAAAATCGTTTGTTCTATCGTCATTCTTTTACAAATCGTATAATACATATAAAATATGGAAAAGTACCAATAAGCAAGCTTAATTCAAATAACAACTAGAGCTTGTGCATCGATGATCTTTGAGCAAGGACCTTGAGAACCCACCTCCAGCTGAGCCTTAATGGTCAAAATCGTTTGTTCTATCGTCATTCTTTTACAAATCGTATAATACATATAAAATATGGAAAAGTACCAATAAGCAAGCTTAATTCAAATAACATCTAGAGCTTGTGCATCGATGATCCTTGTGCAAGGACCTTGAGAACCCACCTCCAGCTGAGCCTTAATGGTCAAAATCGTTTGTTCTATCGTCATTCTTTTACAAATCGTATAATACATATAAAATATGGAAAAGTACCAATAAGCAAGCTTAATTCAAATAACATCTAGAGCTTGTGCATCGATGATCTTTGAGCAAGGACCTTGAGAACCCACCTCCATCTGAGCCTTAATGGTCAAAATCGTTTGTTCTATCGTCATTCTTTTACAAATCGTATAATACATATAAAATATGGAAAAGTACCAATAAGCAAGCTTAATTCAAATAACAACTAGAGCTTGTGCATCGATGATCCTTGTGCAAGGACCTTGAGAACCCACCTCCAGCTGAGCCTTAATGGTCAAAATCGTTTGTTCTATCGTCATTCTTTTACAAATCGTATAATACATATAAAATATGGAAAAGTACCAATAAGCAAGCTTAATTCAAATAACAACTAGAGCTTGTGCATCGATGATCCTTGTGCAAGAACCTTGATAACCCACCTCCAGCTGAGCCTTAATGGTCAAAATCGTTTGTTCTATCGTCATTCTTTTACAAATCGTATAATACTTATGAAATATGGAAAAGTACCAATTAGCAAGTTTAATTTAAATAACAACTAGAGCTTGTGCATCGATGATCTTGGAGCAATGACCTTAACAAACCATCTCCAGATGAGCCGTAATGGTAAAAATCGCTTGTTCTATTGTCGTTTTTTACAAAACTTATAATACATATAAAATATGGAAAAGTACCAATAAGCAAGCTTAATTCAAATAACAACGAGAGCTTGTGCATCGATGATCCTTGTAAAAGGACCTTGAGAACCCACCTCCAGCTGAGCCTTAATGGTCAAAATCGTTTGTTCTATCGTCATTCTTTTACAAATCGTATAATACATATAAAATATGGAAAAGTACCAATAAGCAAGCTTAATTCAAATAACATCTAGAGCTTGTGCATCGATGATCCTTGTGCAAGGACCTTGAGAACCCACCTCCAGCTGAGCCTTAATGGTCAAAATCGTTTGTTCTATCGTCATTCTTTTACAAATCGTATAATACATATAAAATATGGAAAAGTACCAATAAGCAAGCTTAATTCAAATAACAACTAGAGCTTGTGCATCGATGATCCTTGTGCAAGGACCTTGAGAACCCACCTCCAGCTGAGCCTTAATGGTCAAAATCGTTTGTTCTATTGTCATTCTTTTACAAATCGTATAATACATATAAAATATGGAAAAGTACCAATAAGCAAGCATAATTCAAATAACAACTAGAGCTTGTGCATCGATGATCCTTGTGCAAGGACCTTGAGGACCCACCTCCAGCTGAGCCTTCATTGTCAAAATCGTTTGTTCTATCGTCATTCTTTTACAAATCGTATAATACTTATAAAATATGGAAAAGTACCAATAAGCAAGCTTAATTCAAATAACAACTAGAGCTTGTGCATCGATGATCCTTGTGCAAGGACCTTGAGAACCGACCTCCAGCTGAGCCTTAATGGTCAAAATCGTTTTTTCTATCGTCATTCTTTTACAAATCGTATAATACATATAAAATATGGAAAAGTACCAATAAGCAAGCTTAATTCAAATAACAACTAAAGCTTGTGCATCGATGATCCTTGTGCAAGGACCTTGAGGACCCACCTCCAGCTGAGCCTTAATGGTCAAAATCGTTTGTTCTATCGTCATTCTTTTACAAATCGTATAATACATATAAAATATGGAAAAGTACCAATAAGCAAGCTTAATTCAAATAACAACTAGAGCTTGTGCATCGATGATCCTTGTGCAAGGACCTTGAGAACCCACTTCCAGCTGAGCCTTAATGGTCAAAATCGTTTGTTCTATCGTCATTCTTTTACAAATCGTATAATACTTATAAAATATGGAAAAGTACCAATAAGCAAGCTTAATTCAAATAACAACTAGAGCTTGTGCATCGATGATCCTTGTGCAAGGACCTTGAGGACCCACCTCCAGCTGAGACTTCATTGTCAAAATCGTTTGTTCTATCGTCATTCTTTTACAAATCGTATAATACTTATAAAATATGGAAAAGTACCAATAAGCAAGCTTAATTCATATAACAACTAGAGCTTGTGCATCGATGATCCTTGTGCAAGGACCTTGAGAACCCACTTCCAGCTGAGCCTTAATGGTCAAAATCGTTTGTTCTATCGTCATTCTTTTACAAATCGTATAATACTTATAAAATATGGAAAAGTACCAATAAGCAAGCTTAATTCAAATAACAACTAGAGCTTGTGCAACGATGATCCTTGTGCAAGGACCTTGAGGACCCACCTCCAGCTGAGCCTTCATTGTCAAAATCGTTTGTTCTATCGTCATTCTTTTACAAATCGTATAATACTTATAAAATATGGAAAAGTACCAATAAGCAAGCATAATTCAAATAACAACTAGAGCTTGTGCATCGATGATCCTTGTGCAAGGACCTTGAGGACCCACCTCCAGCTCAGCCTTCATTGTCAAAATCGTTTGTTCTATCGTCATTCTTTTACAAATCGTATAATACATATAAAATATGGAAAAGTACCAATAAGCAAGCATAATTCAAATAACAACTAGAGCTTGTGCATCGATGATCCTTGTGCAAGGACCTTGAGGACCCACCTCCAGCTGAGCCTTCATTGTCAAAATCGTTTGTTCTATCGTCATTCTTTTACAAATCGTATAATACTTATAAAATATGGAAAAGTACCAATAAGCAAGCTTAATTCAAATAACAACTAATAACAACGTTTGTTCTATCGTCATTCTTTTACAAATCGTATAATACTTATAAAATATGGAAAAGTACCAATAAGCAAGCTTAATTCAAATAACAACTAGAGCTTGTGCATCGATGATCCTTGTGCAAGGACCTTGAGGACCCACCTCCAGCTGAGCCTTCATTGTCAAAATCGTTTGTTCTATCGTCATTCTTTTACAAATCGTATAATACATATAAAATATGGAAAAGTACCAATAAGCAAGCTTAATTCAAATAACAACTAGAGCTTGTGCATCGATGATCCTTGAACAAGGACCTTGAGAACCCACTTCCAGCTGAGCCTTAATGGTCAAAATCGTTTGTTCTATCGTCATTCTTTTACAAATCGTATAATACATATAAAATATGGAAAAGTACCAATAAGCAAGCTTAATTCAAATAACAACTAGAGCTTGTGCATCGATGATCCTTGTGCAAGGACCTTGAGAACCCACTTCCAGCTGAGCCTTAATGGTCAAAATCGTTTGTTCTATCGTCATTCTTTTACAAATCGTATAATACTTATAAAATATGGAAAAGTACCAATAAGCAAGCTTAATTCAAATAACAACTAGAGCTTGTGCATCGATGATCCTTGTGCAAGGACCTTGAGAACCGACCTCCAGCTGAGCCTTAATGGTCAAAATCGTTTGTTCTATCATCATTCTTTTACAAATCGTATAATACATATAAAATATGGAAAAGTACCAATAAGCAAGCTTAATTCAAATAACAACTAGAGCTTGTGCATCGATGATCCTTGTGCAAGGACCTTGAGAACCGACCTCCAGCTGAGCCTTAATGGTCAAAATCGTTTGTTCTATCATCATTCTTTTACAAATCGTATAATACATATAAAATATGGAAAAGTACCAATAAGCAAGCTTAATTCAAATAACAACTAGAGCTTGTGCATCGATGATCCTTGTGCAAGGACCTTGAGAACCCACCTCCAGCTGAGCCTTAATGGTCAAAATCGTTTGTTCTATCGTCATTCTTTTACAAATCGTATAATACATATAAAATATGGAAAAGTACCAATAAGCAAGCTTAATTCAAATAACATCTAGAGCTTGTGCATCGATGATCTTTGAGCAACGACCTTGAGAACCCACCTCCATCTGAGCCTTAATGGTCAAAATCGTTTGTTCTATCGTCATTCTTTTACAAATCGTATAATACATATAAAATATGGAAAAGTACCAATAAGCAAGCTTAATTCAAATAACAACTAGAGCTTGTGCATCGATGATCCTTGTGCAAGGACCTTGAGAACCCACCTCCAGCTGAGCCTTAATGGTCAAAATCGTTTGTTCTATCGTCATTCTTTTACAAATCGTATAATACATATAAAATATGGAAAAGTACCAATAAGCAAGCTTAATTCAAATAACAACTAGAGCTTGTGCATCGATGATCTTTGAGCAAGGACCTTGAGAACCCACCTCCAGCTGAGCCTTAATGGTCAAAATCGTTTGTTCTATCGTCATTCTTTTACAAATCGTATAATACATATAAAATATGGAAAAGTACCAATAAGCAAGCTTAATTCAAATAACATCTAGAGCTTGTGCATCGATGATCCTTGTGCAAGGACCTTGAGAACCCACCTCCAGCTGAGCCTTAATGGTCAAAATCGTTTGTTCTATCGTCATTCTTTTACAAATCGTATAATACATATAAAATATGGAAAAGTACCAATAAGCAAGCTTAATTCAAATAACATCTAGAGCTTGTGCATCGATGATCTTTGAGCAAGGACCTTGAGAACCCACCTCCATCTGAGCCTTAATGGTCAAAATCGTTTGTTCTATCGTCATTCTTTTACAAATCGTATAATACATATAAAATATGGAAAAGTACCAATAAGCAAGCTTAATTCAAATAACAACTAGAGCTTGTGCATCGATGATCCTTGTGCAAGGACCTTGAGAACCCACCTCCAGCTGAGCCTTAATGGTCAAAATCGTTTGTTCTATCGTCATTCTTTTACAAATCGTATAATACATATAAAATATGGAAAAGTACCAATAAGCAAGCTTAATTCAAATAACAACTAGAGCTTGTGCATCGATGATCCTTGTGCAAGAACCTTGATAACCCACCTCCAGCTGAGCCTTAATGGTCAAAATCGTTTGTTCTATCGTCATTCTTTTACAAATCGTATAATACTTATGAAATATGGAAAAGTACCAATTAGCAAGTTTAATTTAAATAACAACTAGAGCTTGTGCATCGATGATCTTGGAGCAATGACCTTAACAAACCATCTCCAGATGAGCCGTAATGGTAAAAATCGCTTGTTCTATTGTCGTTTTTTACAAAACTTATAATACATATAAAATATGGAAAAGTACCAATAAGCAAGCTTAATTCAAATAACAACGAGAGCTTGTGCATCGATGATCCTTGTAAAAGGACCTTGAGAACCCACCTCCAGCTGAGCCTTAATGGTCAAAATCGTTTGTTCTATCGTCATTCTTTTACAAATCGTATAATACATATAAAATATGGAAAAGTACCAATAAGCAAGCTTAATTCAAATAACATCTAGAGCTTGTGCATCGATGATCCTTGTGCAAGGACCTTGAGAACCCACCTCCAGCTGAGCCTTAATGGTCAAAATCGTTTGTTCTATCGTCATTCTTTTACAAATCGTATAATACATATAAAATATGGAAAAGTACCAATAAGCAAGCTTAATTCAAATAACAACTAGAGCTTGTGCATCGATGATCTTTGAGCAAGGACCTTGAGAACCCACCTCCAGCTGAGCCTTAATGGTCAAAATCGTTTGTTCTATCGTCATTCTTTTACAAATCGTATAATACATATAAAATATGGAAAAGTACCAATAAGCAAGCTTAATTCAAATAACAACTAGAGCTTGTGCATCGATGATCCTTGTGCAAGGACCTTGAGAACCCACCTCCAGCTGAGCCTTAATGGTCAAAATCGTTTGTTCTATCGTCATTCTTTTACAAATCGTATAATACATATAAAATATGGAAAAGTACCAATAAGCAAGCTTAATTCAAATAACAACTAGAGCTTGTGCATCGATGATCTTTGAGCAAGGACCTTGAGAACCCACCTCCAGCTGAGCCTTAATGGTCAAAATCGTTTGTTCTATAGTCATTCTTTTACAAATCGTATAATACATATAAAATATGGAAAAGTACCAATAAGCAAGCTTAATTCAAATAACATCTAGAGCTTGTGCATCGATGATCCTTGTGCAAGGACCTTGAGAACCCACCTCCAGCTGAGCCTTAATGGTCAAAATCGTTTGTTCTATCGTCATTCTTTTACAAATCGTATAATACATATAAAATATGGAAAAGTACCAATAAGCAAGCTTAATTCAAATAACATCTAGAGCTTGTGCATCGATGATCTTTGAGCAAGGACCTTGAGAACCCACCTCCATCTGAGCCTTAATGGTCAAAATCGTTTGTTCTATCGTCATTCTTTTACAAATCGTATAATACATATAAAATATGGAAAAGTACCAATAAGCAAGCTTAATTCAAATAACAACTAGAGCTTGTGCATCGATGATCCTTGTGCAAGGACCTTGAGAACCCACCTCCAGCTGAGCCTTAATGGTCAAAATCGTTTGTTCTATCGTCATTCTTTTACAAATCGTATAATACATATAAAATATGGAAAAGTACCAATAAGCAAGCTTAATTCAAATAACAACTAGAGCTTGTGCATCGATGATCCTTGTGCAAGAACCTTGATAACCCACCTCCAGCTGAGCCTTAATGGTCAAAATCGTTTGTTCTATCGTCATTCTTTTACAAATCGTATAATACTTATGAAATATGGAAAAGTACCAATTAGCAAGTTTAATTTAAATAACAACTAGAGCTTGTGCATCGATGATCTTGGAGCAATGACCTTAACAAACCATCTCCAGATGAGCCGTAATGGTAAAAATCGCTTGTTCTATTGTCGTTTTTTACAAAACTTATAATACATATAAAATATGGAAAAGTACCAATAAGCAAGCTTAATTCAAATAACAACGAGAGCTTGTGCATCGATGATCCTTGTAAAAGGACCTTGAGAACCCACCTCCAGCTGAGCCTTAATGGTCAAAATCGTTTGTTCTATCGTCATTCTTTTACAAATCGTATAATACATATAAAATATGGAAAAGTACCAATAAGCAAGCTTAATTCAAATAACATCTAGAGCTTGTGCATCGATGATCCTTGTGCAAGGACCTTGAGAACCCACCTCCAGCTGAGCCTTAATGGTCAAAATCGTTTGTTCTATCGTCATTCTTTTACAAATCGTATAATACATATAAAATATGGAAAAGTACCAATAAGCAAGCTTAATTCAAATAACAACTAGAGCTTGTGCATCGATGATCCTTGTGCAAGGACCTTGAGAACCCACCTCCAGCTGAGCCTTAATGGTCAAAATCGTTTGTTCTATTGTCATTCTTTTACAAATCGTATAATACATATAAAATATGGAAAAGTACCAATAAGCAAGCATAATTCAAATAACAACTAGAGCTTGTGCATCGATGATCCTTGTGCAAGGACCTTGAGGACCCACCTCCAGCTGAGCCTTCATTGTCAAAATCGTTTGTTCTATCGTCATTCTTTTACAAATCGTATAATACTTATAAAATATGGAAAAGTACCAATAAGCAAGCTTAATTCAAATAACAACTAGAGCTTGTGCATCGATGATCCTTGTGCAAGGACCTTGAGAACCGACCTCCAGCTGAGCCTTAATGGTCAAAATCGTTTGTTCTATCGTCATTCTTTTACAAATCGTATAATACATATAAAATATGGAAAAGTACCAATAAGCAAGCTTAATTCAAATAACAACTAAAGCTTGTGCATCGATGATCCTTGTGCAAGGACCTTGAGGACCCACCTCCAGCTGAGCCTTAATGGTCAAAATCGTTTGTTCTATCGTCATTCTTTTACAAATCGTATAATACATATAAAATATGGAAAAGTACCAATAAGCAAGCTTAATTCAAATAACAACTAGAGCTTGTGCATCGATGATCCTTGTGCAAGGACCTTGAGAACCCACTTCCAGCTGAGCCTTAATGGTCAAAATCGTTTGTTCTATCGTCATTCTTTTACAAATCGTATAATACTTATAAAATATGGAAAAGTACCAATAAGCAAGCTTAATTCAAATAACAACTAGAGCTTGTGCATCGATGATCCTTGTGCAAGGACCTTGAGGACCCACCTCCAGCTGAGACTTCATTGTCAAAATCGTTTGTTCTATCGTCATTCTTTTACAAATCGTATAATACTTATAAAATATGGAAAAGTACCAATAAGCAAGCTTAATTCATATAACAACTAGAGCTTGTGCATCGATGATCCTTGTGCAAGGACCTTGAGAACCCACTTCCAGCTGAGCCTTAATGGTCAAAATCGTTTGTTCTATCGTCATTCTTTTACAAATCGTATAATACTTATAAAATATGGAAAAGTACCAATAAGCAAGCTTAATTCAAATAACAACTAGAGCTTGTGCAACGATGATCCTTGTGCAAGGACCTTGAGGACCCACCTCCAGCTGAGCCTTCATTGTCAAAATCGTTTGTTCTATCGTCATTCTTTTACAAATCGTATAATACTTATAAAATATGGAAAAGTACCAATAAGCAAGCATAATTCAAATAACAACTAGAGCTTGTGCATCGATGATCCTTGTGCAAGGACCTTGAGGACCCACCTCCAGCTCAGCCTTCATTGTCAAAATCGTTTGTTCTATCGTCATTCTTTTACAAATCGTATAATACATATAAAATATGGAAAAGTACCAATAAGCAAGCATAATTCAAATAACAACTAGAGCTTGTGCATCGATGATCCTTGTGCAAGGACCTTGAGGACCCACCTCCAGCTGAGCCTTCATTGTCAAAATCGTTTGTTCTATCGTCATTCTTTTACAAATCGTATAATACTTATAAAATATGGAAAAGTACCAATAAGCAAGCTTAATTCAAATAACAACTAATAACAACGTTTGTTCTATCGTCATTCTTTTACAAATCGTATAATACTTATAAAATATGGAAAAGTACCAATAAGCAAGCTTAATTCAAATAACAACTAGAGCTTGTGCATCGATGATCCTTGTGCAAGGACCTTGAGGACCCACCTCCAGCTGAGCCTTCATTGTCAAAATCGTTTGTTCTATCGTCATTCTTTTACAAATCGTATAATACATATAAAATATGGAAAAGTACCAATAAGCAAGCTTAATTCAAATAACAACTAGAGCTTGTGCATCGATGATCCTTGAACAAGGACCTTGAGAACCCACTTCCAGCTGAGCCTTAATGGTCAAAATCGTTTGTTCTATCGTCATTCTTTTACAAATCGTATAATACATATAAAATATGGAAAAGTACCAATAAGCAAGCTTAATTCAAATAACAACTAGAGCTTGTGCATCGATGATCCTTATGCAAGGACCTTGAGAACCCACTTCCAGCTGAGCCTTAATGGTCAAAATCGTTTGTTCTATCGTCATTCTTTTACAAATCGTATAATACTTATAAAATATGGAAAAGTACCAATAAGCAAGCTTAATTCAAATAACAACTAGAGCTTGTGCATCGATGATCCTTGTGCAAGGACCTTGAGAACCGACCTCCAGCTGAGCCTTAATGGTCAAAATCGTTTGTTCTATCATCATTCTTTTACAAATCGTATAATACATATAAAATATGGAAAAGTACCAATAAGCAAGCTTAATTCAAATAACAACTAGAGCTTGTGCATCGATGATCTTTGAGCAAGGACCTTGAGAACCCACCTCCAGCTGAGCCTTAATGGTCAAAATCGTTTGTTCTATCGTCATTCTTTTACAAATCGTATAATACATATAAAATATGGAAAAGTACCAATAAGCAAGCTTAATTCAAATAACATCTAGAGCTTGTGCATCGATGATCCTTGTGCAAGGACCTTGAGAACCCACCTCCAGCTGAGCCTTAATGGTCAAAATCGTTTGTTCTATCGTCATTCTTTTACAAATCGTATAATACATATAAAATATGGAAAAGTACCAATAAGCAAGCTTAATTCAAATAACATCTAGAGCTTGTGCATCGATGATCTTTGAGCAACGACCTTGAGAACCCACCTCCATCTGAGCCTTAATGGTCAAAATCGTTTGTTCTATCGTCATTCTTTTACAAATCGTATAATACATATAAAATATGGAAAAGTACCAATAAGCAAGCTTAATTCAAATAACAACTAGAGCTTGTGCATCGATGATCCTTGTGCAAGGACCTTGAGAACCCACCTCCAGCTGAGCCTTAATGGTCAAAATCGTTTGTTCTATCGTCATTCTTTTACAAATCGTATAATACATATAAAATATGGAAAAGTACCAATAAGCAAGCTTAATTCAAATAACAACTAGAGCTTGTGCATCGATGATCTTTGAGCAAGGACCTTGAGAACCCACCTCCAGCTGAGCCTTAATGGTCAAAATCGTTTGTTCTATCGTCATTCTTTTACAAATCGTATAATACATATAAAATATGGAAAAGTACCAATAAGCAAGCTTAATTCAAATAACATCTAGAGCTTGTGCATCGATGATCCTTGTGCAAGGACCTTGAGAACCCACCTCCAGCTGAGCCTTAATGGTCAAAATCGTTTGTTCTATCGTCATTCTTTTACAAATCGTATAATACATATAAAATATGGAAAAGTACCAATAAGCAAGCTTAATTCAAATAACATCTAGAGCTTGTGCATCGATGATCTTTGAGCAAGGACCTTGAGAACCCACCTCCATCTGAGCCTTAATGGTCAAAATCGTTTGTTCTATCGTCATTCTTTTACAAATCGTATAATACATATAAAATATGGAAAAGTACCAATAAGCAAGCTTAATTCAAATAACAACTAGAGCTTGTGCATCGATGATCCTTGTGCAAGGACCTTGAGAACCCACCTCCAGCTGAGCCTTAATGGTCAAAATCGTTTGTTCTATCGTCATTCTTTTACAAATCGTATAATACATATAAAATATGGAAAAGTACCAATAAGCAAGCTTAATTCAAATAACAACTAGAGCTTGTGCATCGATGATCCTTGTGCAAGAACCTTGATAACCCACCTCCAGCTGAGCCTTAATGGTCAAAATCGTTTGTTCTATCGTCATTCTTTTACAAATCGTATAATACTTATGAAATATGGAAAAGTACCAATTAGCAAGTTTAATTTAAATAACAACTAGAGCTTGTGCATCGATGATCTTGGAGCAATGACCTTAACAAACCATCTCCAGATGAGCCGTAATGGTAAAAATCGCTTGTTCTATTGTCGTTTTTTACAAATCGTATAATACATATAAAATATGGAAAAGTACCAATAAGCAAGCTTAATTCAAATAACAACTAGAGCTTGTGCATCGATGATCCTTGTGCAATGACCTTGAGAACCCACCTCCAGCTGAGCCTTAATGGTCAAAATCGTTTGTTCTATCGTCATTCTTTTACAAATCGTATAATACATATAAAATATGGAAAAGTACCAATAAGCAAGCTTAATTCAAATAACAACTAGAGCTTGTGCATCGATGATCTTTGAGCAAGGACCTTGAGAACCCACCTCCAGCTGAGCCTTAATGGTCAAAATCGTTTGTTCTATCGTCATTCTTTTACAAATCGTATAATACATATAAAATATGGAAAAGTACCAATAAGCAAGCTTAATTCAAATAACATCTAGAGCTTGTGCATCGATGATCCTTGTGCAAGGACCTTGAGAACCCACCTCCAGCTGAGCCTTAATGGTCAAAATCGTTTGTTCTATCGTCATTCTTTTACAAATCGTATAATACATATAAAATATGGAAAAGTACCAATAAGCAAGCTTAATTCAAATAACATCTAGAGCTTGTGCATCGATGATCTTTGAGCAAGGACCTTGAGAACCCACCTCCATCTGAGCCTTAATGGTCAAAATCGTTTGTTCTATCGTCATTCTTTTACAAATCGTATAATACATATAAAATATGGAAAAGTACCAATAAGCAAGCTTAATTCAAATAACAACTAGAGCTTGTGCATCGATGATCCTTGTGCAAGGACCTTGAGAACCCACCTCCAGCTGAGCCTTAATGGTCAAAATCGTTTGTTCTATCGTCATTCTTTTACAAATCGTATAATACATATAAAATATGGAAAAGTACCAATAAGCAAGCTTAATTCAAATAACAACTAGAGCTTGTGCATCGATGATCCTTGTGCAAGAACCTTGATAACCCACCTCCAGCTGAGCCTTAATGGTCAAAATCGTTTGTTCTATCGTCATTCTTTTACAAATCGTATAATACTTATGAAATATGGAAAAGTACCAATTAGCAAGTTTAATTTAAATAACAACTAGAGCTTGTGCATCGATGATCTTGGAGCAATGACCTTAACAAACCATCTCCAGATGAGCCGTAATGGTAAAAATCGCTTGTTCTATTGTCGTTTTTTACAAAACTTATAATACATATAAAATATGGAAAAGTACCAATAAGCAAGCTTAATTCAAATAACAACGAGAGCTTGTGCATCGATGATCCTTGTAAAAGGACCTTGAGAACCCACCTCCAGCTGAGCCTTAATGGTCAAAATCGTTTGTTCTATCGTCATTCTTTTACAAATCGTATAATACATATAAAATATGGAAAAGTACCAATAAGCAAGCTTAATTCAAATAACATCTAGAGCTTGTGCATCGATGATCCTTGTGCAAGGACCTTGAGAACCCACCTCCAGCTGAGCCTTAATGGTCAAAATCGTTTGTTCTATCGTCATTCTTTTACAAATCGTATAATACATATAAAATATGGAAAAGTACCAATAAGCAAGCTTATATCAAATAACAACTAGAGCTTGTGCATCGATGATCCTTGTGCAAGGACCTTGAGAACCCACCTCCAGCTGAGCCTTAATGGTCAAAATCGTTTGTTCTATTGTCATTCTTTTACAAATCGTATAATACATATAAAATATGGAAAAGTACCAATAAGCAAGCATAATTCAAATAACAACTAGAGCTTGTGCATCGATGATCCTTGTGCAAGGACCTTGAGGACCCACCTCCAGCTGAGCCTTCATTGTCAAAATCGTTTGTTCTATCGTCATTCTTTTACAAATCGTATAATACTTATAAAATATGGAAAAGTACCAATAAGCAAGCTTAATTCAAATAACAACTAGAGCTTGTGCATCGATGATCCTTGTGCAAGGACCTTGAGAACCCACTTCCAGCTGAGCCTTAATGGTCAAAATCGTTTGTTCTATCGTCATTCTTTTACAAATCGTATAATACTTATAAAATATGGAAAAGTACCAATAAGCAAGCTTAATTCAAATAACAACTAGAGCTTGTGCATCGATGATCCTTGTGCAAGGACCTTGAGGACCCACCTCCAGCTGAGACTTCATTGTCAAAATCGTTTGTTCTATCGTCATTCTTTTACAAATCGTATAATACTTATAAAATATGGAAAAGTACCAATAAGCAAGCTTAATTCATATAACATCTAGAGCTTGTGCATCGATGATCTTTGAGCAACGACCTTGAGAACCCACCTCCATCTGAGCCTTAATGGTCAAAATCGTTTGTTCTATCGTCATTCTTTTACAAATCGTATAATACATATAAAATATGGAAAAGTACCAATAAGCAAGCTTAATTCAAATAACAACTAGAGCTTGTGCATCGATGATCCTTGTGCAAGGACCTTGAGAACCCACCTCCAGCTGAGCCTTAATGGTCAAAATCGTTTGTTCTATCGTCATTCTTTTACAAATCGTATAATACATATAAAATATGGAAAAGTACCAATAAGCAAGCTTAATTCAAATAACAACTAGAGCTTGTGCATCGATGATCTTTGAGCAAGGACCTTGAGAACCCACCTCCAGCTGAGCCTTAATGGTCAAAATCGTTTGTTCTATCGTCATTCTTTTACAAATCGTATAATACATATAAAATATGGAAAAGTACCAATAAGCAAGCTTAATTCAAATAACATCTAGAGCTTGTGCATCGATGATCCTTGTGCAAGGACCTTGAGAACCCACCTCCAGCTGAGCCTTAATGGTCAAAATCGTTTGTTCTATCGTCATTCTTTTACAAATCGTATAATACATATAAAATATGGAAAAGTACCAATAAGCAAGCTTAATTCAAATAACATCTAGAGCTTGTGCATCGATGATCTTTGAGCAAGGACCTTGAGAACCCACCTCCATCTGAGCCTTAATGGTCAAAATCGTTTGTTCTATCGTCATTCTTTTACAAATCGTATAATACATATAAAATATGGAAAAGTACCAATAAGCAAGCTTAATTCAAATAACAACTAGAGCTTGTGCATCGATGATCCTTGTGCAAGGACCTTGAGAACCCACCTCCAGCTGAGCCTTAATGGTCAAAATCGTTTGTTCTATCGTCATTCTTTTACAAATCGTATAATACATATAAAATATGGAAAAGTACCAATAAGCAAGCTTAATTCAAATAACAACTAGAGCTTGTGCATCGATGATCCTTGTGCAAGAACCTTGATAACCCACCTCCAGCTGAGCCTTAATGGTCAAAATCGTTTGTTCTATCGTCATTCTTTTACAAATCGTATAATACTTATGAAATATGGAAAAGTACCAATTAGCAAGTTTAATTTAAATAACAACTAGAGCTTGTGCATCGATGATCTTGGAGCAATGACCTTAACAAACCATCTCCAGATGAGCCGTAATGGTAAAAATCGCTTGTTCTATTGTCGTTTTTTACAAAACTTATAATACATATAAAATATGGAAAAGTACCAATAAGCAAGCTTAATTCAAATAACAACGAGAGCTTGTGCATCGATGATCCTTGTAAAAGGACCTTGAGAACCCACCTCCAGCTGAGCCTTAATGGTCAAAATCGTTTGTTCTATCGTCATTCTTTTACAAATCGTATAATACATATAAAATATGGAAAAGTACCAATAAGCAAGCTTAATTCAAATAACAACTAGAGCTTGTGCATCGATGATCTTTGAGCAAGGACCTTGAGAACCCACCTCCAGCTGAGCCTTAATGGTCAAAATCGTTTGTTCTATCGTCATTCTTTTACAAATCGTATAATACATATAAAATATGGAAAAGTACCAATAAGCAAGCTTAATTCAAATAACAACGAGAGCTTGTGCATCGATGATCCTTGTTCAAGGACCTTGAGAACCCACCTCCAGCTGAGCCTTAATGGTCAAAATCGTTTGTTCTATCGTCATTCTTTTACAAATCGTATAATACATATAAAATATGGAAAAGTACCAATAAGCAAGCTTAATTCAAATAACAACTAGAGCTTGTGCATCGATGATCTTTGAGCAAGGACCTTGAGAACCCACCTCCAGCTGAGCCTTAATGGTCAAAATCGTTTGTTCTATCGTCATTCTTTTACAAATCGTATAATACATATAAAATATGGAAAAGTACCAATAAGCAAGCTTAATTCAAATAACATCTAGAGCTTGTGCATCGATGATCCTTGTGCAAGGACCTTGAGAACCCACCTCCAGCTGAGCCTTAATGGTCAAAATCGTTTGTTCTATCGTCATTCTTTTACAAATCGTATAATACATATAAAATATGGAAAAGTACCAATAAGCAAGCTTAATTCAAATAACATCTAGAGCTTGTGCATCGATGATCTTTGAGCAAGGACCTTGAGAACCCACCTCCATCTGAGCCTTAATGGTCAAAATCGTTTGTTCTATCGTCATTCTTTTACAAATCGTATAATACATATAAAATATGGAAAAGTACCAATAAGCAAGCTTAATTCAAATAACAACTAGAGCTTGTGCATCGATGATCCTTGTGCAAGGACCTTGAGAACCCACCTCCAGCTGAGCCTTAATGGTCAAAATCGTTTGTTCTATCGTCATTCTTTTACAAATCGTATAATACATATAAAATATGGAAAAGTACCAATAAGCAAGCTTAATTCAAATAACAACTAGAGCTTGTGCATCGATGATCCTTGTGCAAGAACCTTGATAACCCACCTCCAGCTGAGCCTTAATGGTCAAAATCGTTTGTTCTATCGTCATTCTTTTACAAATCGTATAATACTTATGAAATATGGAAAAGTACCAATTAGCAAGTTTAATTTAAATAACAACTAGAGCTTGTGCATCGATGATCTTGGAGCAATGACCTTAACAAACCATCTCCAGATGAGCCGTAATGGTAAAAATCGCTTGTTCTATTGTCGTTTTTTACAAAACTTATAATACATATAAAATATGGAAAAGTACCAATAAGCAAGCTTAATTCAAATAACAACGAGAGCTTGTGCATCGATGATCCTTGTAAAAGGACCTTGAGAACCCACCTCCAGCTGAGCCTTAATGGTCAAAATCGTTTGTTCTATCGTCATTCTTTTACAAATCGTATAATACATATAAAATATGGAAAAGTACCAATAAGCAAGCTTAATTCAAATAACATCTAGAGCTTGTGCATCGATGATCCTTGTGCAAGGACCTTGAGAACCCACCTCCAGCTGAGCCTTAATGGTCAAAATCGTTTGTTCTATCGTCATTCTTTTACAAATCGTATAATACATATAAAATATGGAAAAGTACCAATAAGCAAGCTTAATTCAAATAACAACTAGAGCTTGTGCATCGATGATCCTTGTGCAAGGACCTTGAGAACCCACCTCCAGCTGAGCCTTAATGGTCAAAATCGTTTGTTCTATTGTCATTCTTTTACAAATCGTATAATACATATAAAATATGGAAAAGTACCAATAAGCAAGCATAATTCAAATAACAACTAGAGCTTGTGCATCGATGATCCTTGTGCAAGGACCTTGAGGACCCACCTCCAGCTGAGCCTTCATTGTCAAAATCGTTTGTTCTATCGTCATTCTTTTACAAATCGTATAATACTTATAAAATATGGAAAAGTACCAATAAGCAAGCTTAATTCAAATAACAACTAGAGCTTGTGCATCGATGATCCTTGTGCAAGGACCTTGAGAACCGACCTCCAGCTGAGCCTTAATGGTCAAAATCGTTTGTTCTATCGTCATTCTTTTACAAATCGTATAATACATATAAAATATGGAAAAGTACCAATAAGCAAGCTTAATTCAAATAACAACTAAAGCTTGTGCATCGATGATCCTTGTGCAAGGACCTTGAGGACCCACCTCCAGCTGAGCCTTAATGGTCAAAATCGTTTGTTCTATCGTCATTCTTTTACAAATCGTATAATACATATAAAATATGGAAAAGTACCAATAAGCAAGCTTAATTCAAATAACAACTAGAGCTTGTGCATCGATGATCCTTGTGCAAGGACCTTGAGAACCCACTTCCAGCTGAGCCTTAATGGTCAAAATCGTTTGTTCTATCGTCATTCTTTTACAAATCGTATAATACTTATAAAATATGGAAAAGTACCAATAAGCAAGCTTAATTCAAATAACAACTAGAGCTTGTGCATCGATGATCCTTGTGCAAGGACCTTGAGGACCCACCTCCAGCTGAGACTTCATTGTCAAAATCGTTTGTTCTATCGTCATTCTTTTACAAATCGTATAATACTTATAAAATATGGAAAAGTACCAATAAGCAAGCTTAATTCATATAACAACTAGAGCTTGTGCATCGATGATCCTTGTGCAAGGACCTTGAGAACCCACTTCCAGCTGAGCCTTAATGGTCAAAATCGTTTGTTCTATCGTCATTCTTTTACAAATCGTATAATACTTATAAAATATGGAAAAGTACCAATAAGCAAGCTTAATTCAAATAACAACTAGAGCTTGTGCAACGATGATCCTTGTGCAAGGACCTTGAGGACCCACCTCCAGCTGAGCCTTCATTGTCAAAATCGTTTGTTCTATCGTCATTCTTTTACAAATCGTATAATACTTATAAAATATGGAAAAGTACCAATAAGCAAGCATAATTCAAATAACAACTAGAGCTTGTGCATCGATGATCCTTGTGCAAGGACCTTGAGGACCCACCTCCAGCTCAGCCTTCATTGTCAAAATCGTTTGTTCTATCGTCATTCTTTTACAAATCGTATAATACATATAAAATATGGAAAAGTACCAATAAGCAAGCATAATTCAAATAACAACTAGAGCTTGTGCATCGATGATCCTTGTGCAAGGACCTTGAGGACCCACCTCCAGCTGAGCCTTCATTGTCAAAATCGTTTGTTCTATCGTCATTCTTTTACAAATCGTATAATACTTATAAAATATGGAAAAGTACCAATAAGCAAGCTTAATTCAAATAACAACTAATAACAACGTTTGTTCTATCGTCATTCTTTTACAAATCGTATAATACTTATAAAATATGGAAAAGTACCAATAAGCAAGCTTAATTCAAATAACAACTAGAGCTTGTGCATCGATGATCCTTGTGCAAGGACCTTGAGGACCCACCTCCAGCTGAGCCTTCATTGTCAAAATCGTTTGTTCTATCGTCATTCTTTTACAAATCGTATAATACATATAAAATATGGAAAAGTACCAATAAGCAAGCTTAATTCAAATAACAACTAGAGCTTGTGCATCGATGATCCTTGAACAAGGACCTTGAGAACCCACTTCCAGCTGAGCCTTAATGGTCAAAATCGTTTGTTCTATCGTCATTCTTTTACAAATCGTATAATACATATAAAATATGGAAAAGTACCAATAAGCAAGCTTAATTCAAATAACAACTAGAGCTTGTGCATCGATGATCCTTGTGCAAGGACCTTGAGAACCCACTTCCAGCTGAGCCTTAATGGTCAAAATCGTTTGTTCTATCGTCATTCTTTTACAAATCGTATAATACTTATAAAATATGGAAAAGTACCAATAAGCAAGCTTAATTCAAATAACAACTAGAGCTTGTGCATCGATGATCCTTGTGCAAGGACCTTGAGAACCCACTTCCAGCTGAGCCTTAATGGTCAAAATCGTTTGTTCTATCGTCATTCTTTTACAAATCGTATAATACTTATAAAATATGGAAAAGTACCAATAAGCAAGCTTAATTCAAATAACAACTAGAGCTTGTGCATCGATGATCCTTGTGCAAGGACCTTGAGAACCGACCTCCAGCTGAGCCTTAATGGTCAAAATCGTTTGTTCTATCATCATTCTTTTACAAATCGTATAATACATATAAAATATGGAAAAGTACCAATAAGCAAGCTTAATTCAAATAACAACTAGAGCTTGTGCATCGATGATCCTTGTGCAAGGACCTTGAGAACCGACCTCCAGCTGAGCCTTAATGGTCAAAATCGTTTGTTCTATCATCATTCTTTTACAAATCGTATAATACATATAAAATATGGAAAAGTACCAATAAGCAAGCTTAATTCAAATAACAACTAGAGCTTGTGCATCGATGATCTTTGAGCAAGGACCTTGAGAACCCACCTCCAGCTGAGCCTTAATGGTCAAAATCGTTTGTTCTATCGTCATTCTTTTACAAATCGTATAATACATATAAAATATGGAAAAGTACCAATAAGCAAGCTTAATTCAAATAACATCTAGAGCTTGTGCATCGATGATCCTTGTGCAAGGACCTTGAGAACCCACCTCCAGCTGAGCCTTAATGGTCAAAATCGTTTGTTCTATCGTCATTCTTTTACAAATCGTATAATACATATAAAATATGGAAAAGTACCAATAAGCAAGCTTAATTCAAATAACATCTAGAGCTTGTGCATCGATGATCTTTGAGCAACGACCTTGAGAACCCACCTCCATCTGAGCCTTAATGGTCAAAATCGTTTGTTCTATCGTCATTCTTTTACAAATCGTATAATACATATAAAATATGGAAAAGTACCAATAAGCAAGCTTAATTCAAATAACAACTAGAGCTTGTGCATCGATGATCCTTGTGCAAGGACCTTGAGAACCCACCTCCAGCTGAGCCTTAATGGTCAAAATCGTTTGTTCTATCGTCATTCTTTTACAAATCGTATAATACATATAAAATATGGAAAAGTACCAATAAGCAAGCTTAATTCAAATAACAACTAGAGCTTGTGCATCGATGATCTTTGAGCAAGGACCTTGAGAACCCACCTCCAGCTGAGCCTTAATGGTCAAAATCGTTTGTTCTATCGTCATTCTTTTACAAATCGTATAATACATATAAAATATGGAAAAGTACCAATAAGCAAGCTTAATTCAAATAACATCTAGAGCTTGTGCATCGATGATCCTTGTGCAAGGACCTTGAGAACCCACCTCCAGCTGAGCCTTAATGGTCAAAATCGTTTGTTCTATCGTCATTCTTTTACAAATCGTATAATACATATAAAATATGGAAAAGTACCAATAAGCAAGCTTAATTCAAATAACATCTAGAGCTTGTGCATCGATGATCTTTGAGCAAGGACCTTGAGAACCCACCTCCATCTGAGCCTTAATGGTCAAAATCGTTTGTTCTATCGTCATTCTTTTACAAATCGTATAATACATATAAAATATGGAAAAGTACCAATAAGCAAGCTTAATTCAAATAACAACTAGAGCTTGTGCATCGATGATCCTTGTGCAAGGACCTTGAGAACCCACCTCCAGCTGAGCCTTAATGGTCAAAATCGTTTGTTCTATCGTCATTCTTTTACAAATCGTATAATACATATAAAATATGGAAAAGTACCAATAAGCAAGCTTAATTCAAATAACAACTAGAGCTTGTGCATCGATGATCCTTGTGCAAGAACCTTGATAACCCACCTCCAGCTGAGCCTTAATGGTCAAAATCGTTTGTTCTATCGTCATTCTTTTACAAATCGTATAATACTTATGAAATATGGAAAAGTACCAATTAGCAAGTTTAATTTAAATAACAACTAGAGCTTGTGCATCGATGATCTTGGAGCAATGACCTTAACAAACCATCTCCAGATGAGCCGTAATGGTAAAAATCGCTTGTTCTATTGTCGTTTTTTACAAAACTTATAATACATATAAAATATGGAAAAGTACCAATAAGCAAGCTTAATTCAAATAACAACGAGAGCTTGTGCATCGATGATCCTTGTAAAAGGACCTTGAGAACCCACCTCCAGCTGAGCCTTAATGGTCAAATTCGTTTGTTCTATCGTCATTCTTTTACAAATCGTATAATACATATAAAATATGGAAAAGTACCAATAAGCAAGCTTAATTCAAATAACATCTAGAGCTTGTGCATCGATGATCCTTGTGCAAGGACCTTGAGAACCCACCTCCAGCTGAGCCTTAATGGTCAAAATCGTTTGTTCTATCGTCATTCTTTTACAAATCGTATAATACATATAAAATATGGAAAAGTACCAATAAGCAAGCTTAATTCAAATAACAACTAGAGCTTGTGCATCGATGATCCTTGTGCAAGGACCTTGAGAACCCACCTCCAGCTGAGCCTTAATGGTCAAAATCGTTTGTTCTATTGTCATTCTTTTACAAATCGTATAATACATATAAAATATGGAAAAGTACCAATAAGCAAGCATAATTCAAATAACAACTAGAGCTTGTGCATCGATGATCCTTGTGCAAGGACCTTGAGGACCCACCTCCAGCTGAGCCTTCATTGTCAAAATCGTTTGTTCTATCGTCATTCTTTTACAAATCGTATAATACTTATAAAATATGGAAAAGTACCAATAAGCAAGCTTAATTCAAATAACAACTAGAGCTTGTGCATCGATGATCCTTGTGCAAGGACCTTGAGAACCCACTTCCAGCTGAGCCTTAATGGTCAAAATCGTTTGTTCTATCGTCATTCTTTTACAAATCGTATAATACTTATAAAATATGGAAAAGTACCAATAAGCAAGCTTAATTCAAATAACAACTAGAGCTTGTGCATCGATGATCCTTGTGCAAGGACCTTGAGGACCCACCTCCAGCTGAGACTTCATTGTCAAAATCGTTTGTTCTATCGTCATTCTTTTACAAATCGTATAATACTTATAAAATATGGAAAAGTACCAATAAGCAAGCTTAATTCATATAACAACTAGAGCTTGTGCATCGATGATCCTTGTGCAAGGACCTTGAGAACCCACTTCCAGCTGAGCCTTAATGGTCAAAATCGTTTGTTCTATCGTCATTCTTTTACAAATCGTATAATACTTATAAAATATGGAAAAGTACCAATAAGCAAGCTTAATTCAAATAACAACTAGAGCTTGTGCAACGATGATCCTTGTGCAAGGACCTTGAGGACCCACCTCCAGCTGAGCCTTCATTGTCAAAATCGTTTGTTCTATCGTCATTCTTTTACAAATCGTATAATACTTATAAAATATGGAAAAGTACCAATAAGCAAGCATAATTCAAATAACAACTAGAGCTTGTGCATCGATGATCCTTGTGCAAGGACCTTGAGGACCCACCTCCAGCTCAGCCTTCATTGTCAAAATCGTTTGTTCTATCGTCATTCTTTTACAAATCGTATAATACATATAAAATATGGAAAAGTACCAATAAGCAAGCATAATTCAAATAACAACTAGAGCTTGTGCATCGATGATCCTTGTGCAAGGACCTTGAGGACCCACCTCCAGCTGAGCCTTCATTGTCAAAATCGTTTGTTCTATCGTCATTCTTTTACAAATCGTATAATACTTATAAAATATGGAAAAGTACCAATAAGCAAGCTTAATTCAAATAACAACTAATAACAACGTTTGTTCTATCGTCATTCTTTTACAAATCGTATAATACTTATAAAATATGGAAAAGTACCAATAAGCAAGCTTAATTCAAATAACAACTAGAGCTTGTGCATCGATGATCCTTGTGCAAGGACCTTGAGGACCCACCTCCAGCTGAGCCTTCATTGTCAAAATCGTTTGTTCTATCGTCATTCTTTTACAAATCGTATAATACATATAAAATATGGAAAAGTACCAATAAGCAAGCTTAATTCAAATAACATCTAGAGCTTGTGCATCGATGATCCTTGTGCAAGGACCTTGAGAACCCACCTCCAGCTGAGCCTTAATGGTCAAAATCGTTTGTTCTATCGTCATTCTTTTACAAATCGTATAATACATATAAAATATGGAAAAGTACCAATAAGCAAGCTTAATTCAAATAACATCTAGAGCTTGTGCATCGATGATCCTTGTGCAAGGACCTTGAGAACCCACCTCCAGCTGAGCCTTAATGGTCAAAATCGTTTGTTCTATCGTCATTCTTTTACAAATCGTATAATACATATAAAATATGGAAAAGTACCAATAAGCAAGCTTAATTCAAATAACAACTAGAGCTTGTGCATCGATGATCCTTGTGCAAGGACCTTGAGAACCCACCTCCAGCTGAGCCTTAATGGTCAAAATCGTTTGTTCTATTGTCATTCTTTTACAAATCGTATAATACATATAAAATATGGAAAAGTACCAATAAGCAAGCATAATTCAAATAACAACTAGAGCTTGTGCATCGATGATCCTTGTGCAAGGACCTTGAGGACCCACCTCCAGCTGAGCCTTCATTGTCAAAATCGTTTGTTCTATCGTCATTCTTTTACAAATCGTATAATACTTATAAAATATGGAAAAGTACCAATAAGCAAGCTTAATTCAAATAACAACTAGAGCTTGTGCATCGATGATCCTTGTGCAAGGACCTTGAGAACCGACCTCCAGCTGAGCCTTAATGGTCAAAATCGTTTGTTCTATCGTCATTCTTTTACAAATCGTATAATACATATAAAATATGGAAAAGTACCAATAAGCAAGCTTAATTCAAATAACATCTAGAGCTTGTGCATCGATGATCCTTGTGCAAGGACCTTGAGGACCCACCTCCAGCTGAGCCTTCATTGTCAAAATCGTTTGTTCTATCGTCATTCTTTTACAAATCGTATAATACTTATAAAATATGGAAAAGTACCAATAAGCAAGCATAATTCAAATAACAACTAGAGCTTGTGCATCGATGATCCTTGTGCAAGGACCTTGAGGACCCACCTCCAGCTGAGCCTTCATTGTCAAAATCGTTTGTTCTATCGTCATTCTTTTACAAATCGTATAATACTTATAAAATATGGAAAAGTACCAATAAGCAAGCTTAATTCAAATAACAACTAGAGCTTGTGCATCGATGATCCTTGTGCAAGGACCTTGAGAACCGACCTCCAGCTGAGCCTTAATGGTCAAAATCGTTTGTTCTATCGTCATTCTTTTACAAATCGTATAATACATATAAAATATGGAAAAGTACCAATAAGCAAGCTTAATTCAAATAACAACTAAAGCTTGTGCATCGATGATCCTTGTGCAAGGACCTTGAGGACCCACCTCCATCTGAGCCTTAATGGTCAAAATCGTTTGTTCTATTGTCATTCTTTTACAAATCGTATAATACATATAAAATATGTAAAAGTACCAATAAGCAAGCTTAATTCAAATAACAACTAGAGCTTGTGCATCGATGATCCTTGTGCAAGAACCTTGATAACCCACCTCCAGCTGAGCCTTAATGGTCAAAATCGTTTGTTCTATCGTCATTCTTTTACAAATCGTATAATACTTATGAAATATGGAAAAGTACCAATTAGCAAGTTTAATTTAAATAACAACTAGAGCTTGTGCATCGATGATCTTGGAGCAATGACCTTAACAAACCATCTCCAGATGAGCCGTAATGGTAAAAATCGCTTGTTCTATTGTCGTTTTTTACAAATCGTATAATACATATAAAATATGGAAAAGTACCAATAAGCAAGCTTAATTCAAATAACAACTAGAGCTTGTGCATCGATGATCCTTGTGCAAGGACCTTGAGAACCCACCTCCAGCTGAGCCTTAATGGTCAAAATCGTTTGTTCTATCGTCATTCTTTTACAAATCGTATAATACATATAAAATATGGAAAAGTACCAATAAGCAAGCTTAATTCAAATAACAACTAGAGCTTGTGCATCGATGATCTTTGAGCAAGGACCTTGAGAACCCACCTCCAGCTGAGCCTTAATGGTCAAAATCGTTTGTTCTATCGTCATTCTTTTACAAATCGTATAATACATATAAAATATGGAAAAGTACCAATAAGCAAGCTTAATTCAAATAACATCTAGAGCTTGTGCATCGATGATCCTTGTGCAAGGACCTTGAGAACCCACCTCCAGCTGAGCCTTAATGGTCAAAATCGTTTGTTCTATCGTCATTCTTTTACAAATCGTATAATACATATAAAATATGGAAAAGTACCAATAAGCAAGCTTAATTCAAATAACATCTAGAGCTTGTGCATCGATGATCTTTGAGCAAGGACCTTGAGAACCCACCTCCATCTGAGCCTTAATGGTCAAAATCGTTTGTTCTATCGTCATTCTTTTACAAATCGTATAATACATATAAAATATGGAAAAGTACCAATAAGCAAGCTTAATTCAAATAACAACTAGAGCTTGTGCATCGATGATCCTTGTGCAAGGACCTTGAGAACCCACCTCCAGCTGAGCCTTAATGGTCAAAATCGTTTGTTCTATCGTCATTCTTTTACAAATCGTATAATACATATAAAATATGGAAAAGTACCAATAAGCAAGCTTAATTCAAATAACAACTAGAGCTTGTGCATCGATGATCCTTGTGCAAGAACCTTGATAACCCACCTCCAGCTGAGCCTTAATGGTCAAAATCGTTTGTTCTATCGTCATTCTTTTACAAATCGTATAATACTTATGAAATATGGAAAAGTACCAATTAGCAAGTTTAATTTAAATAACAACTAGAGCTTGTGCATCGATGATCTTGGAGCAATGACCTTAACAAACCATCTCCAGATGAGCCGTAATGGTAAAAATCGCTTGTTCTATTGTCGTTTTTTACAAAACTTATAATACATATAAAATATGGAAAAGTACCAATAAGCAAGCTTAATTCAAATAACAACGAGAGCTTGTGCATCGATGATCCTTGTAAAAGGACCTTGAGAACCCACCTCCAGCTGAGCCTTAATGGTCAAAATCGTTTGTTCTATCGTCATTCTTTTACAAATCGTATAATACATATAAAATATGGAAAAGTACCAATAAGCAAGCTTAATTCAAATAACATCTAGAGCTTGTGCATCGATGATCCTTGTGCAAGGACCTTGAGAACCCACCTCCAGCTGAGCCTTAATGGTCAAAATCGTTTGTTCTATCGTCATTCTTTTACAAATCGTATAATACATATAAAATATGTAAAAGTACCAATAAGCAAGCTTATATCAAATAACAACTAGAGCTTGTGCATCGATGATCCTTGTGCAAGGACCTTGAGAACCCACCTCCAGCTGAGCCTTAATGGTCAAAATCGTTTGTTCTATTGTCATTCTTTTACAAATCGTATAATACATATAAAATATGGAAAAGTACCAATAAGCAAGCATAATTCAAATAACAACTAGAGCTTGTGCATCGATGATCCTTGTGCAAGGACCTTGAGGACCCACCTCCAGCTGAGCCTTCATTGTCAAAATCGTTTGTTCTATCGTCATTCTTTTACAAATCGTATAATACTTATAAAATATGGAAAAGTACCAATAAGCAAGCTTAATTCAAATAACAACTAGAGCTTGTGCATCGATGATCCTTGTGCAAGGACCTTGAGAACCCACTTCCAGCTGAGCCTTAATGGTCAAAATCGTTTGTTCTATCGTCATTCTTTTACAAATCGTATAATACTTATAAAATATGGAAAAGTACCAATAAGCAAGCTTAATTCAAATAACAACTAGAGCTTGTGCATCGATGATCCTTGTGCAAGGACCTTGAGGACCCACCTCCAGCTGAGACTTCATTGTCAAAATCGTTTGTTCTATCGTCATTCTTTTACAAATCGTATAATACTTATAAAATATGGAAAAGTACCAATAAGCAAGCTTAATTCATATAACATCTAGAGCTTGTGCATCGATGATCTTTGAGCAACGACCTTGAGAACCCACCTCCATCTGAGCCTTAATGGTCAAAATCGTTTGTTCTATCGTCATTCTTTTACAAATCGTATAATACATATAAAATATGGAAAAGTACCAATAAGCAAGCTTAATTCAAATAACAACTAGAGCTTGTGCATCGATGATCCTTGTGCAAGGACCTTGAGAACCCACCTCCAGCTGAGCCTTAATGGTCAAAATCGTTTGTTCTATCGTCATTCTTTTACAAATCGTATAATACTTATAAAATATGGAAAAGTACCAATAAGCAAGCTTAATTCAAATAACATCTAGAGCTTGTGCATCGATGATCCTTGTGCAAGGACCTTGAGAACCCACCTCCAGCTGAGCCTTAATGGTCAAAATCGTTTGTTCTATCGTCATTCTTTTACAAATCGTATAATACATATAAAATATGGAAAAGTACCAATAAGCAAGCTTAATTCAAATAACATCTAGAGCTTGTGCATCGATGATCTTTGAGCAAGGACCTTGAGAACCCACCTCCATCTGAGCCTTAATGGTCAAAATCGTTTGTTCTATCGTCATTCTTTTACAAATCGTATAATACATATAAAATATGGAAAAGTACCAATAAGCAAGCTTAATTCAAATAACAACTAGAGCTTGTGCATCGATGATCCTTGTGCAAGGACCTTGAGAACCCACCTCCAGCTGAGCCTTAATGGTCAAAATCGTTTGTTCTATCGTCATTCTTTTACAAATCGTATAATACATATAAAATATGGAAAAGTACCAATAAGCAAGCTTAATTCAAATAACAACTAGAGCTTGTGCATCGATGATCCTTGTGCAAGAACCTTGATAACCCACCTCCAGCTGAGCCTTAATGGTCAAAATCGTTTGTTCTATCGTCATTCTTTTACAAATCGTATAATACTTATGAAATATGGAAAAGTACCAATTAGCAAGTTTAATTTAAATAACAACTAGAGCTTGTGCATCGATGATCTTGGAGCAATGACCTTAACAAACCATCTCCAGATGAGCCGTAATGGTAAAAATCGCATGTTCTATTGTCGTTTTTTACAAAACTTATAATACATATAAAATATGGAAAAGTACCAATAAGCAAGCTTAATTCAAATAACAACGAGAGCTTGTGCATCGATGATCCTTGTAAAAGGACCTTGAGAACCCACCTCCAGCTGAGCCTTAATGGTCAAAATCGTTTGTTCTATCGTCATTCTTTTACAAATCGTATAATACATATAAAATATGGAAAAGTACCAATAAGCAAGCTTAATTCAAATAACAACTAGAGCTTGTGCATCGATGATCTTTGAGCAAGGACCTTGAGAACCCACCTCCAGCTGAGCCTTAATGGTCAAAATCGTTTGTTCTATCGTCATTCTTTTACAAATCGTATAATACATATAAAATATGGAAAAGTACCAATAAGCAAGCTTAATTCAAATAACAACTAGAGCTTGTGCATCGATGATCCTTGTGCAAGAACCTTGATAACCCACCTCCAGCTGAGCCTTAATGGTCAAAATCGTTTGTTCTATCGTCATTCTTTTACAAATCGTATAATACTTATGAAATATGGAAAAGTACCAATTAGCAAGTTTAATTTAAATAACAACTAGAGCTTGTGCATCGATGATCTTGGAGCAATGACCTTAACAAACCATCTCCAGATGAGCCGTAATGGTAAAAATCGCTTGTTCTATTGTCGTTTTTTACAAAACTTATAATACATATAAAATATGGAAAAGTACCAATAAGCAAGCTTAATTCAAATAACAACGAGAGCTTGTGCATCGATGATCCTTGTAAAAGGACCTTGAGAACCCACCTCCAGCTGAGCCTTAATGGTCAAAATCGTTTGTTCTATCGTCATTCTTTTACAAATCGTATAATACATATAAAATATGGAAAAGTACCAATAAGCAAGCTTAATTCAAATAACAACTAGAGCTTGTGCATCGATGATCTTTGAGCAAGGACCTTGAGAACCCACCTCCAGCTGAGCCTTAATGGTCAAAATCGTTTGTTCTATCGTCATTCTTTTACAAATCGTATAATACATATAAAATATGGAAAAGTACCAATAAGCAAGCTTAATTCAAATAACAACTAGAGCTTGTGCATCGATGATCCTTGTGCAAGGACCTTGAGGACCCACCTCCAGCTGAGACTTCATTGTCAAAATCGTTTGTTCTATCGTCATTCTTTTACAAATCGTATAATACTTATAAAATATGGAAAAGTACCAATAAGCAAGCTTAATTCATATAACATCTAGAGCTTGTGCATCGATGATCTTTGAGCAACGACCTTGAGAACCCACCTCCATCTGAGCCTTAATGGTCAAAATCGTTTGTTCTATCGTCATTCTTTTACAAATCGTATAATACATATAAAATATGGAAAAGTACCAATAAGCAAGCTTAATTCAAATAACAACTAGAGCTTGTGCATCGATGATCCTTGTGCAAGGACCTTGAGAACCCACCTCCAGCTGAGCCTTAATGGTCAAAATCGTTTGTTCTATCGTCATTCTTTTACAAATCGTATAATACATATAAAATATGGAAAAGTACCAATAAGCAAGCTTAATTCAAATAACATCTAGAGCTTGTGCATCGATGATCCTTGTGCAAGGACCTTGAGAACCCACCTCCAGCTGAGCCTTAATGGTCAAAATCGTTTGTTCTATCGTCATTCTTTTACAAATCGTATAATACATATAAAATATGGAAAAGTACCAATAAGCAAGCTTAATTCAAATAACATCTAGAGCTTGTGCATCGATGATCTTTGAGCAAGGACCTTGAGAACCCACCTCCATCTGAGCCTTAATGGTCAAAATCGTTTGTTCTATCGTCATTCTTTTACAAATCGTATAATACATATAAAATATGGAAAAGTACCAATAAGCAAGCTTAATTCAAATAACAACTAGAGCTTGTGCATCGATGATCCTTGTGCAAGGACCTTGAGAACCCACCTCCAGCTGAGCCTTAATGGTCAAAATCGTTTGTTCTATCGTCATTCTTTTACAAATCGTATAATACATATAAAATATGGAAAAGTACCAATAAGCAAGCTTAATTCAAATAACAACTAGAGCTTGTGCATCGATGATCCTTGTGCAAGAACCTTGATAACCCACCTCCAGCTGAGCCTTAATGGTCAAAATCGTTTGTTCTATCGTCATTCTTTTACAAATCGTATAATACTTATGAAATATGGAAAAGTACCAATTAGCAAGTTTAATTTAAATAACAACTAGAGCTTGTGCATCGATGATCTTGGAGCAATGACCTTAACAAACCATCTCCAGATGAGCCGTAATGGTAAAAATCGCTTGTTCTATTGTCGTTTTTTACAAAACTTATAATACATATAAAATATGGAAAAGTACCAATAAGCAAGCTTAATTCAAATAACAACGAGAGCTTGTGCATCGATGATCCTTGTAAAAGGACCTTGAGAACCCACCTCCAGCTGAGCCTTAATGGTCAAAATCGTTTGTTCTATCGTCATTCTTTTACAAATCGTATAATACATATAAAATATGGAAAAGTACCAATAAGCAAGCTTAATTCAAATAACAACTAGAGCTTGTGCATCGATGATCTTTGAGCAAGGACCTTGAGAACCCACCTCCAGCTGAGCCTTAATGGTCAAAATCGTTTGTTCTATCGTCATTCTTTTACAAATCGTATAATACATATAAAATATGGAAAAGTACCAATAAGCAAGCTTAATTCAAATAACAACTAGAGCTTGTGCATCGATGATCCTTGTGCAAGGACCTTGAGAACCCACCTCCAGCTGAGCCTTAATGGTCAAAATCGTTTGTTCTATCGTCATTCTTTTACAAATCGTATAATACATATAAAATATGGAAAAGTACCAATAAGCAAGCTTAATTCAAATAACAACTAGAGCTTGTGCATCGATGATCTTTGAGCAAGGACCTTGAGAACCCACCTCCAGCTGAGCCTTAATGGTCAAAATCGTTTGTTCTATCGTCATTCTTTTACAAATCGTATAATACATATAAAATATGGAAAAGTACCAATAAGCAAGCTTAATTCAAATAACATCTAGAGCTTGTGCATCGATGATCCTTGTGCAAGGACCTTGAGAACCCACCTCCAGCTGAGCCTTAATGGTCAAAATCGTTTGTTCTATCGTCATTCTTTTACAAATCGTATAATACATATAAAATATGGAAAAGTACCAATAAGCAAGCTTAATTCAAATAACATCTAGAGCTTGTGCATCGATGATCTTTGAGCAAGGACCTTGAGAACCCACCTCCATCTGAGCCTTAATGGTCAAAATCGTTTGTTCTATCGTCATTCTTTTACAAATCGTATAATACATATAAAATATGGAAAAGTACCAATAAGCAAGCTTAATTCAAATAACAACTAGAGCTTGTGCATCGATGATCCTTGTGCAAGGACCTTGAGAACCCACCTCCAGCTGAGCCTTAATGGTCAAAATCGTTTGTTCTATCGTCATTCTTTTACAAATCGTATAATACATATAAAATATGGAAAAGTACCAATAAGCAAGCTTAATTCAAATAACAACTAGAGCTTGTGCATCGATGATCCTTGTGCAAGAACCTTGATAACCCACCTCCAGCTGAGCCTTAATGGTCAAAATCGTTTGTTCTATCGTCATTCTTTTACAAATCGTATAATACTTATGAAATATGGAAAAGTACCAATTAGCAAGTTTAATTTAAATAACAACTAGAGCTTGTGCATCGATGATCTTGGAGCAATGACCTTAACAAACCATCTCCAGATGAGCCGTAATGGTAAAAATCGCTTGTTCTATTGTCGTTTTTTACAAAACTTATAATACATATAAAATATGGAAAAGTACCAATAAGCAAGCTTAATTCAAATAACAACGAGAGCTTGTGCATCGATGATCCTTGTAAAAGGACCTTGAGAACCCACCTCCAGCTGAGCCTTAATGGTCAAAATCGTTTGTTCTATCGTCATTCTTTTACAAATCGTATAATACATATAAAATATGGAAAAGTACCAATAAGCAAGCTTAATTCAAATAACATCTAGAGCTTGTGCATCGATGATCCTTGTGCAAGGACCTTGAGAACCCACCTCCAGCTGAGCCTTAATGGTCAAAATCGTTTGTTCTATCGTCATTCTTTTACAAATCGTATAATACATATAAAATATGGAAAAGTACCAATAAGCAAGCTTAATTCAAATAACAACTAGAGCTTGTGCATCGATGATCCTTGTGCAAGGACCTTGAGAACCCACCTCCAGCTGAGCCTTAATGGTCAAAATCGTTTGTTCTATTGTCATTCTTTTACAAATCGTATAATACATATAAAATATGGAAAAGTACCAATAAGCAAGCATAATTCAAATAACAACTAGAGCTTGTGCATCGATGATCCTTGTGCAAGGACCTTGAGGACCCACCTCCAGCTGAGCCTTCATTGTCAAAATCGTTTGTTCTATCGTCATTCTTTTACAAATCGTATAATACTTATAAAATATGGAAAAGTACCAATAAGCAAGCTTAATTCAAATAACAACTAGAGCTTGTGCATCGATGATCCTTGTGCAAGGACCTTGAGAACCGACCTCCAGCTGAGCCTTAATGGTCAAAATCGTTTGTTCTATCGTCATTCTTTTACAAATCGTATAATACATATAAAATATGGAAAAGTACCAATAAGCAAGCTTAATTCAAATAACAACTAAAGCTTGTGCATCGATGATCCTTGTGCAAGGACCTTGAGGACCCACCTCCAGCTGAGCCTTAATGGTCAAAATCGTTTGTTCTATCGTCATTCTTTTACAAATCGTATAATACATATAAAATATGGAAAAGTACCAATAAGCAAGCTTAATTCAAATAACAACTAGAGCTTGTGCATCGATGATCCTTGTGCAAGGACCTTGAGAACCCACTTCCAGCTGAGCCTTAATGGTCAAAATCGTTTGTTCTATCGTCATTCTTTTACAAATCGTATAATACTTATAAAATATGGAAAAGTACCAATAAGCAAGCTTAATTCAAATAACAACTAGAGCTTGTGCATCGATGATCCTTGTGCAAGGACCTTGAGGACCCACCTCCAGCTGAGACTTCATTGTCAAAATCGTTTGTTCTATCGTCATTCTTTTACAAATCGTATAATACTTATAAAATATGGAAAAGTACCAATAAGCAAGCTTAATTCATATAACAACTAGAGCTTGTGCATCGATGATCCTTGTGCAAGGACCTTGAGAACCCACTTCCAGCTGAGCCTTAATGGTCAAAATCGTTTGTTCTATCGTCATTCTTTTACAAATCGTATAATACTTATAAAATATGGAAAAGTACCAATAAGCAAGCTTAATTCAAATAACAACTAGAGCTTGTGCAACGATGATCCTTGTGCAAGGACCTTGAGGACCCACCTCCAGCTGAGCCTTCATTGTCAAAATCGTTTGTTCTATCGTCATTCTTTTACAAATCGTATAATACTTATAAAATATGGAAAAGTACCAATAAGCAAGCATAATTCAAATAACAACTAGAGCTTGTGCATCGATGATCCTTGTGCAAGGACCTTGAGGACCCACCTCCAGCTCAGCCTTCATTGTCAAAATCGTTTGTTCTATCGTCATTCTTTTACAAATCGTATAATACATATAAAATATGGAAAAGTACCAATAAGCAAGCATAATTCAAATAACAACTAGAGCTTGTGCATCGATGATCCTTGTGCAAGGACCTTGAGGACCCACCTCCAGCTGAGCCTTCATTGTCAAAATCGTTTGTTCTATCGTCATTCTTTTACAAATCGTATAATACTTATAAAATATGGAAAAGTACCAATAAGCAAGCTTAATTCAAATAACAACTAATAACAACGTTTGTTCTATCGTCATTCTTTTACAAATCGTATAATACTTATAAAATATGGAAAAGTACCAATAAGCAAGCTTAATTCAAATAACAACTAGAGCTTGTGCATCGATGATCCTTGTGCAAGGACCTTGAGGACCCACCTCCAGCTGAGCCTTCATTGTCAAAATCGTTTGTTCTATCGTCATTCTTTTACAAATCGTATAATACATATAAAATATGGAAAAGTACCAATAAGCAAGCTTAATTCAAATAACAACTAGAGCTTGTGCATCGATGATCCTTGAACAAGGACCTTGAGAACCCACTTCCAGCTGAGCCTTAATGGTCAAAATCGTTTGTTCTATCGTCATTCTTTTACAAATCGTATAATACATATAAAATATGGAAAAGTACCAATAAGCAAGCTTAATTCAAATAACAACTAGAGCTTGTGCATCGATGATCCTTGTGCAAGGACCTTGAGAACCCACTTCCAGCTGAGCCTTAATGGTCAAAATCGTTTGTTCTATCGTCATTCTTTTACAAATCGTATAATACTTATAAAATATGGAAAAGTACCAATAAGCAAGCTTAATTCAAATAACAACTAGAGCTTGTGCATCGATGATCCTTGTGCAAGGACCTTGAGAACCCACTTCCAGCTGAGCCTTAATGGTCAAAATCGTTTGTTCTATCGTCATTCTTTTACAAATCGTATAATACTTATAAAATATGGAAAAGTACCAATAAGCAAGCTTAATTCAAATAACAACTAGAGCTTGTGCATCGATGATCCTTGTGCAAGGACCTTGAGAACCGACCTCCAGCTGAGCCTTAATGGTCAAAATCGTTTGTTCTATCATCATTCTTTTACAAATCGTATAATACATATAAAATATGGAAAAGTACCAATAAGCAAGCTTAATTCAAATAACAACTAGAGCTTGTGCATCGATGATCCTTGTGCAAGGACCTTGAGAACCGACCTCCAGCTGAGCCTTAATGGTCAAAATCGTTTGTTCTATCATCATTCTTTTACAAATCGTATAATACATATAAAATATGGAAAAGTACCAATAAGCAAGCTTAATTCAAATAACAACTAGAGCTTGTGCATCGATGATCTTTGAGCAAGGACCTTGAGAACCCACCTCCAGCTGAGCCTTAATGGTCAAAATCGTTTGTTCTATCGTCATTCTTTTACAAATCGTATAATACATATAAAATATGGAAAAGTACCAATAAGCAAGCTTAATTCAAATAACATCTAGAGCTTGTGCATCGATGATCCTTGTGCAAGGACCTTGAGAACCCACCTCCAGCTGAGCCTTAATGGTCAAAATCGTTTGTTCTATCGTCATTCTTTTACAAATCGTATAATACATATAAAATATGGAAAAGTACCAATAAGCAAGCTTAATTCAAATAACATCTAGAGCTTGTGCATCGATGATCTTTGAGCAACGACCTTGAGAACCCACCTCCATCTGAGCCTTAATGGTCAAAATCGTTTGTTCTATCGTCATTCTTTTACAAATCGTATAATACATATAAAATATGGAAAAGTACCAATAAGCAAGCTTAATTCAAATAACAACTAGAGCTTGTGCATCGATGATCCTTGTGCAAGGACCTTGAGAACCCACCTCCAGCTGAGCCTTAATGGTCAAAATCGTTTGTTCTATCGTCATTCTTTTACAAATCGTATAATACATATAAAATATGGAAAAGTACCAATAAGCAAGCTTAATTCAAATAACAACTAGAGCTTGTGCATCGATGATCTTTGAGCAAGGACCTTGAGAACCCACCTCCAGCTGAGCCTTAATGGTCAAAATCGTTTGTTCTATCGTCATTCTTTTACAAATCGTATAATACATATAAAATATGGAAAAGTACCAATAAGCAAGCTTAATTCAAATAACATCTAGAGCTTGTGCATCGATGATCCTTGTGCAAGGACCTTGAGAACCCACCTCCAGCTGAGCCTTAATGGTCAAAATCGTTTGTTCTATCGTCATTCTTTTACAAATCGTATAATACATATAAAATATGGAAAAGTACCAATAAGCAAGCTTAATTCAAATAACATCTAGAGCTTGTGCATCGATGATCTTTGAGCAAGGACCTTGAGAACCCACCTCCATCTGAGCCTTAATGGTCAAAATCGTTTGTTCTATCGTCATTCTTTTACAAATCGTATAATACATATAAAATATGGAAAAGTACCAATAAGCAAGCTTAATTCAAATAACAACTAGAGCTTGTGCATCGATGATCCTTGTGCAAGGACCTTGAGAACCCACCTCCAGCTGAGCCTTAATGGTCAAAATCGTTTGTTCTATCGTCATTCTTTTACAAATCGTATAATACATATAAAATATGGAAAAGTACCAATAAGCAAGCTTAATTCAAATAACAACTAGAGCTTGTGCATCGATGATCCTTGTGCAAGAACCTTGATAACCCACCTCCAGCTGAGCCTTAATGGTCAAAATCGTTTGTTCTATCGTCATTCTTTTACAAATCGTATAATACTTATGAAATATGGAAAAGTACCAATTAGCAAGTTTAATTTAAATAACAACTAGAGCTTGTGCATCGATGATCTTGGAGCAATGACCTTAACAAACCATCTCCAGATGAGCCGTAATGGTAAAAATCGCTTGTTCTATTGTCGTTTTTTACAAAACTTATAATACATATAAAATATGGAAAAGTACCAATAAGCAAGCTTAATTCAAATAACAACGAGAGCTTGTGCATCGATGATCCTTGTAAAAGGACCTTGAGAACCCACCTCCAGCTGAGCCTTAATGGTCAAAATCGTTTGTTCTATCGTCATTCTTTTACAAATCGTATAATACATATAAAATATGGAAAAGTACCAATAAGCAAGCTTAATTCAAATAACATCTAGAGCTTGTGCATCGATGATCCTTGTGCAAGGACCTTGAGAACCCACCTCCAGCTGAGCCTTAATGGTCAAAATCGTTTGTTCTATCGTCATTCTTTTACAAATCGTATAATACATATAAAATATGGAAAAGTACCAATAAGCAAGCTTAATTCAAATAACAACTAGAGCTTGTGCATCGATGATCCTTGTGCAAGGACCTTGAGAACCCACCTCCAGCTGAGCCTTAATGGTCAAAATCGTTTGTTCTATTGTCATTCTTTTACAAATCGTATAATACATATAAAATATGGAAAAGTACCAATAAGCAAGCATAATTCAAATAACAACTAGAGCTTGTGCATCGATGATCCTTGTGCAAGGACCTTGAGGACCCACCTCCAGCTGAGCCTTCATTGTCAAAATCGTTTGTTCTATCGTCATTCTTTTACAAATCGTATAATACTTATAAAATATGGAAAAGTACCAATAAGCAAGCTTAATTCAAATAACAACTAGAGCTTGTGCATCGATGATCCTTGTGCAAGGACCTTGAGAACCCACTTCCAGCTGAGCCTTAATGGTCAAAATCGTTTGTTCTATCGTCATTCTTTTACAAATCGTATAATACTTATAAAATATGGAAAAGTACCAATAAGCAAGCTTAATTCAAATAACAACTAGAGCTTGTGCATCGATGATCCTTGTGCAAGGACCTTGAGGACCCACCTCCAGCTGAGACTTCATTGTCAAAATCGTTTGTTCTATCGTCATTCTTTTACAAATCGTATAATACTTATAAAATATGGAAAAGTACCAATAAGCAAGCTTAATTCATATAACAACTAGAGCTTGTGCATCGATGATCCTTGTGCAAGGACCTTGAGAACCCACTTCCAGCTGAGCCTTAATGGTCAAAATCGTTTGTTCTATCGTCATTCTTTTACAAATCGTATAATACTTATAAAATATGGAAAAGTACCAATAAGCAAGCTTAATTCAAATAACAACTAGAGCTTGTGCAACGATGATCCTTGTGCAAGGACCTTGAGGACCCACCTCCAGCTGAGCCTTCATTGTCAAAATCGTTTGTTCTATCGTCATTCTTTTACAAATCGTATAATACTTATAAAATATGGAAAAGTACCAATAAGCAAGCATAATTCAAATAACAACTAGAGCTTGTGCATCGATGATCCTTGTGCAAGGACCTTGAGGACCCACCTCCAGCTCAGCCTTCATTGTCAAAATCGTTTGTTCTATCGTCATTCTTTTACAAATCGTATAATACATATAAAATATGGAAAAGTACCAATAAGCAAGCATAATTCAAATAACAACTAGAGCTTGTGCATCGATGATCCTTGTGCAAGGACCTTGAGGACCCACCTCCAGCTGAGCCTTCATTGTCAAAATCGTTTGTTCTATCGTCATTCTTTTACAAATCGTATAATACTTATAAAATATGGAAAAGTACCAATAAGCAAGCTTAATTCAAATAACAACTAATAACAACGTTTGTTCTATCGTCATTCTTTTACAAATCGTATAATACTTATAAAATATGGAAAAGTACCAATAAGCAAGCTTAATTCAAATAACAACTAGAGCTTGTGCATCGATGATCCTTGTGCAAGGACCTTGAGGACCCACCTCCAGCTGAGCCTTCATTGTCAAAATCGTTTGTTCTATCGTCATTCTTTTACAAATCGTATAATACATATAAAATATGGAAAAGTACCAATAAGCAAGCTTAATTCAAATAACATCTAGAGCTTGTGCATCGATGATCCTTGTGCAAGGACCTTGAGAACCCACCTCCAGCTGAGCCTTAATGGTCAAAATCGTTTGTTCTATCGTCATTCTTTTACAAATCGTATAATACATATAAAATATGGAAAAGTACCAATAAGCAAGCTTAATTCAAATAACATCTAGAGCTTGTGCATCGATGATCCTTGTGCAAGGACCTTGAGAACCCACCTCCAGCTGAGCCTTAATGGTCAAAATCGTTTGTTCTATCGTCATTCTTTTACAAATCGTATAATACATATAAAATATGGAAAAGTACCAATAAGCAAGCTTAATTCAAATAACAACTAGAGCTTGTGCATCGATGATCCTTGTGCAAGGACCTTGAGAACCCACCTCCAGCTGAGCCTTAATGGTCAAAATCGTTTGTTCTATTGTCATTCTTTTACAAATCGTATAATACATATAAAATATGGAAAAGTACCAATAAGCAAGCATAATTCAAATAACAACTAGAGCTTGTGCATCGATGATCCTTGTGCAAGGACCTTGAGGACCCACCTCCAGCTGAGCCTTCATTGTCAAAATCGTTTGTTCTATCGTCATTCTTTTACAAATCGTATAATACTTATAAAATATGGAAAAGTACCAATAAGCAAGCTTAATTCAAATAACAACTAGAGCTTGTGCATCGATGATCCTTGTGCAAGGACCTTGAGAACCGACCTCCAGCTGAGCCTTAATGGTCAAAATCGTTTGTTCTATCGTCATTCTTTTACAAATCGTATAATACATATAAAATATGGAAAAGTACCAATAAGCAAGCTTAATTCAAATAACAACTAGAGCTTGTGCATCGATGATCCTTGTGCAAGGACCTTGAGGACCCACCTCCAGCTGAGCCTTCATTGTCAAAATCGTTTGTTCTATCGTCATTCTTTTACAAATCGTATAATACTTATAAAATATGGAAAAGTACCAATAAGCAAGCATAATTCAAATAACAACTAGAGCTTGTGCATCGATGATCCTTGTGCAAGGACCTTGAGGACCCACCTCCAGCTGAGCCTTCATTGTCAAAATCGTTTGTTCTATCGTCATTCTTTTACAAATCGTATAATACTTATAAAATATGGAAAAGTACCAATAAGCAAGCTTAATTCAAATAACAACTAGAGCTTGTGCATCGATGATCCTTGTGCAAGGACCTTGAGAACCGACCTCCAGCTGAGCCTTAATGGTCAAAATCGTTTGTTCTATCGTCATTCTTTTACAAATCGTATAATACATATAAAATATGGAAAAGTACCAATAAGCAAGCTTAATTCAAATAACAACTAAAGCTTGTGCATCGATGATCCTTGTGCAAGGACCTTGAGGACCCACCTCCAGCTGAGCCTTAATGGTCAAAATCGTTTGTTCTATCGTCATTCTTTTACAAATCGTATAATACATATAAAATATGGAAAAGTACCAATAAGCAAGCTTAATTCAAATAACAACTAGAGCTTGTGCATCGATGATCCTTGTGCAAGGACCTTGAGAACCCACTTCCAGCTGAGCCTTAATGGTCAAAATCGTTTGTTCTATCGTCATTCTTTTACAAATCGTATAATACTTATAAAATATGGAAAAGTACCAATAAGCAAGCTTAATTCAAATAACAACTAGAGCTTGTGCATCGATGATCCTTGTGCAAGGACCTTGAGGACCCACCTCCAGCTGAGACTTCATTGTCAAAATCGTTTGTTCTATCGTCATTCTTTTACAAATCGTATAATACTTATAAAATATGGAAAAGTACCAATAAGCAAGCTTAATTCATATAACAACTAGAGCTTGTGCATCGATGATCCTTGTGCAAGGACCTTGAGAACCCACTTCCAGCTGAGCCTTAATGGTCAAAATCGTTTGTTCTATCGTCATTCTTTTACAAATCGTATAATACTTATAAAATATGGAAAAGTACCAATAAGCAAGCTTAATTCAAATAACAACTAGAGCTTGTGCAACGATGATCCTTGTGCAAGGACCTTGAGGACCCACCTCCAGCTGAGCCTTCATTGTCAAAATCGTTTGTTCTATCGTCATTCTTTTACAAATCGTATAATACTTATAAAATATGGAAAAGTACCAATAAGCAAGCATAATTCAAATAACAACTAGAGCTTGTGCATCGATGATCCTTGTGCAAGGACCTTGAGGACCCACCTCCAGCTCAGCCTTCATTGTCAAAATCGTTTGTTCTATCGTCATTCTTTTACAAATCGTATAATACATATAAAATATGGAAAAGTACCAATAAGCAAGCATAATTCAAATAACAACTAGAGCTTGTGCATCGATGATCCTTGTGCAAGGACCTTGAGAACCCACTTCCAGCTGAGCCTTAATGGTCAAAATCGTTTGTTCTATCGTCATTCTTTTACAAATCGTATAATACTTATAAAATATGGAAAAGTACCAATAAGCAAGCTTAATTCAAATAACAACTAGAGCTTGTGCAACGATGATCCTTGTGCAAGGACCTTGAGGACCCACCTCCAGCTGAGCCTTCATTGTCAAAATCGTTTGTTCTATCGTCATTCTTTTACAAATCGTATAATACTTATAAAATATGGAAAAGTACCAATAAGCAAGCTTAATTCAAATAACAACTAATAACAACGTTTGTTCTATCGTCATTCTTTTACAAATCGTATAATACTTATAAAATATGGAAAAGTACCAATAAGCAAGCTTAATTCAAATAACAACTAGAGCTTGTGCATCGATGATCCTTGTGCAAGGACCTTGAGGACCCACCTCCAGCTGAGCCTTCATTGTCAAAATCGTTTGTTCTATCGTCATTCTTTTACAAATCGTATAATACATATAAAATATGGAAAAGTACCAATAAGCAAGCTTAATTCAAATAACATCTAGAGCTTGTGCATCGATGATCCTTGTGCAAGGACCTTGAGAACCCACCTCCAGCTGAGCCTTAATGGTCAAAATCGTTTGTTCTATCGTCATTCTTTTACAAATCGTATAATACATATAAAATATGGAAAAGTACCAATAAGCAAGCTTAATTCAAATAACATCTAGAGCTTGTGCATCGATGATCCTTGTGCAAGGACCTTGAGAACCCACCTCCAGCTGAGCCTTAATGGTCAAAATCGTTTGTTCTATCGTCATTCTTTTACAAATCGTATAATACATATAAAATATGGAAAAGTACCAATAAGCAAGATTAATTCAAATAACAACTAGAGCTTGTGCATCGATGATCCTTGTGCAAGGACCTTGAGAACCCACCTCCAGCTGAGCCTTAATGGTCAAAATCGTTTGTTCTATTGTCATTCTTTTACAAATCGTATAATACATATAAAATATGGAAAAGTACCAATAAGCAAGCATAATTCAAATAACAACTAGAGCTTGTGCATCGATGATCCTTGTGCAAGGACCTTGAGGACCCACCTCCAGCTGAGCCTTCATTGTCAAAATCGTTTGTTCTATCGTCATTCTTTTACAAATCGTATAATACTTATAAAATTTGGAAAAGTACCAATAAGCAAGCTTAATTCAAATAACAACTAGAGCTTGTGCATCGATGATCCTTGTGCAAGGACCTTGAGAACCGACCTCCAGCTGAGCCTTAATGGTCAAAATCGTTTGTTCTATCGTCATTCTTTTACAAATCGTATAATACATATAAAATATGGAAAAGTACCAATAAGCAAGCTTAATTCAAATAACAACTAAAGCTTGTGCATCGATGATCCTTGTGCAAGGACCTTGAGGACCCACCTCCAGCTGAGCCTTAATGGTCAAAATCGTTTGTTATATCGTCATTCTTTTACAAATCGTATAATACATATAAAATATGGAAAAGTACCAATAAGCAAGCTTAATTCAAATAACAACTAGAGCTTGTGCATCGATGATCCTTGTGCAAGGACCTTGAGAACCCACTTCCAGCTGAGCCTTAATGGTCAAAATCGTTTGTTCTATCGTCATTCTTTTACAAATCGTATAATACTTATAAAATATGGAAAAGTACCAATAAGCAAGCTTAATTCAAATAACAACTAGAGCTTGTGCATCGATGATCCTTGTGCAAGGACCTTGAGGACCCACCTCCAGCTGAGACTTCATTGTCAAAATCGTTTGTTCTATCGTCATTCTTTTACAAATCGTATAATACTTATAAAATATGGAAAAGTACCAATAAGCAAGCTTAATTCATATAACAACTAGAGCTTGTGCATCGATGATCCTTGTGCAAGGACCTTGAGAACCCACTTCCAGCCTAGCCTTAATGGTCAAAATCGTTTGTTCTATCGTCATTCTTTTACAAATCGTATAATACTTATAAAATATGGAAAAGTACCAATAAGCAAGCTTAATTCAAATAACAACTAGAGCTTGTGCAACGATGATCCTTGTGCAAGGACCTTGAGGACCCACCTCCAGCTTAGCCTTCATTGTCAAAATCGTTTGTTCTATCGTCATTCTTTTACAAATCGTATAATACTTATAAAATATGGAAAAGTACCAATAAGCAAGCATAATTCAAATAACAACTAGAGCTTGTGCATCGATGATCCTTGTGCAAGGACCTTGAGGACCCACCTCCAGCTCAGCCTTCATTGTCAAAATCGTTTGTTCTATCGTCATTCTTTTACAAATCGTATAATACATATAAAATATGGAAAAGTACCAATAAGCAAGCATAATTCAAATAACAACTAGAGCTTGTGCATCGATGATCCTTGTGCAAGGACCTTGAGGACCCACCTCCAGCTGAGCCTTCATTGTCAAAATCGTTTGTTCTATCGTCATTCTTTTACAAATCGTATAATACTTATAAAATATGGAAAAGTACCAATAAGCAAGCTTAATTCAAATAACAACTAATAACAACGTTTGTTCTATCGTCATTCTTTTACAAATCGTATAATACTTATAAAATATGGAAAAGTACCAATAAGCAAGCTTAATTCAAATAACAACTAGAGCTTGTGCATCGATGATCCTTGTGCAAGGACCTTGAGGACCCACCTCCAGCTGAGCCTTCATTGTCAAAATCGTTTGTTCTATCGTCATTCTTTTACAAATCGTATAATACATATAAAATATGGAAAAGTACCAATAAGCAAGCTTAATTCAAATAACATCTAGAGCTTGTGCATCGATGATCCTTGTGCAAGGACCTTGAGAACCCACCTCCAGCTGAGCCTTAATGGTCAAAATCGTTTGTTCTATCGTCATTCTTTTACAAATCGTATAATACATATAAAATATGGAAAAGTACCAATAAGCAAGCTTAATTCAAATAACATCTAGAGCTTGTGCATCGATGATCCTTGTGCAAGGACCTTGAGAACCCACCTCCAGCTGAGCCTTAATGGTCAAAATCGTTTGTTCTATCGTCATTCTTTTACAAATCGTATAATACATATAAAATATGGAAAAGTACCAATAAGCAAGCTTAATTCAAATAACAACTAGAGCTTGTGCATCGATGATCCTTGTGCAAGGACCTTGAGAACCCACCTCCAGCTGAGCCTTAATGGTCAAAATCGTTTGTTCTATTGTCATTCTTTTACAAATCGTATAATACATATAAAATATGGAAAAGTACCAATAAGCAAGCATAATTCAAATAACAACTAGAGCTTGTGCATCGATGATCCTTGTGCAAGGACCTTGAGGACCCACCTCCAGCTGAGCCTTCATTGTCAAAATCGTTTGTTCTATCGTCATTCTTTTACAAATCGTATAATACTTATAAAATATGGAAAAGTACCAATAAGCAAGCTTAATTCAAATAACAACTAGAGCTTGTGCATCGATGATCCTTGTGCAAGGACCTTGAGAACCGACCTCCAGCTGAGCCTTAATGGTCAAAATCGTTTGTTCTATCGTCATTCTTTTACAAATCGTATAATACATATAAAATATGGAAAAGTACCAATAAGCAAGCTTAATTCAAATAACAACTAGAGCTTGTGCATCGATGATCCTTGTGCAAGGACCTTGAGGACCCACCTCCAGCTGAGCCTTAATGGTCAAAATCGTTTGTTCTATCGTCATTCTTTTACAAATCGTATAATACATATAAAATATGGAAAAGTACCAATAAGCAAGCTTAATTCAAATAACAACTAGAGCTTGTGCATCGATGATCCTTGTGCAAGGACCTTGAGAACCCACTTCCAGCTGAGCCTTAATGGTCAAAATCGTTTGTTCTATCGTCATTCTTTTACAAATCGTATAATACTTATAAAATATGGAAAAGTACCAATAAGCAAGCTTAATTCAAATAACAACTAGAGCTTGTGCATCGATGATCCTTGTGCAAGGACCTTGAGGACCCACCTCCAGCTGAGACTTCATTGTCAAAATCGTTTGTTCTATCGTCATTCTTTTACAAATCGTATAATACTTATAAAATATGGAAAAGTACCAATAAGCAAGCTTAATTCAAATAACAACTAGAGCTTGTGCATCGATGATCCTTGTGCAAGGACCTTGAGAACCCACTTCCAGCTGAGCCTTAATGGTCAAAATCGTTTGTTCTATCGTCATTCTTTTACAAATCGTATAATACTTATAAAATATGGAAAAGTACCAATAAGCAAGCTTAATTCAAATAACAACTAGAGCTTGTGCATCGATGACCCTTGTGCAAGGACCTTGAGGACCCACCTCCAGCTGAGCCTTCATTGTCAAAATCGTTTGTTCTATCGTCATTCTTTTACAAATCGTATAATACTTATAAAATATGGAAAAGTACCAATAAGCAAGCATAATTCAAATAACAACTAGAGCTTGTGCATCGATGATCCTTGTGCAAGGACCTTGAGGACCCACCTCCAGCTGAGCCTTCATTGTCAAAATCGTTTGTTCTATCGTCATTCTTTTACAAATCGTATAATACATATAAAATATGGAAAAGTACCAATAAGCAAGCATAATTCAAATAACAACTAGAGCTTGTGCATCGATGATCCTTGTGCAAGGACCTTGAGGACCCACCTCCAGCTGAGCCTTCATTGTCAAAATCGTTTGTTCTATCGTCATTCTTTTACAAATCGTATAATACTTATAAAATATGGAAAAGTACCAATAAGCAAGCTTAATTCAAATAACAACTAATAACAACGTTTGTTCTATCGTCATTCTTTTACAAATCGTATAATACTTATAAAATATGGAAAAGTACCAATAAGCAAGCTTAATTCAAATAACAACTAGAGCTTGTGCATCGATGATCCTTGTGCAAGGACCTTGAGGACCCACCTCCAGCTGAGCCTTCATTGTCAAAATCGTTTGTTCTATCGTCATTCTTTTACAAATCGTATAATACTTATAAAATATTGAAAAGTACCAATAAGCAAGCTTAATTCAAATAACAACTAGAGCTTGTGCATCGATGATCCTTGTGCAAGGACCTTGAGAACCCACTTCCAGCTGAGCCTTAATGGTCAAAATCGTTTGTTCTATCGTCATTCTTTTACAAATCGTATAATACTTATAAAATATGGAAAAGTACCAATAAGCAAGCTTAATTCAAATAACAACTAGAGCTTGTGCATCGATGATCCTTGTGCAAGGACCTTGAGGACCCACCTCCAGCTGAGCCTTCATTGTCAAAATCGTTTGTTCTATCGTCATCCTTTTAGAAATCGTATAATACTTATAAAATATGGAAAAGTACCAATAAGCAAGCATAATTCAAATAACAACTAGAGCTTGTGCATCGATGATCCTTGTGCAAGGACCTTGAGGACCCACCTCCAGCTGAGCCTTCATTGTCAAAATCGTTTGTTCTATCGTCATTCTTTTACAAATCGTATAATACTTATAAAATATGGAAAAGTACCAATAAGCAAGCTTAATTCAAATAACAACTAGAGCTTGTGCATCGATGATCCTTGTGCAAGGACCTTGAGAACCGACCTCCAGCTGAGCCTTAATGGTCAAAATCGTTTGTTCTATCGTCATTCTTTTACAAATCGTATAATACATATAAAATATGGAAAAGTACCAATAAGGAAGCTTAATTCAAATAACATCTAGAGCTTGTGCATCGATGATCCTTGTGCAAGGACCTTGAGGACCCACCTCCAGCTGAGCCTTAATGGTCAAAATCGTTTGTTATATCGTCATTCTTTTACAAATCGTATAATACATATAAAATATGGAAAAGTACCAATAAGCAAGATTAATTCAAATAACAACTAGAGCTTGTGCATCGATGATCCTTGAGCAAGGACCTTGAGAACCCACTTCCAGCTGAGCCTTAATGGTCAAAATCGTTTGTTCTATCGTCATTCTTTTACAAATCGTATAATACATATAAAATATGGAAAAGTACCAATAAGCAAGCTTAATTCAAATAACAACTAGAGCTTGTGCATCGATGATCCTTGTGCAAGGACCTTGAGAACCCACTTCCAGCTGAGCCTTAATGGTCAAAATCGTTTGTTCTATCGTCATTCTTTTACAAATCGTATAATACTTATAAAATATGGAAAAGTACCAATAAGCAAGCTTAATTCAAATAACAACTAGAGCTTGTGCATCGATGATCCTTGTGCAAGGACCTTGAGAACCGACCTCCAGCTGAGCCTTAATGGTCAAAATCGTTTGTTCTATCGTCATTCTTTTACAAATCGTATAATACATATAAAATATGGAAAAGTACCAATAAGCAAGCTTAATTCAAATAGCAACTAGAGCTTGTGCATCGATGATCTTTGAGCAAGGACCTTGAGAACCCACCTCCAGCTGAGCCTTAATGGTCAAAATCGTTTGTTCTATCGTCATTCTTTTACAAATCGTATAATACATATAAAATATGGAAAAGTACCAATAAGCAAGCTTAATTCAAATAACATCTAGAGCTTGTGCATCGATGATCCTTGTGCAAGGACCTTGAGAACCCACCTCCAGCTGAGCCTTAATGGTCAAAATCGTTTGTTCTATCGTCATTCTTTTACAAATCGTATAATACATATAAAATATGGAAAAGTACCAATAAGCAAGCTTAATTCAAATAACATCTAGAGCTTGTGCATCGATGATCTTTGAGCAACGACCTTGAGAACCCACCTCCATCTGAGCCTTAATGGTCAAAATCGTTTGTTCTATCGTCATTCTTTTACAAATCGTATAATACATATAAAATATGGAAAAGTACCAATAAGCAAGCTTAATTCAAATAACAACTAGAGCTTGTGCATCGATGATCCTTGTGCAAGGACCTTGAGAACCCACCTCCAGCTGAGCCTTAATGGTCAAAATCGTTTGTTCTATCGTCATTCTTTTACAAATCGTATAATACATATAAAATATGGAAAAGTACCAATAAGCAAGCTTAATTCAAATAACAACTAGAGCTTGTGCATCGATGATCTTTGAGCAAGGACCTTGAGAACCCACCTCCAGCTGAGCCTTAATGGTCAAAATCGTTTGTTCTATCGTCATTCTTTTACAAATCGTATAATACATATAAAATATGGAAAAGTACCAATAAGCAAGCTTAATTCAAATAACATCTAGAGCTTGTGCATCGATGATCCTTGTGCAAGGACCTTGAGAACCCACCTCCAGCTGAGCCTTAATGGTCAAAATCGTTTGTTCTATCGTCATTCTTTTACAAATCGTATAATACATATAAAATATGGAAAAGTACCAATAAGCAAGCTTAATTCAAATAACATCTAGAGCTTGTGCATCGATGATCTTTGAGCAAGGACCTTGAGAACCCACCTCCATCTGAGCCTTAATGGTCAAAATCGTTTGTTCTATCGTCATTCTTTTACAAATCGTATAATACATATAAAATATGGAAAAGTACCAATAAGCAAGCTTAATTCAAATAACAACTAGAGCTTGTGCATCGATGATCCTTGTGCAAGGACCTTGAGAACCCACCTCCAGCTGAGCCTTAATGGTCAAAATCGTTTGTTCTATCGTCATTCTTTTACAAATCGTATAATACATATAAAATATGGAAAAGTACCAATAAGCAAGCTTAATTCAAATAACATCTAGAGCTTGTGCATCGATGATCCTTGTGCAAGAACCTTGATAACCCACCTCCAGCTGAGCCTTAATGGTCAAAATCGTTTGTTCTATCGTCATTCTTTTACAAATCGTATAATACTTATGAAATATGGAAAAGTACCAATTAGCAAGTTTAATTTAAATAACAACTAGAGCTTGTGCATCGATGATCTTGGAGCAATGACCTTAACAAACCATCTCCAGATGAGCCGTAATGGTAAAAATCGCTTGTTCTATTGTCGTTTTTTACAAAACTTATAATACATATAAAATATGGAAAAGTACCAATAAGCAAGCTTAATTCAAATAACAACGAGAGCTTGTGCATCGATGATCCTTGTAAAAGGACCTTGAGAACCCACCTCCAGCTGAGCCTTAATGGTCAAAATCGTTTGTTCTATCGTCATTCTTTTACAAATCGTATAATACATATAAAATATGGAAAAGTACCAATAAGCAAGCTTAATTCAAATAACATCTAGAGCTTGTGCATCGATGATCCTTGTGCAAGGACCTTGAGAACCCACCTCCAGCTGAGCCTTAATGGTCAAAATCGTTTGTTCTATCGTCATTCTTTTACAAATCGTATAATACATATAAAATATGGAAAAGTACCAATAAGCAAGCTTAATTCAAATAACAACTAGAGCTTGTGCATCGATGATCCTTGTGCAAGGACCTTGAGAACCCACCTCCAGCTGAGCCTTAATGGTCAAAATCGTTTGTTCTATTGTCATTCTTTTACAAATCGTATAATACATATAAAATATGGAAAAGTACCAATAAGCAAGCATAATTCAAATAACAACTAGAGCTTGTGCATCGATGATCCTTGTGCAAGGACCTTGAGGACCCACCTCCAGCTGAGCCTTCATTGTCAAAATCGTTTGTTCTATCGTCATTCTTTTACAAATCGTATAATACTTATAAAATATGGAAAAGTACCAATAAGCAAGCTTAATTCAAATAACAACTAGAGCTTGTGCATCGATGATCCTTGTGCAAGGACCTTGAGAACCGACCTCCAGCTGAGCCTTAATGGTCAAAATCGTTTGTTCTATCGTCATTCTTTTACAAATCGTATAATACATATAAAATATGGAAAAGTACCAATAAGCAAGCTTAATTCAAATAACAACTAAAGCTTGTGCATCGATGATCCTTGTGCAAGGACCTTGAGGACCCACCTCCAGCTGAGCCTTAATGGTCAAAATCGTTTGTTCTATCGTCATTCTTTTACAAATCGTATAATACATATAAAATATGGAAAAGTACCAATAAGCAAGCTTAATTCAAATAACAACTAGAGCTTGTGCATCGATGATCCTTGTGCAAGAACCTTGATAACCCACCTCCAGCTGAGCCTTAATGGTCAAAATCGTTTGTTCTATCGTCATTCTTTTACAAATCGTATAATACTTATGAAATATGGAAAAGTACCAATTAGCAAGTTTAATTTAAATAACAACTAGAGCTTGTGCATCGATGATCTTGGAGCAATGACCTTAACAAACCATCTCCAGATGAGCCGTAATGGTAAAAATCGCTTGTTCTATTGTCGTTTTTTACAAAACTTATAATACATATAAAATATGGAAAAGTACCAATAAGCAAGCTTAATTCAAATAACAACGAGAGCTTGTGCATCGATGATCCTTGTAAAAGGACCTTGAGAACCCACCTCCAGCTGAGCCTTAATGGTCAAAATCGTTTGTTCTATCGTCATTCTTTTACAAATCGTATAATACATATAAAATATGGAAAAGTACCAATAAGCAAGCTTAATTCAAATAACATCTAGAGCTTGTGCATCGATGATCCTTGTGCAAGGACCTTGAGAACCCACCTCCAGCTGAGCCTTAATGGTCAAAATCGTTTGTTCTATCGTCATTCTTTTACAAATCGTATAATACATATAAAATATGGAAAAGTACCAATAAGCAAGCTTAATTCAAATAACAACTAGAGCTTGTGCATCGATGATCCTTGCGCAAGGACCTTGAGAACCCACCTCCAGCTGAGCCTTAATGGTCAAAATCGTTTGTTCTATTGTCATTCTTTTACAAATCGTATAATACATATAAAATATGGAAAAGTACCAATAAGCAAGCATAATTCAAATAACAACTAGAGCTTGTGCATCGATGATCCTTGTGCAAGGACCTTGAGGACCCACCTCCAGCTGAGCCTTCATTGTCAAAATCGTTTGTTCTATCGTCATTCTTTTACAAATCGTATAATACTTATAAAATATGGAAAAGTACCAATAAGCAAGCTTAATTCAAATAACAACTAGAGCTTGTGCATCGATGATCCTTGTGCAAGGACCTTGAGAACCGACCTCCAGCTGAGCCTTAATGGTCAAAATCGTTTGTTCTATCGTCATTCTTTTACAAATCGTATAATACATATAAAATATGGAAAAGTACCAATAAGCAAGCTTAATTCAAATAACAACTAAAGCTTGTGCATCGATGATCCTTGTGCAAGGACCTTGAGGACCCACCTCCAGCTGAGCCTTAATGGTCAAAATCGTTTGTTCTATCGTCATTCTTTTACAAATCGTATAATACATATAAAATATGGAAAAGTACCAATAAGCAAGCTTAATTCAAATAACAACTAGAGCTTGTGCATCGATGATCCTTGTGCAAGGACCTTGAGAACCCACTTCCAGCTGAGCCTTAATGGTCAAAATCGTTTGTTCTATCGTCATTCTTTTACAAATCGTATAATACTTATAAAATATGGAAAAGTACCAATAAGCAAGCTTAATTCAAATAACAACTAGAGCTTGTGCATCGATGATCCTTGTGCAAGGACCTTGAGGACCCACCTCCAGCTGAGACTTCATTGTCAAAATCGTTTGTTCTATCGTCATTCTTTTACAAATCGTATAATACTTATAAAATATGGAAAAGTACCAATAAGCAAGCTTAATTCATATAACAACTAGAGCTTGTGCATCGATGATCCTTGTGCAAGGACCTTGAGAACCCACTTCCAGCTGAGCCTTAATGGTCAAAATCGTTTGTTCTATCGTCATTCTTTTACAAATCGTATAATACTTATAAAATATGGAAAAGTACCAATAAGCAAGCTTAATTCAAATAACAACTAGAGCTTGTGCAACGATGATCCTTGTGCAAGGACCTTGAGGACCCACCTCCAGCTGAGCCTTCATTGTCAAAATCGTTTGTTCTATCGTCATTCTTTTACAAATCGTATAATACTTATAAAATATGGAAAAGTACCAATAAGCAAGCATAATTCAAATAACAACTAGAGCTTGTGCATCGATGATCCTTGTGCAAGGACCTTGAGGACCCACCTCCAGCTCAGCCTTCATTGTCAAAATCGTTTGTTCTATCGTCATTCTTTTACAAATCGTATAATACATATAAAATATGGAAAAGTACCAATAAGCAAGCATAATTCAAATAACAACTAGAGCTTGTGCATCGATGATCCTTGTGCAAGGACCTTGAGGACCCACCTCCAGCTGAGCCTTCATTGTCAAAATCGTTTGTTCTATCGTCATTCTTTTACAAATCGTATAATACTTATAAAATATGGAAAAGTACCAATAAGCAAGCTTAATTCAAATAACAACTAATAACAACGTTTGTTCTATCGTCATTCTTTTACAAATCGTATAATACTTATAAAATATGGAAAAGTACCAATAAGCAAGCTTAATTCAAATAACAACTAGAGCTTGTGCATCGATGATCCTTGTGCAAGGACCTTGAGGACCCACCTCCAGCTGAGCCTTCATTGTCAAAATCGTTTGTTCTATCGTCATTCTTTTACAAATCGTATAACACTTATAAAATATGGAAAAGTACCAATAAGCAAGCTTAATTCAAATAACAACTAGAGCTTGTGCATCGATGATCCTTGTGCAAGGACCTTGAGAACCCACTTCCAGCTGAGCCTTAATGGTCAAAATCGTTTGTTCTATCGTCATTCTTTTACAAATCGTATAATACTTATAAAATATGGAAAAGTACCAATAAGCAAGCTTAATTCAAATAACAACTAGAGCTTGTGCATCGAAGATCCTTGTGCAAGGACCTTGAGGACCCACCTCCAGCTGAGCCTTCATTGTCAAAATCGTTTGTTCTATCGTCATTCTTTTACAAATCGTATAATACTTATAAAATATGGAAAAGTACCAATAAGCAAGCATAATTCAAATAACAACTAGAGCTTGTGCATCGATGATCCTTGTGCAAGGACCTTGAGGACCCACCTCCAGCTGAGCCTTCATTGTCAAAATCGTTTGTTCTATCGTCATTCTTTTACAAATCGTATAATACTTATAAAATATGGAAAAGTACCAATAAGCAAGCTTAATTCAAATAACAACTAGAGCTTGTGCATCGATGATCCTTGTGCAAGGACCTTGAGAACCGACCTCCAGCTGAGCCTTAATGGTCAAAATCGTTTGTTCTATCGTCATTCTTTTACAAATCGTATAATACATATAAAATATGGAAAAGTACCAATAAGCAAGCTTAATTCAAATAACAACTAGAGCTTGTGCATCGATGATCCTTGTGCAAGGACCTTGAGAACCCACTTCCAGCTGAGCCTTAATGGTCAAAATCGTTTGTTCTATCGTCATTCTTTTACAAATCGTATAATACATATAAAATATGGAAAAGTACCAATAAGCAAGCTTAATTCAAATAACAACTAGAGCTTGTGCATCGATGATCCTTGTGCAAGGACCTTGAGAACCCACTTCCAGCTGAGCCTTAATGGTCAAAATCGTTTGTTCTATCGTCATTCTTTTACAAATCGTATAATACTTATAAAATATGGAAAAGTACCAATAAGCAAGCTTAATTCAAATAACAACTAGAGCTTGTGCATCGATGATCCTTGTGCAAGGACCTTGAGAACCGACCTCCAGCTGAGCCTTAATGGTCAAAATCGTTTGTTCTATCGTCATTCTTTTACAAATCGTATAATACATATAAAATATGGAAAAGTACCAATAAGCAAGCTTAATTCAAATAAGAACTAGAGCTTGTGCATCGATGATCTTTGAGCAAGGACCTTGAGAACCCACCTCCAGCTGAGCCTTAATGGTCAAAATCGTTTGTTCTATCGTCATTCTTTTACAAATCGTATAATACATATAAAATATGGAAAAGTACCAATAAGCAAGCTTAATTCAAATAACATCTAGAGCTTGTGCATCGATGATCCTTGTGCAAGGACCTTGAGAACCCACCTCCAGCTGAGCCTTAATGGTCAAAATCGTTTGTTCTATCGTCATTCTTTTACAAATCGTATAATACATATAAAATATGGAAAAGTACCAATAAGCAAGCTTAATTCAAATAACATCTAGAGCTTGTGCATCGATGATCTTTGAGCAACGACCTTGAGAACCCACCTCCATCTGAGCCTTAATGGTCAAAATCGTTTGTTCTATCGTCATTCTTTTACAAATCGTATAATACATATAAAATATGGAAAAGTACCAATAAGCAAGCTTAATTCAAATAACAACTAGAGCTTGTGCATCGATGATCCTTGTGCAAGGACCTTGAGAACCCACCTCCAGCTGAGCCTTAATGGTCAAAATCGTTTGTTCTATCGTCATTCTTTTACAAATCGTATAATACATATAAAATATGGAAAAGTACCAATAAGCAAGCTTAATTCAAATAACAACTAGAGCTTGTGCATCGATGATCTTTGAGCAAGGACCTTGAGAACCCACCTCCAGCTGAGCCTTAATGGTCAAAATCGTTTGTTCTATCGTCATTCTTTTACAAATCGTATAATACATATAAAATATGGAAAAGTACCAATAAGCAAGCTTAATTCAAATAACATCTAGAGCTTGTGCATCGATGATCCTTGTGCAAGGACCTTGAGAACCCACCTCCAGCTGAGCCTTAATGGTCAAAATCGTTTGTTCTATCGTCATTCTTTTACAAATCGTATAATACATATAAAATATGGAAAAGTACCAATAAGCAAGCTTAATTCAAATAACATCTAGAGCTTGTGCATCGATGATCTTTGAGCAAGGACCTTGAGAACCCACCTCCATCTGAGCCTTAATGGTCAAAATCGTTTGTTCTATCGTCATTCTTTTACAAATCGTATAATACATATAAAATATGGAAAAGTACCAATAAGCAAGCTTAATTCAAATAACAACTAGAGCTTGTGCATCGATGATCCTTGTGCAAGGACCTTGAGAACCCACCTCCAGCTGAGCCTTAATGGTCAAAATCGTTTGTTCTATCGTCATTCTTTTACAAATCGTATAATACATATAAAATATGGAAAAGTACCAATAAGCAAGCTTAATTCAAATAACAACTAGAGCTTGTGCATCGATGATCCTTGTGCAAGAACCTTGATAACCCACCTCCAGCTGAGCCTTAATGGTCAAAATCGTTTGTTCTATCGTCATTCTTTTACAAATCGTATAATACTTATGAAATATGGAAAAGTACCAATTAGCAAGTTTAATTTAAATAACAACTAGAGCTTGTGCATCGATGATCTTGGAGCAATGACCTTAACAAACCATCTCCAGATGAGCCGTAATGGTAAAAATCGCTTGTTCTATTGTCGTTTTTTACAAAACTTATAATACATATAAAATATGGAAAAGTACCAATAAGCAAGCTTAATTCAAATAACAACGAGAGCTTGTGCATCGATGATCCTTGTAAAAGGACCTTGAGAACCCACCTCCAGCTGAGCCTTAATGGTCAAAATCGTTTGTTCTATCGTCATTCTTTTACAAATCGTATAATACATATAAAATATGGAAAAGTACCAATAAGCAAGCTTAATTCAAATAACATCTAGAGCTTGTGCATCGATGATCCTTGTGCAAGGACCTTGAGAACCCACCTCCAGCTGAGCCTTAATGGTCAAAATCGTTTGTTCTATCGTCATTCTTTTACAAATCGTATAATACATATAAAATATGGAAAAGTACCAATAAGCAAGCTTAATTCAAATAACAACTAGAGCTTGTGCATCGATGATCCTTGTGCAAGGACCTTGAGAACCCACCTCCAGCTGAGCCTTAATGGTCAAAATCGTTTGTTCTATTGTCATTCTTTTACAAATCGTATAATACATATAAAATATGGAAAAGTACCAATAAGCAAGCATAATTCAAATAACAACTAGAGCTTGTGCATCGATGATCCTTGTGCAAGGACCTTGAGGACCCACCTCCAGCTGAGCCTTCATTGTCAAAATCGTTTGTTCTATCGTCATTCTTTTACAAATCGTATAATACTTATAAAATATGGAAAAGTACCAATAAGCAAGCTTAATTCAAATAACAACTAGAGCTTGTGCATCGATGATCCTTGTGCAAGGACCTTGAGAACCGACCTCCAGCTGAGCCTTAATGGTCAAAATCGTTTTTTCTATCGTCATTCTTTTACAAATCGTATAATACATATAAAATATGGAAAAGTACCAATAAGCAAGCTTAATTCAAATAACAACTAAAGCTTGTGCATCGATGATCCTTGTGCAAGGACCTTGAGGACCCACCTCCAGCTGAGCCTTAATGGTCAAAATCGTTTGTTCTATCGTCATTCTTTTACAAATCGTATAATACATATAAAATATGGAAAAGTACCAATAAGCAAGCTTAATTCAAATAACAACTAGAGCTTGTGCATCGATGATCCTTGTGCAAGGACCTTGAGAACCCACTTCCAGCTGAGCCTTAATGGTCAAAATCGTTTGTTCTATCGTCATTCTTTTACAAATCGTATAATACTTATAAAATATGGAAAAGTACCAATAAGCAAGCTTAATTCAAATAACAACTAGAGCTTGTGCATCGATGATCCTTGTGCAAGGACCTTGAGGACCCACCTCCAGCTGAGACTTCATTGTCAAAATCGTTTGTTCTATCGTCATTCTTTTACAAATCGTATAATACTTATAAAATATGGAAAAGTACCAATAAGCAAGCTTAATTCATATAACAACTAGAGCTTGTGCATCGATGATCCTTGTGCAAGGACCTTGAGAACCCACTTCCAGCTGAGCCTTAATGGTCAAAATCGTTTGTTCTATCGTCATTCTTTTACAAATCGTATAATACTTATAAAATATGGAAAAGTACCAATAAGCAAGCTTAATTCAAATAACAACTAGAGCTTGTGCAACGATGATCCTTGTGCAAGGACCTTGAGGACCCACCTCCAGCTGAGCCTTCATTGTCAAAATCGTTTGTTCTATCGTCATTCTTTTACAAATCGTATAATACTTATAAAATATGGAAAAGTACCAATAAGCAAGCATAATTCAAATAACAACTAGAGCTTGTGCATCGATGATCCTTGTGCAAGGACCTTGAGGACCCACCTCCAGCTCAGCCTTCATTGTCAAAATCGTTTGTTCTATCGTCATTCTTTTACAAATCGTATAATACATATAAAATATGGAAAAGTACCAATAAGCAAGCATAATTCAAATAACAACTAGAGCTTGTGCATCGATGATCCTTGTGCAAGGACCTTGAGGACCCACCTCCAGCTGAGCCTTCATTGTCAAAATCGTTTGTTCTATCGTCATTCTTTTACAAATCGTATAATACTTATAAAATATGGAAAAGTACCAATAAGCAAGCTTAATTCAAATAACAACTAATAACAACGTTTGTTCTATCGTCATTCTTTTACAAATCGTATAATACTTATAAAATATGGAAAAGTACCAATAAGCAAGCTTAATTCAAATAACAACTAGAGCTTGTGCATCGATGATCCTTGTGCAAGGACCTTGAGGACCCACCTCCAGCTGAGCCTTCATTGTCAAAATCGTTTGTTCTATCGTCATTCTTTTACAAATCGTATAATACATATAAAATATGGAAAAGTACCAATAAGCAAGCTTAATTCAAATAACAACTAGAGCTTGTGCATCGATGATCCTTGAACAAGGACCTTGAGAACCCACTTCCAGCTGAGCCTTAATGGTCAAAATCGTTTGTTCTATCGTCATTCTTTTACAAATCGTATAATACATATAAAATATGGAAAAGTACCAATAAGCAAGCTTAATTCAAATAACAACTAGAGCTTGTGCATCGATGATCCTTGTGCAAGGACCTTGAGAACCCACTTCCAGCTGAGCCTTAATGGTCAAAATCGTTTGTTCTATCGTCATTCTTTTACAAATCGTATAATACTTATAAAATATGGAAAAGTACCAATAAGCAAGCTTAATTCAAATAACAACTAGAGCTTGTGCATCGATGATCCTTGTGCAAGGACCTTGAGAACCGACCTCCAGCTGAGCCTTAATGGTCAAAATCGTTTGTTCTATCATCATTCTTTTACAAATCGTATAATACATATAAAATATGGAAAAGTACCAATAAGCAAGCTTAATTCAAATAACAACTAGAGCTTGTGCATCGATGATCTTTGAGCAAGGACCTTGAGAACCCACCTCCAGCTGAGCCTTAATGGTCAAAATCGTTTGTTCTATCGTCATTCTTTTACAAATCGTATAATACATATAAAATATGGAAAAGTACCAATAAGCAAGCTTAATTCAAATAACATCTAGAGCTTGTGCATCGATGATCCTTGTGCAAGGACCTTGAGAACCCACCTCCAGCTGAGCCTTAATGGTCAAAATCGTTTGTTCTATCGTCATTCTTTTACAAATCGTATAATACATATAAAATATGGAAAAGTACCAATAAGCAAGCTTAATTCAAATAACATCTAGAGCTTGTGCATCGATGATCTTTGAGCAACGACCTTGAGAACCCACCTCCATCTGAGCCTTAATGGTCAAAATCGTTTGTTCTATCGTCATTCTTTTACAAATCGTATAATACATATAAAATATGGAAAAGTACCAATAAGCAAGCTTAATTCAAATAACAACTAGAGCTTGTGCATCGATGATCCTTGTGCAAGGACCTTGAGAACCCACCTCCAGCTGAGCCTTAATGGTCAAAATCGTTTGTTCTATCGTCATTCTTTTACAAATCGTATAATACATATAAAATATGGAAAAGTACCAATAAGCAAGCTTAATTCAAATAACATCTAGAGCTTGTGCATCGATGATCTTTGAGCAAGGACCTTGAGAACCCACCTCCAGCTGAGCCTTAATGGTCAAAATCGTTTGTTCTATCGTCATTCTTTTACAAATCGTATAATACATATAAAATATGGAAAAGTACCAATAAGCAAGCTTAATTCAAATAACATCTAGAGCTTGTGCATCGATGATCCTTGTGCAAGGACCTTGAGAACCCACCTCCAGCTGAGCCTTAATGGTCAAAATCGTTTGTTCTATCGTCATTCTTTTACAAATCGTATAATACATATAAAATATGGAAAAGTACCAATAAGCAAGCTTAATTCAAATAACATCTAGAGCTTGTGCATCGATGATCTTTGAGCAAGGACCTTGAGAACCCACCTCCATCTGAGCCTTAATGGTCAAAATCGTTTGTTCTATCGTCATTCTTTTACAAATCGTATAATACATATAAAATATGGAAAAGTACCAATAAGCAAGCTTAATTCAAATAACAACTAGAGCTTGTGCATCGATGATCCTTGTGCAAGGACCTTGAGAACCCACCTCCAGCTGAGCCTTAATGGTCAAAATCGTTTGTTCTATCGTCATTCTTTTACAAATCGTATAATACATATAAAATATGGAAAAGTACCAATAAGCAAGCTTAATTCAAATAACAACTAGAGCTTGTGCATCGATGATCCTTGTGCAAGAACCTTGATAACCCACCTCCAGCTGAGCCTTAATGGTCAAAATCGTTTGTTCTATCGTCATTCTTTTACAAATCGTATAATACTTATGAAATATGGAAAAGTACCAATTAGCAAGTTTAATTTAAATAACAACTAGAGCTTGTGCATCGATGATCTTGGAGCAATGACCTTAACAAACCATCTCCAGATGAGCCGTAATGGTAAAAATCGCTTGTTCTATTGTCGTTTTTTACAAAACTTATAATACATATAAAATATGGAAAAGTACCAATAAGCAAGCTTAATTCAAATAACAACGAGAGCTTGTGCATCGATGATCCTTGTAAAAGGACCTTGAGAACCCACCTCCAGCTGAGCCTTAATGGTCAAAATCGTTTGTTCTATCGTCATTCTTTTACAAATCGTATAATACATATAAAATATGGAAAAGTACCAATAAGCAAGCTTAATTCAAATAACAACTAGAGCTTGTGCATCGATGATCCTTGTGCAAGGACCTTGAGAACCCACCTCCAGCTGAGCCTTAATGGTCAAAATCGTTTGTTCTATCGTCATTCTTTTACAAATCGTATAATACATATAAAATATGGAAAAGTACCAATAAGCAAGCTTAATTCAAATAACAACTAGAGCTTGTGCATCGATGATCTTTGAGCAAGGACCTTGAGAACCCACCTCCAGCTGAGCCTTAATGGTCAAAATCGTTTGTTCTATCGTCATTCTTTTACAAATCGTATAATACATATAAAATATGGAAAAGTACCAATAAGCAAGCTTAATTCAAATAACATCTAGAGCTTGTGCATCGATGATCCTTGTGCAAGGACCTTGAGAACCCACCTCCAGCTGAGCCTTAATGGTCAAAATCGTTTGTTCTATCGTCATTCTTTTACAAATCGTATAATACATATAAAATATGGAAAAGTACCAATAAGCAAGCTTAATTCAAATAACATCTAGAGCTTGTGCATCGATGATCTTTGAGCAAGGACCTTGAGAACCCACCTCCATCTGAGCCTTAATGGTCAAAATCGTTTGTTCTATCGTCATTCTTTTACAAATCGTATAATACATATAAAATATGGAAAAGTACCAATAAGCAAGCTTAATTCAAATAACAACTAGAGCTTGTGCATCGATGATCCTTGTGCAAGGACCTTGAGAACCCACCTCCAGCTGAGCCTTAATGGTCAAAATCGTTTGTTCTATCGTCATTCTTTTACAAATCGTATAATACATATAAAATATGGAAAAGTACCAATAAGCAAGCTTAATTCAAATAACAACTAGAGCTTGTGCATCGATGATCCTTGTGCAAGAACCTTGATAACCCACCTCCAGCTGAGCCTTAATGGTCAAAATCGTTTGTTCTATCGTCATTCTTTTACAAATCGTATAATACTTATGAAATATGGAAAAGTACCAATTAGCAAGTTTAATTTAAATAACAACTAGAGCTTGTGCATCGATGATCTTGGAGCAATGACCTTAACAAACCATCTCCAGATGAGCCGTAATGGTAAAAATCGCTTGTTCTATTGTCGTTTTTTACAAAACTTATAATACATATAAAATATGGAAAAGTACCAATAAGCAAGCTTAATTCAAATAACAACGAGAGCTTGTGCATCGATGATCCTTGTAAAAGGACCTTGAGAACCCACCTCCAGCTGAGCCTTAATGGTCAAAATCGTTTGTTCTATCGTCATTCTTTTACAAATCGTATAATACATATAAAATATGGAAAAGTACCAATAAGCAAGCTTAATTCAAATAACATCTAGAGCTTGTGCATCGATGATCCTTGTGCAAGGACCTTGAGAACCCACCTCCAGCTGAGCCTTAATGGTCAAAATCGTTTGTTCTATCGTCATTCTTTTACAAATCGTATAATACATATAAAATATGGAAAAGTACCAATAAGCAAGCTTAATTCAAATAACAACTAGAGCTTGTGCATCGATGATCCTTGTGCAAGGACCTTGAGAACCCACCTCCAGCTGAGCCTTAATGGTCAAAATCGTTTGTTCTATTGTCATTCTTTTACAAATCGTATAATACATATAAAATATGGAAAAGTACCAATAAGCAAGCATAATTCAAATAACAACTAGAGCTTGTGCATCGATGATCCTTGTGCAAGGACCTTGAGGACCCACCTCCAGCTGAGCCTTCATTGTCAAAATCGTTTGTTCTATCGTCATTCTTTTACAAATCGTATAATACTTATAAAATATGGAAAAGTACCAATAAGCAAGCTTAATTCAAATAACAACTAGAGCTTGTGCATCGATGATCCTTGTGCAAGGACCTTGAGAACCGACCTCCAGCTGAGCCTTAATGGTCAAAATCGTTTGTTCTATCGTCATTCTTTTACAAATCGTATAATACATATAAAATATGGAAAAGTACCAATAAGCAAGCTTAATTCAAATAACAACTAAAGCTTGTGCATCGATGATCCTTGTGCAAGGACCTTGAGGACCCACCTCCAGCTGAGCCTTAATGGTCAAAATCGTTTGTTCTATCGTCATTCTTTTACAAATCGTATAATACATATAAAATATGGAAAAGTACCAATAAGCAAGCTTAATTCAAATAACAACTAGAGCTTGTGCATCGATGATCCTTGTGCAAGGACCTTGAGAACCCACTTCCAGCTGAGCCTTAATGGTCAAAATCGTTTGTTCTATCGTCATTCTTTTACAAATCGTATAATACTTATAAAATATGGAAAAGTACCAATAAGCAAGCTTAATTCAAATAACAACTAGAGCTTGTGCATCGATGATCCTTGTGCAAGGACCTTGAGGACCCACCTCCAGCTGAGACTTCATTGTCAAAATCGTTTGTTCTATCGTCATTCTTTTACAAATCGTATAATACTTATAAAATATGGAAAAGTACCAATAAGCAAGCTTAATTCATATAACAACTAGAGCTTGTGCATCGATGATCCTTGTGCAAGGACCTTGAGAACCCACTTCCAGCTGAGCCTTAATGGTCAAAATCGTTTGTTCTATCGTCATTCTTTTACAAATCGTATAATACTTATAAAATATGGAAAAGTACCAATAAGCAAGCTTAATTCAAATAACAACTAGAGCTTGTGCAACGATGATCCTTGTGCAAGGACCTTGAGGACCCACCTCCAGCTGAGCCTTCATTGTCAAAATCGTTTGTTCTATCGTCATTCTTTTACAAATCGTATAATACTTATAAAATATGGAAAAGTACCAATAAGCAAGCATAATTCAAATAACAACTAGAGCTTGTGCATCGATGATCCTTGTGCAAGGACCTTGAGGACCCACCTCCAGCTCAGCCTTCATTGTCAAAATCGTTTGTTCTATCGTCATTCTTTTACAAATCGTATAATACATATAAAATATGGAAAAGTACCAATAAGCAAGCATAATTCAAATAACAACTAGAGCTTGTGCATCGATGATCCTTGTGCAAGGACCTTGAGGACCCACCTCCAGCTGAGCCTTCATTGTCAAAATCGTTTGTTCTATCGTCATTCTTTTACAAATCGTATAATACTTATAAAATATGGAAAAGTACCAATAAGCAAGCTTAATTCAAATAACAACTAATAACAACGTTTGTTCTATCGTCATTCTTTTACAAATCGTATAATACTTATAAAATATGGAAAAGTACCAATAAGCAAGCTTAATTCAAATAACAACTAGAGCTTGTGCATCGATGATCCTTGTGCAAGGACCTTGAGGACCCACCTCCAGCTGAGCCTTCATTGTCAAAATCGTTTGTTCTATCGTCATTCTTTTACAAATCGTATAATACATATAAAATATGGAAAAGTACCAATAAGCAAGCTTAATTCAAATAACAACTAGAGCTTGTGCATCGATGATCCTTGAACAAGGACCTTGAGAACCCACTTCCAGCTGAGCCTTAATGGTCAAAATCGTTTGTTCTATCGTCATTCTTTTACAAATCGTATAATACATATAAAATATGGAAAAGTACCAATAAGCAAGCTTAATTCAAATAACAACTAGAGCTTGTGCATCGATGATCCTTGTGCAAGGACCTTGAGAACCCACTTCCAGCTGAGCCTTAATGGTCAAAATCGTTTGTTCTATCGTCATTCTTTTACAAATCGTATAATACTTATAAAATATGGAAAAGTACCAATAAGCAAGCTTAATTCAAATAACAACTAGAGCTTGTGCATCGATGATCCTTGTGCAAGGACCTTGAGAACCGACCTCCAGCTGAGCCTTAATGGTCAAAATCGTTTGTTCTATCATCATTCTTTTACAAATCGTATAATACATATAAAATATGGAAAAGTACCAATAAGCAAGCTTAATTCAAATAACAACTAGAGCTTGTGCATCGATGATCTTTGAGCAAGGACCTTGAGAACCCACCTCCAGCTGAGCCTTAATGGTCAAAATCGTTTGTTCTATCGTCATTCTTTTACAAATCGTATAATACATATAAAATATGGAAAAGTACCAATAAGCAAGCTTAATTCAAATAACATCTAGAGCTTGTGCATCGATGATCCTTGTGCAAGGACCTTGAGAACCCACCTCCAGCTGAGCCTTAATGGTCAAAATCGTTTGTTCTATCGTCATTCTTTTACAAATCGTATAATACATATAAAATATGGAAAAGTACCAATAAGCAAGCTTAATTCAAATAACATCTAGAGCTTGTGCATCGATGATCTTTGAGCAACGACCTTGAGAACCCACCTCCATCTGAGCCTTAATGGTCAAAATCGTTTGTTCTATCGTCATTCTTTTACAAATCGTATAATACATATAAAATATGGAAAAGTACCAATAAGCAAGCTTAATTCAAATAACAACTAGAGCTTGTGCATCGATGATCCTTGTGCAAGGACCTTGAGAACCCACCTCCAGCTGAGCCTTAATGGTCAAAATCGTTTGTTCTATCGTCATTCTTTTACAAATCGTATAATACATATAAAATATGGAAAAGTACCAATAAGCAAGCTTAATTCAAATAACAACTAGAGCTTGTGCATCGATGATCTTTGAGCAAGGACCTTGAGAACCCACCTCCAGCTGAGCCTTAATGGTCAAAATCGTTTGTTCTATCGTCATTCTTTTACAAATCGTATAATACATATAAAATATGGAAAAGTACCAATAAGCAAGCTTAATTCAAATAACATCTAGAGCTTGTGCATCGATGATCCTTGTGCAAGGACCTTGAGAACCCACCTCCAGCTGAGCCTTAATGGTCAAAATCGTTTGTTCTATCGTCATTCTTTTACAAATCGTATAATACATATAAAATATGGAAAAGTACCAATAAGCAAGCTTAATTCAAATAACATCTAGAGCTTGTGCATCGATGATCTTTGAGCAAGGACCTTGAGAACCCACCTCCATCTGAGCCTTAATGGTCAAAATCGTTTGTTCTATCGTCATTCTTTTACAAATCGTATAATACATATAAAATATGGAAAAGTACCAATAAGCAAGCTTAATTCAAATAACAACTAGAGCTTGTGCATCGATGATCCTTGTGCAAGGACCTTGAGAACCCACCTCCAGCTGAGCCTTAATGGTCAAAATCGTTTGTTCTATCGTCATTCTTTTACAAATCGTATAATACATATAAAATATGGAAAAGTACCAATAAGCAAGCTTAATTCAAATAACAACTAGAGCTTGTGCATCGATGATCCTTGTGCAAGAACCTTGATAACCCACCTCCAGCTGAGCCTTAATGGTCAAAATCGTTTGTTCTATCGTCATTCTTTTACAAATCGTATAATACTTATGAAATATGGAAAAGTACCAATTAGCAAGTTTAATTTAAATAACAACTAGAGCTTGTGCATCGATGATCTTGGAGCAATGACCTTAACAAACCATCTCCAGATGAGCCGTAATGGTAAAAATCGCTTGTTCTATTGTCGTTTTTTACAAAACTTATAATACATATAAAATATGGAAAAGTACCAATAAGCAAGCTTAATTCAAATAACAACGAGAGCTTGTGCATCGATGATCCTTGTAAAAGGACCTTGAGAACCCACCTCCAGCTGAGCCTTAATGGTCAAAATCGTTTGTTCTATCGTCATTCTTTTACAAATCGTATAATACATATAAAATATGGAAAAGTACCAATAAGCAAGCTTAATTCAAATAACATCTAGAGCTTGTGCATCGATGATCCTTGTGCAAGGACCTTGAGAACCCACCTCCAGCTGAGCCTTAATGGTCAAAATCGTTTGTTCTATCGTCATTCTTTACAAATCGTATAATACATATAAAATATGGAAAAGTACCAATAAGCAAGCTTATATCAAATAACAACTAGAGCTTGTGCATCGATGATCCTTGTGCAAGGACCTTGAGAACCCACCTCCAGCTGAGCCTTAATGGTCAAAATCGTTTGTTCTATTGTCATTCTTTTACAAATCGTATAATACATATAAAATATGGAAAAGTACCAATAAGCAAGCATAATTCAAATAACAACTAGAGCTTGTGCATCGATGATCCTTGTGCAAGGACCTTGAGGACCCACCTCCAGCTGAGCCTTCATTGTCAAAATCGTTTGTTCTATCGTCATTCTTTTACAAATCGTATAATACTTATAAAATATGGAAAAGTACCAATAAGCAAGCTTAATTCAAATAACAACTAGAGCTTGTGCATCGATGATCCTTGTGCAAGGACCTTGAGAACCCACTTCCAGCTGAGCCTTAATGGTCAAAATCGTTTGTTCTATCGTCATTCTTTTACAAATCGTATAATACTTATAAAATATGGAAAAGTACCAATAAGCAAGCTTAATTCAAATAACAACTAGAGCTTGTGCATCGATGATCCTTGTGCAAGGACCTTGAGGACCCACCTCCAGCTGAGACTTCATTGTCAAAATCGTTTGTTCTATCGTCATTCTTTTACAAATCGTATAATACTTATAAAATATGGAAAAGTACCAATAAGCTAGCTTTATTCATATAACATCTAGAGCTTGTGCATCGATGATCTTTGAGCAACGACCTTGAGAACCCACCTCCATCTGAGCCTTAATGGTCAAAATCGTTTGTTCTATCGTCATTCTTTTACAAATCGTATAATACATATAAAATATGGAAAAGTACCAATAAGCAAGCTTAATTCAAATAACAACTAGAGCTTGTGCATCGATGATCCTTGTGCAAGGACCTTGAGAACCCACCTCCAGCTGAGCCTTAATGGTCAAAATCGTTTGTTCTATCGTCATTCTTTTACAAATCGTATAATACATATAAAATATGGAAAAGTACCAATAAGCAAGCTTAATTCAAATAACAACTAGAGCTTGTGCATCGATGATCTTTGAGCAAGGACCTTGAGAACCCACCTCCAGCTGAGCCTTAATGGTCAAAATCGTTTGTTCTATCGTCATTCTTTTACAAATCGTATAATACATATAAAATATGGAAAAGTACCAATAAGCAAGCTTAATTCAAATAACATCTAGAGCTTGTGCATCGATGATCCTTGTGCAAGGACCTTGAGAACCCACCTCCAGCTGAGCCTTAATGGTCAAAATCGTTTGTTCTATCGTCATTCTTTTACAAATCGTATAATACATATAAAATATGGAAAAGTACCAATAAGCAAGCTTAATTCAAATAACATCTAGAGCTTGTGCATCGATGATCTTTGAGCAAGGACCTTGAGAACCCACCTCCATCTGAGCCTTAATGGTCAAAATCGTTTGTTCTATCGTCATTCTTTTACAAATCGTATAATACATATAAAATATGGAAAAGTACCAATAAGCAAGCTTAATTCAAATAACAACTAGAGCTTGTGCATCGATGATCCTTGTGCAAGGACCTTGAGAACCCACCTCCAGCTGAGCCTTAATGGTCAAAATCGTTTGTTCTATCGTCATTCTTTTACAAATCGTATAATACATATAAAATATGGAAAAGTACCAATAAGCAAGCTTAATTCAAATAACAACTAGAGCTTGTGCATCGATGATCCTTGTGCAAGAACCTTGATAACCCACCTCCAGCTGAGCCTTAATGGTCAAAATCGTTTGTTCTATCGTCATTCTTTTACAAATCGTATAATACTTATGAAATATGGAAAAGTACCAATTAGCAAGTTTAATTTAAATAACAACTAGAGCTTGTGCATCGATGATCTTGGAGCAATGACCTTAACAAACCATCTCCAGATGAGCCGTAATGGTAAAAATCGCTTGTTCTATTGTCGTTTTTTACAAAACTTATAATACATATAAAATATGGAAAAGTACCAATAAGCAAGCTTAATTCAAATAACAACGAGAGCTTGTGCATCGATGATCCTTGTAAAGGACCTTGAGAACCCACCTCCAGCTGAGCCTTAATGGTCAAAATCGTTTGTTCTATCGTCATTCTTTTACAAATCGTATAATACATATAAAATATGGAAAAGTACCAATAAGCAAGCTTAATTCAAATAACAACTAGAGCTTGTGCATCGATGATCTTTGAGCAAGGACCTTGAGAACCCACCTCCAGCTGAGCCTTAATGGTCAAAATCGTTTGTTCTATCGTCATTCTTTTACAAATCGTATAATACATATAAAATATGGAAAAGTACCAATAAGCAAGCTTAATTCAAATAACAACTAGAGCTTGTGCATCGATGATCCTTGTGCAAGGACCTTGAGAACCCACCTCCAGCTGAGCCTTAATGGTCAAAATCGTTTGTTCTATCGTCATTCTTTTACAAATCGTATAATACATATAAAATATGGAAAAGTACCAATAAGCAAGCTTAATTCAAATAACAACTAGAGCTTGTGCATCGATGATCTTTGAGCAAGGACCTTGAGAACCCACCTCCAGCTGAGCCTTAATGGTCAAAATCGTTTGTTCTATCGTCATTCTTTTACAAATCGTATAATACATATAAAATATGGAAAAGTACCAATAAGCAAGCTTAATTCAAATAACATCTAGAGCTTGTGCATCGATGATCCTTGTGCAAGGACCTTGAGAACCCACCTCCAGCTGAGCCTTAATAGTCAAAATCGTTTGTTCTATCGTCATTCTTTTACAAATCGTATAATACATATAAAATATGGAAAAGTACCAATAAGCAAGCTTAATTCAAATAACATCTAGAGCTTGTGCATCGATGATCTTTGAGCAAGGACCTTGAGAACCCACCTCCATCTGAGCCTTAATGGTCAAAATCGTTTGTTCTATCGTCATTCTTTTACAAATCGTATAATACATATAAAATATGGAAAAGTACCAATAAGCAAGCTTAATTCAAATAACAACTAGAGCTTGTGCATCGATGATCCTTGTGCAAGGACCTTGAGAACCCACCTCCAGCTGAGCCTTAATGGTCAAAATCGTTTGTTCTATCGTCATTCTTTTACAAATCGTATAATACATATAAAATATGGAAAAGTACCAATAAGCAAGCTTAATTCAAATAACAACTAGAGCTTGTGCATCGATGATCCTTGTGCAAGAACCTTGATAACCCACCTCCAGCTGAGCCTTAATGGTCAAAATCGTTTGTTCTATCGTCATTCTTTTACAAATCGTATAATACTTATGAAATATGGAAAAGTACCAATTAGCAAGTTTAATTTAAATAACAACTAGAGCTTGTGCATCGATGATCTTGGAGCAATGACCTTAACAAACCATCTCCAGATGAGCCGTAATGGTAAAAATCGCTTGTTCTATTGTCGTTTTTTACAAAACTTATAATACATATAAAATATGGAAAAGTACCAATAAGCAAGCTTAATTCAAATAACAACGAGAGCTTGTGCATCGATGATCCTTGTAAAAGGACCTTGAGAACCCACCTCCAGCTGAGCCTTAATGGTCAAAATCGTTTGTTCTATCGTCATTCTTTTACAAATCGTATAATACATATAAAATATGGAAAAGTACCAATAAGCAAGCTTAATTCAAATAACATCTAGAGCTTGTGCATCGATGATCCTTGTGCAAGGACCTTGAGAACCCACCTCCAGCTGAGCCTTAATGGTCAAAATCGTTTGTTCTATCGTCATTCTTTTACAAATCGTATAATACATATAAAATATGGAAAAGTACCAATAAGCAAGCTTAATTCAAATAACAACTAGAGCTTGTGCATCGATGATCCTTGTGCAAGGACCTTGAGAACCCACCTCCAGCTGAGCCTTAATGGTCAAAATCGTTTGTTCTATTGTCATTCTTTTACAAATCGTATAATACATATAAAATATGGAAAAGTACCAATAAGCAAGCATAATTCAAATAACAACTAGAGCTTGTGCATCGATGATCCTTGTGCAAGGACCTTGAGGACCCACCTCCAGCTGAGCCTTCATTGTCAAAATCGTTTGTTCTATCGTCATTCTTTTACAAATCGTATAATACTTATAAAATATGGAAAAGTACCAATAAGCAAGCTTAATTCAAATAACAACTAGAGCTTGTGCATCGATGATCCTTGTGCAAGGACCTTGAGAACCGACCTCCAGCTGAGCCTTAATGGTCAAAATCGTTTGTTCTATCGTCATTCTTTTACAAATCGTATAATACATATAAAATATGGAAAAGTACCAATAAGCAAGCTTAATTCAAATAACAACTAAAGCTTGTGCATCGATGATCCTTGTGCAAGGACCTTGAGGACCCACCTCCAGCTGAGCCTTAATGGTCAAAATCGTTTGTTCTATCGTCATTCTTTTACAAATCGTATAATACATATAAAATATGGAAAAGTACCAATAAGCAAGCTTAATTCAAATAACAACTAGAGCTTGTGCATCGATGATCCTTGTGCAAGGACCTTGAGAACCCACTTCCAGCTGAGCCTTAATGGTCAAAATCGTTTGTTCTATCGTCATTCTTTTACAAATCGTATAATACTTATAAAATATGGAAAAGTACCAATAAGCAAGCTTAATTCAAATAACAACTAGAGCTTGTGCATCGATGATCCTTGTGCAAGGACCTTGAGGACCCACCTCCAGCTGAGACTTCATTGTCAAAATCGTTTGTTCTATCGTCATTCTTTTACAAATCGTATAATACTTATAAAATATGGAAAAGTACCAATAAGCAAGCTTAATTCATATAACAACTAGAGCTTGTGCATCGATGATCCTTGTGCAAGGACCTTGAGAACCCACTTCCAGCTGAGCCTTAATGGTCAAAATCGTTTGTTCTATCGTCATTCTTTTACAAATCGTATAATACTTATAAAATATGGAAAAGTACCAATAAGCAAGCTTAATTCAAATAACAACTAGAGCTTGTGCAACGATGATCCTTGTGCAAGGACCTTGAGGACCCACCTCCAGCTGAGCCTTCATTGTCAAAATCGTTTGTTCTATCGTCATTCTTTTACAAATCGTATAATACTTATAAAATATGGAAAAGTACCAATAAGCAAGCTTAATTCAAATAACAACTAGAGCTTGTGCATCGATGATCCTTGTGCAAGGACCTTGAGGACCCACCTCCAGCTCAGCCTTCATTGTCAAAATCGTTTGTTCTATCGTCATTCTTTTACAAATCGTATAATACATATAAAATATGGAAAAGTACCAATAAGCAAGCATAATTCAAATAACAACTAGAGCTTGTGCATCGATGATCCTTGTGCAAGGACCTTGAGGACCCACCTCCAGCTGAGCCTTCATTGTCAAAATCGTTTGTTCTATCGTCATTCTTTTACAAATCGTATAATACTTATAAAATATGGAAAAGTACCAATAAGCAAGCTTAATTCAAATAACAACTAATAACAACGTTTGTTCTATCGTCATTCTTTTACAAATCGTATAATACTTATAAAATATGGAAAAGTACCAATAAGCAAGCTTAATTCAAATAACAACTAGAGCTTGTGCATCGATGATCCTTGTGCAAGGACCTTGAGGACCCACCTCCAGCTGAGCCTTCATTGTCAAAATCGTTTGTTCTATCGTCATTCTTTTACAAATCGTATAATACATATAAAATATGGAAAAGTACCAATAAGCAAGCTTAATTCAAATAACAACTAGAGCTTGTGCATCGATGATCCTTGAACAAGGACCTTGAGAACCCACTTCCAGCTGAGCCTTAATGGTCAAAATCGTTTGTTCTATCGTCATTCTTTTACAAATCGTATAATACATATAAAATATGGAAAAGTACCAATAAGCAAGCTTAATTCAAATAACAACTAGAGCTTGTGCATCGATGATCCTTGTGCAAGGACCTTGAGAACCCACTTCCAGCTGAGCCTTAATGGTCAAAATCGTTTGTTCTATCGTCATTCTTTTACAAATCGTATAATACTTATAAAATATGGAAAAGTACCAATAAGCAAGCTTAATTCAAATAACAACTAGAGCTTGTGCATCGATGATCCTTGTGCAAGGACCTTGAGAACCCACTTCCAGCTGAGCCTTAATGGTCAAAATCGTTTGTTCTATCGTCATTCTTTTACAAATCGTATAATACTTATAAAATATGGAAAAGTACCAATAAGCAAGCTTAATTCAAATAACAACTAGAGCTTGTGCATCGATGATCCTTGTGCAAGGACCTTGAGAACCGACCTCCAGCTGAGCCTTAATGGTCAAAATCGTTTGTTCTATCATCATTCTTTTACAAATCGTATAATACATATAAAATATGGAAAAGTACCAATAAGCAAGCTTAATTCAAATAACAACTAGAGCTTGTGCATCGATGATCCTTGTGCAAGGACCTTGAGAACCGACCTCCAGCTGAGCCTTAATGGTCAAAATCGTTTGTTCTATCATCATTCTTTTACAAATCGTATAATACATATAAAATATGGAAAAGTACCAATAAGCAAGCTTAATTCAAATAACAACTAGAGCTTGTGCATCGATGATCTTTGAGCAAGGACCTTGAGAACCCACCTCCAGCTGAGCCTTAATGGTCAAAATCGTTTGTTCTATCGTCATTCTTTTACAAATCGTATAATACATATAAAATATGGAAAAGTACCAATAAGCAAGCTTAATTCAAATAACATCTAGAGCTTGTGCATCGATGATCCTTGTGCAAGGACCTTGAGAACCCACCTCCAGCTGAGCCTTAATGGTCAAAATCGTTTGTTCTATCGTCATTCTTTTACAAATCGTATAATACATATAAAATATGGAAAAGTACCAATAAGCAAGCTTAATTCAAATAACATCTAGAGCTTGTGCATCGATGATCTTTGAGCAACGACCTTGAGAACCCACCTCCATCTGAGCCTTAATGGTCAAAATCGTTTGTTCTATCGTCATTCTTTTACAAATCGTATAATACATATAAAATATGGAAAAGTACCAATAAGCAAGCTTAATTCAAATAACAACTAGAGCTTGTGCATCGATGATCCTTGTGCAAGGACCTTGAGAACCCACCTCCAGCTGAGCCTTAATGGTCAAAATCGTTTGTTCTATCGTCATTCTTTTACAAATCGTATAATACATATAAAATATGGAAAAGTACCAATAAGCAAGCTTAATTCAAATAACAACTAGAGCTTGTGCATCGATGATCTTTGAGCAAGGACCTTGAGAACCCACCTCCAGCTGAGCCTTAATGGTCAAAATCGTTTGTTCTATCGTCATTCTTTTACAAATCGTATAATACATATAAAATATGGAAAAGTACCAATAAGCAAGCTTAATTCAAATAACATCTAGAGCTTGTGCATCGATGATCCTTGTGCAAGGACCTTGAGAACCCACCTCCAGCTGAGCCTTAATGGTCAAAATCGTTTGTTCTATCGTCATTCTTTTACAAATCGTATAATACATATAAAATATGGAAAAGTACCAATAAGCAAGCTTAATTCAAATAACATCTAGAGCTTGTGCATCGATGATCTTTGAGCAAGGACCTTGAGAACCCACCTCCATCTGAGCCTTAATGGTCAAAATCGTTTGTTCTATCGTCATTCTTTTACAAATCGTATAATACATATAAAATATGGAAAAGTACCAATAAGCAAGCTTAATTCAAATAACAACTAGAGCTTGTGCATCGATGATCCTTGTGCAAGGACCTTGAGAACCCACCTCCAGCTGAGCCTTAATGGTCAAAATCGTTTGTTCTATCGTCATTCTTTTACAAATCGTATAATACATATAAAATATGGAAAAGTACCAATAAGCAAGCTTAATTCAAATAACAACTAGAGCTTGTGCATCGATGATCCTTGTGCAAGAACCTTGATAACCCACCTCCAGCTGAGCCTTAATGGTCAAAATCGTTTGTTCTATCGTCATTCTTTTACAAATCGTATAATACTTATGAAATATGGAAAAGTACCAATTAGCAAGTTTAATTTAAATAACAACTAGAGCTTGTGCATCGATGATCTTGGAGCAATGACCTTAACAAACCATCTCCAGATGAGCCGTAATGGTAAAAATCGCTTGTTCTATTGTCGTTTTTTACAAAACTTATAATACATATAAAATATGGAAAAGTACCAATAAGCAAGCTTAATTCAAATAACAACGAGAGCTTGTGCATCGATGATCCTTGTAAAAGGACCTTGAGAACCCACCTCCAGCTGAGCCTTAATGGTCAAAATCGTTTGTTCTATCGTCATTCTTTTACAAATCGTATAATACATATAAAATATGGAAAAGTACCAATAAGCAAGCTTAATTCAAATAACATCTAGAGCTTGTGCATCGATGATCCTTGTGCAAGGACCTTGAGAACCCACCTCCAGCTGAGCCTTAATGGTCAAAATCGTTTGTTCTATCGTCATTCTTTTACAAATCGTATAATACATATAAAATATGGAAAAGTACCAATAAGCAAGCTTAATTCAAATAACAACTAGAGCTTGTGCATCGATGATCCTTGTGCAAGGACCTTGAGAACCCACCTCCAGCTGAGCCTTAATGGTCAAAATCGTTTGTTCTATTGTCATTCTTTTACAAATCGTATAATACATATAAAATATGGAAAAGTACCAATAAGCAAGCATAATTCAAATAACAACTAGAGCTTGTGCATCGATGATCCTTGTGCAAGGACCTTGAGGACCCACCTCCAGCTGAGCCTTCATTGTCAAAATCGTTTGTTCTATCGTCATTCTTTTACAAATCGTATAATACTTATAAAATATGGAAAAGTACCAATAAGCAAGCTTAATTCAAATAACAACTAGAGCTTGTGCATCGATGATCCTTGTGCAAGGACCTTGAGAACCCACTTCCAGCTGAGCCTTAATGGTCAAAATCGTTTGTTCTATCGTCATTCTTTTACAAATCGTATAATACTTATAAAATATGGAAAAGTACCAATAAGCAAGCTTAATTCAAATAACAACTAGAGCTTGTGCATCGATGATCCTTGTGCAAGGACCTTGAGGACCCACCTCCAGCTGAGACTTCATTGTCAAAATCGTTTGTTCTATCGTCATTCTTTTACAAATCGTATAATACTTATAAAATATGGAAAAGTACCAATAAGCAAGCTTAATTCATATAACAACTAGAGCTTGTGCATCGATGATCCTTGTGCAAGGACCTTGAGAACCCACTTCCAGCTGAGCCTTAATGGTCAAAATCGTTTGTTCTATCGTCATTCTTTTACAAATCGTATAATACTTATAAAATATGGAAAAGTACCAATAAGCAAGCTTAATTCAAATAACAACTAGAGCTTGTGCAACGATGATCCTTGTGCAAGGACCTTGAGGACCCACCTCCAGCTGAGCCTTCATTGTCAAAATCGTTTGTTCTATCGTCATTCTTTTACAAATCGTATAATACTTATAAAATATGGAAAAGTACCAATAAGCAAGCATAATTCAAATAACAACTAGAGCTTGTGCATCGATGATCCTTGTGCAAGGACCTTGAGGACCCACCTCCAGCTCAGCCTTCATTGTCAAAATCGTTTGTTCTATCGTCATTCTTTTACAAATCGTATAATACATATAAAATATGGAAAAGTACCAATAAGCAAGCATAATTCAAATAACAACTAGAGCTTGTGCATCGATGATCCTTGTGCAAGGACCTTGAGGACCCACCTCCAGCTGAGCCTTCATTGTCAAAATCGTTTGTTCTATCGTCATTCTTTTACAAATCGTATAATACTTATAAAATATGGAAAAGTACCAATAAGCAAGCTTAATTCAAATAACAACTAATAACAACGTTTGTTCTATCGTCATTCTTTTACAAATCGTATAATACTTATAAAATATGGAAAAGTACCAATAAGCAAGCTTAATTCAAATAACAACTAGAGCTTGTGCATCGATGATCCTTGTGCAAGGACCTTGAGGACCCACCTCCAGCTGAGCCTTCATTGTCAAAATCGTTTGTTCTATCGTCATTCTTTTACAAATCGTATAATACATATAAAATATGGAAAAGTACCAATAAGCAAGCTTAATTCAAATAACATCTAGAGCTTGTGCATCGATGATCCTTGTGCAAGGACCTTGAGAACCCACCTCCAGCTGAGCCTTAATGGTCAAAATCGTTTGTTCTATCGTCATTCTTTTACAAATCGTATAATACATATAAAATATGGAAAAGTACCAATAAGCAAGCTTAATTCAAATAACATCTAGAGCTTGTGCATCGATGATCCTTGTGCAAGGACCTTGAGAACCCACCTCCAGCTGAGCCTTAATGGTCAAAATCGTTTGTTCTATCGTCATTCTTTTACAAATCGTATAATACATATAAAATATGGAAAAGTACCAATAAGCAAGCTTAATTCAAATAACAACTAGAGCTTGTGCATCGATGATCCTTGTGCAAGGACCTTGAGAACCCACCTCCAGCTGAGCCTTAATGGTCAAAATCGTTTGTTCTATTGTCATTCTTTTACAAATCGTATAATACATATAAAATATGGAAAAGTACCAATAAGCAAGCATAATTCAAATAACAACTAGAGCTTGTGCATCGATGATCCTTGTGCAAGGACCTTGAGGACCCACCTCCAGCTGAGCCTTCATTGTCAAAATTGTTTGTTCTATCGTCATTCTTTTACAAATCGTATAATACTTATAAAATATGGAAAAGTACCAATAAGCAAGCTTAATTCAAATAACAACTAGAGCTTGTGCATCGATGATCCTTGTGCAAGGACCTTGAGAACCGACCTCCAGCTGAGCCTTAATGGTCAAAATCGTTTGTTCTATCGTCATTCTTTTACAAATCGTATAATACATATAAAATATGGAAAAGTACCAATAAGCAAGCTTAATTCAAATAACAACTAGAGCTTGTGCATCGATGATCCTTGTGCAAGGACCTTGAGGACCCACCTCCAGCTGAGCCTTCATTGTCAAAATTGTTTGTTCTATCGTCATTCTTTTACAAATCGTATAATACTTATAAAATATGGAAAAGTACCAATAAGCAAGCTTAATTCAAATAACAACTAGAGCTTGTGCATCGATGATCCTTGTGCAAGGACCTTGAGAACCGACCTCCAGCTGAGCCTTAATGGTCAAAATCGTTTGTTCTATCGTCATTCTTTTACAAATCGTATAATACATATAAAATATGGAAAAGTACCAATAAGCAAGCTTAATTCAAATAACAACTAGAGCTTGTGCATCGATGATCCTTGTGCAAGGACCTTGAGGACCCACCTCCAGCTGAGCCTTAATGGTCAAAATCGTTTGTTCTATCGTCATTCTTTTACAAATCGTATAATACATATAAAATATGGAAAAGTACCAATAAGCAAGCTTAATTCAAATAACAACTAGAGCTTGTGCATCGATGATCCTTGTGCAAGGACCTTGAGAACCCACTTCCAGCTGAGCCTTAATGGTCAAAATCGTTTGTTCTATCGTCATTCTTTTACAAATCGTATAATACTTATAAAATATGGAAAAGTACCAATAAGCAAGCTTAATTCAAATAACAACTAGAGCTTGTGCATCGATGATCCTTGTGCAAGGACCTTGAGGACCCACCTCCAGCTGAGACTTCATTGTCAAAATCGTTTGTTCTATCGTCATTCTTTTACAAATCGTATAATACTTATAAAATATGGAAAAGTACCAATAAGCAAGCTTAATTCAAATAACAACTAGAGCTTGTGCATCGATGATCCTTGTGCAAGGACCTTGAGAACCCACTTCCAGCTGAGCCTTAATGGTCAAAATCGTTTGTTCTATCGTCATTCTTTTACAAATCGTATAATACTTATAAAATATGGAAAAGTACCAATAAGCAAGCTTAATTCAAATAACAACTAGAGCTTGTGCATCGATGACCCTTGTGCAAGGACCTTGAGGACCCACCTCCAGCTGAGCCTTCATTGTCAAAATCGTTTGTTCTATCGTCATTCTTTTACAAATCGTATAATACTTATAAAATATGGAAAAGTACCAATAAGCAAGCATAATTCAAATAACAACTAGAGCTTGTGCATCGATGATCCTTGTGCAAGGACCTTGAGGACCCACCTCCAGCTGAGCCTTCATTGTCAAAATCGTTTGTTCTATCGTCATTCTTTTACAAATCGTATAATACATATAAAATATGGAAAAGTACCAATAAGCAAGCATAATTCAAATAACAACTAGAGCTTGTGCATCGATGATCCTTGTGCAAGGACCTTGAGGACCCACCTCCAGCTGAGCCTTCATTGTCAAAATCGTTTGTTCTATCGTCATTCTTTTACAAATCGTATAATACTTATAAAATATGGAAAAGTACCAATAAGCAAGCTTAATTCAAATAACAACTAATAACAACGTTTGTTCTATCGTCATTCTTTTACAAATCGTATAATACTTATAAAATATGGAAAAGTACCAATAAGCAAGCTTAATTCAAATAACAACTAGAGCTTGTGCATCGATGATCCTTGTGCAAGGACCTTGAGGACCCACCTCCAGCTGAGCCTTCATTGTCAAAATCGTTTGTTCTATCGTCATTCTTTTACAAATCGTATAATACTTATAAAATATTGAAAAGTACCAATAAGCAAGCTTAATTCAAATAACAACTAGAGCTTGTGCATCGATGATCCTTGTGCAAGGACCTTGAGAACCCACTTCCAGCTGAGCCTTAATGGTCAAAATCGTTTGTTCTATCGTCATTCTTTTACAAATCGTATAATACTTATAAAATATGGAAAAGTACCAATAAGCAAGCTTAATTCAAATAACAACTAGAGCTTGTGCATCGATGATCCTTGTGCAAGGACCTTGAGGACCCACCTCCAGCTGAGCCTTCATTGTCAAAATCGTTTGTTCTATCGTCATCCTTTTACAAATCGTATAATACTTATAAAATATGGAAAAGTACCAATAAGCAAGCATAATTCAAATAACAACTAGAGCTTGTGCATCGATGATCCTTGTGCAAGGACCTTGAGGACCCACCTCCAGCTGAGCCTTCATTGTCAAAATCGTTTGTTCTATCGTCATTCTTTTACAAATCGTATAATACTTATAAAATATGGAAAAGTACCAATAAGCAAGCTTAATTCAAATAACAACTAGAGCTTGTGCATCGATGATCCTTGTGCAAGGACCTTGAGAACCGACCTCCAGCTGAGCCTTAATGGTCAAAATCGTTTGTTCTATCGTCATTCTTTTACAAATCGTATAATACATATAAAATATGGAAAAGTACCAATAAGCAAGCTTAATTCAAATAACAACTAGAGCTTGTGCATCGATGATCCTTGTGCAAGGACCTTGAGGACCCACCTCCAGCTGAGCCTTAATGGTCAAAATCGTTTGTTCTATCGTCATTCTTTTACAAATCGTATAATACATATAAAATATGGAAAAGTACCAATAAGCAAGCTTAATTCAAATAACAACTAGAGCTTGTGCATCGATGATCCTTGAGCAAGGACCTTGAGAACCCACTTCCAGCTGAGCCTTAATGGTCAAAATCGTTTGTTCTATCGTCATTCTTTTACAAATCGTATAATACATATAAAATATGGAAAAGTACCAATAAGCAAGCTTAATTCAAATAACAACTAGAGCTTGTGCATCGATGATCCTTGTGCAAGGACCTTGAGAACCCACTTCCAGCTGAGCCTTAATGGTCAAAATCGTTTGTTCTATCGTCATTCTTTTACAAATCGTATAATACTTATAAAATATGGAAAAGTACCAATAAGCAAGCTTAATTCAAATAACAACTAGAGCTTGTGCATCGATGATCCTTGTGCAAGGACCTTGAGAACCGACCTCCAGCTGAGCCTTAATGGTCAAAATCGTTTGTTCTATCGTCATTCTTTTACAAATCGTATAATACATATAAAATATGGAAAAGTACCAATAAGCAAGCTTAATTCAAATAACAACTAGAGCTTGTGCATCGATGATCTTTGAGCAAGGACCTTGAGAACCCACCTCCAGCTGAGCCTTAATGGTCAAAATCGTTTGTTCTATCGTCATTCTTTTACAAATCGTATAATACATATAAAATATGGAAAAGTACCAATAAGCAAGCTTAATTCAAATAACATCTAGAGCTTGTGCATCGATGATCCTTGTGCAAGGACCTTGAGAACCCACCTCCAGCTGAGCCTTAATGGTCAAAATCGTTTGTTCTATCGTCATTCTTTTACAAATCGTATAATACATATAAAATATGGAAAAGTACCAATAAGCAAGCTTAATTCAAATAACATCTAGAGCTTGTGCATCGATGATCTTTGAGCAACGACCTTGAGAACCCACCTCCATCTGAGCCTTAATGGTCAAAATCGTTTGTTCTATCGTCATTCTTTTACAAATCGTATAATACATATAAAATATGGAAAAGTACCAATAAGCAAGCTTAATTCAAATAACAACTAGAGCTTGTGCATCGATGATCCTTGTGCAAGGACCTTGAGAACCCACCTCCAGCTGAGCCTTAATGGTCAAAATCGTTTGTTCTATCGTCATTCTTTTACAAATCGTATAATACATATAAAATATGGAAAAGTACCAATAAGCAAGCTTAATTCAAATAACAACTAGAGCTTGTGCATCGATGATCTTTGAGCAAGGACCTTGAGAACCCACCTCCAGCTGAGCCTTAATGGTCAAAATCGTTTGTTCTATCGTCATTCTTTTACAAATCGTATAATACATATAAAATATGGAAAAGTACCAATAAGCAAGCTTAATTCAAATAACATCTAGAGCTTGTGCATCGATGATCCTTGTGCAAGGACCTTGAGAACCCACCTCCAGCTGAGCCTTAATGATCAAAATCGTTTGTTCTATCGTCATTCTTTTACAAATCGTATAATACATATAAAATATGGAAAAGTACCAATAAGCAAGCTTAATTCAAATAACATCTAGAGCTTGTGCATCGATGATCTTTGAGCAAGGACCTTGAGAACCCACCTCCATCTGAGCCTTAATGGTCAAAATCGTTTGTTCTATCGTCATTCTTTTACAAATCGTATAATACATATAAAATATGGAAAAGTACCAATAAGCAAGCTTAATTCAAATAACAACTAGAGCTTGTGCATCGATGATCCTTGTGCAAGGACCTTGAGAACCCACCTCCAGCTGAGCCTTAATGGTCAAAATCGTTTGTTCTATCGTCATTCTTTTACAAATCGTATAATACATATAAAATATGGAAAAGTACCAATAAGCAAGCTTAATTCAAATAACAACTAGAGCTTGTGCATCGATGATCCTTGTGCAAGAACCTTGATAACCCACCTCCAGCTGAGCCTTAATGGTCAAAATCGTTTGTTCTATCGTCATTCTTTTACAAATCGTATAATACTTATGAAATATGGAAAAGTACCAATTAGCAAGTTTAATTTAAATAACAACTAGAGCTTGTGCATCGATGATCTTGGAGCAATGACCTTAACAAACCATCTCCAGATGAGCCGTAATGGTAAAAATCGCTTGTTCTATTGTCGTTTTTTACAAAACTTATAATACATATAAAATATGGAAAAGTACCAATAAGCAAGCTTAATTCAAATAACAACGAGAGCTTGTGCATCGATGATCCTTGTAAAAGGACCTTGAGAACCCACCTCCAGCTGAGCCTTAATGGTCAAAATCGTTTGTTCTATCGTCATTCTTTTACAAATCGTATAATACATATAAAATATGGAAAAGTACCAATAAGCAAGCTTAATTCAAATAACAACTAGAGCTTTTGCATCGATGATCCTTGTGCAAGGACCTTGAGAACCCACCTCCATCTGAGCCTTAATGGTCAAAATCGTTTGTTCTATCGTCATTCTTTTACAAATCGTATAATACATATAAAATATGGAAAAGTACCAATAAGCAAGCATAATTCAAATAACAACTAGAGCTTGTGCATCGATGATCCTTGTGCAAGGACCTTGAGGACCCACCTCCAGCTGAGCCTTCATTGTCAAAATCGTTTGTTCTATCGTCATTCTTTTACAAATCGTATAATACTTATAAAATATGGAAAAGTACCAATAAGCAAGCTTAATTCAAATAACAACTAGAGCTTGTGCATCGATGATCCTTGTGCAAGGACCTTGAGAACCGACCTCCAGCTGAGCCTTAATGGTCAAAATCGTTTGTTCTATCGTCATTCTTTTACAAATCGTATAATACATATAAAATATGGAAAAGTACCAATAAGCAAGCTTAATTCAAATAACAACTAAAGCTTGTGCATCGATGATCCTTGTGCAAGGACCTTGAGGACCCACCTCCAGCTGAGCCTTAATGGTCAAAATCGTTTGTTCTATCGTCATTCTTTTACAAATCGTATAATACATATAAAATATGGAAAAGTACCAATAAGCAAGCTTAATTCAAATAACAACTAGAGCTTGTGCATCGATGATCCTTGTGCAAGGACCTTGAGAACCCACTTCCAGCTGAGCCTTAATGGTCAAAATCGTTTGTTCTATCGTCATTCTTTTACAAATCGTATAATACTTATAAAATATGGAAAAGTACCAATAAGCAAGCTTAATTCAAATAACAACTAGAGCTTGTGCATCGATGATCCTTGTGCAAGGACCTTGAGGACCCACCTCCAGCTGAGACTTCATTGTCAAAATCGTTTGTTCTATCGTCATTCTTTTACAAATCGTATAATACTTATAAAATATGGAAAAGTACCAATAAGCAAGCTTAATTCATATAACAACTAGAGCTTGTGCATCGATGATCCTTGTGCAAGGACCTTGAGAACCCACTTCCAGCTGAGCCTTAATGGTCAAAATCGTTTGTTCTATCGTCATTCTTTTACAAATCGTATAATACTTATAAAATATGGAAAAGTACCAATAAGCAAGCTTAATTCAAATAACAACTAGAGCTTGTGCAACGATGATCCTTGTGCAAGGACCTTGAGAACCCACCTCCAGCTGAGCCTTAATGGTCAAAATCGTTTGTTCTATCGTCATTCTTTTACAAATCGTATAATACATATAAAATATGGAAAAGTACCAATAAGCAAGCTTAATTCAAATAACATCTAGAGCTTGTGCATCGATGATCTTTGAGCAACGACCTTGAGAACCCACCTCCATCTGAGCCTTAATGGTCAAAATCGTTTGTTCTATCGTCATTCTTTTACAAATCGTATAATACATATAAAATATGGAAAAGTACCAATAAGCAAGCTTAATTCAAATAACAACTAGAGCTTGTGCATCGATGATCCTTGTGCAAGGACCTTGAGAACCCACCTCCAGCTGAGCCTTAATGGTCAAAATCGTTTGTTCTATCGTCATTCTTTTACAAATCGTATAATACATATAAAATATGGAAAAGTACCAATAAGCAAGCTTAATTCAAATAACAACTAGAGCTTGTGCATCGATGATCTTTGAGCAAGGACCTTGAGAACCCACCTCCAGCTGAGCCTTAATGGTCAAAATCGTTTGTTCTATCGTCATTCTTTTACAAATCGTATAATACATATAAAATATGGAAAAGTACCAATAAGCAAGCTTAATTCAAATAACATCTAGAGCTTGTGCATCGATGATCCTTGTGCAAGGACCTTGAGAACCCACCTCCAGCTGAGCCTTAATGATCAAAATCGTTTGTTCTATCGTCATTCTTTTACAAATCGTATAATACATATAAAATATGGAAAAGTACCAATAAGCAAGCTTAATTCAAATAACATCTAGAGCTTGTGCATCGATGATCTTTGAGCAAGGACCTTGAGAACCCACCTCCATCTGAGCCTTAATGGTCAAAATCGTTTGTTCTATCGTCATTCTTTTACAAATCGTATAATACATATAAAATATGGAAAGCAAGCTTAATTCAAATAACAACTAGAGCTTGTGCATCGATGATCCTTGTGCAAGGACCTTGAGAACCCACCTCCAGCTGAGCCTTAATGGTCAAAATCGTTTGTTCTATCGTCATTCTTTTACAAATCGTATAATACATATAAAATATGGAAAAGTACCAATAAGCAAGCTTAATTCAAATAACAACTAGAGCTTGTGCATCGATGATCCTTGTGCAAGAACCTTGATAACCCACCTCCAGCTGAGCCTTAATGGTCAAAATCGTTTGTTCTATCGTCATTCTTTTACAAATCGTATAATACTTATGAAATATGGAAAAGTACCAATTAGCAAGTTTAATTTAAATAACAACTAGAGCTTGTGCATCGATGATCTTGGAGCAATGACCTTAACAAACCATCTCCAGATGAGCCGTAATGGTAAAAATCGCTTGTTCTATTGTCGTTTTTTACAAAACTTATAATACATATAAAATATGGAAAAGTACCAATAAGCAAGCTTAATTCAAATAACAACGAGAGCTTGTGCATCGATGATCCTTGTAAAAGGACCTTGAGAACCCACCTCCAGCTGAGCCTTAATGGTCAAAATCGTTTGTTCTATCGTCATTCTTTTACAAATCGTATAATACATATAAAATATGGAAAAGTACCAATAAGCAAGCTTAATTCAAATAACATCTAGAGCTTGTGCATCGATGATCCTTGTGCAAGGACCTTGAGAACCCACCTCCAGCTGAGCCTTAATGGTCAAAATCGTTTGTTCTATCGTCATTCTTTTACAAATCGTATAATACATATAAAATATGGAAAAGTACCAATAAGCAAGCTTAATTCAAATAACAACTAGAGCTTGTGCATCGATGATCCTTGTGCAAGGACCTTGAGAACCCACCTCCAGCTGAGCCTTAATGGTCAAAATCGTTTGTTCTATTGTCATTCTTTTACAAATCGTATAATACATATAAAATATGGAAAAGTACCAATAAGCAAGCATAATTCAAATAACAACTAGAGCTTGTGCATCGATGATCCTTGTGCAAGGACCTTGAGGACCCACCTCCAGCTGAGCCTTCATTGTCAAAATCGTTTGTTCTATCGTCATTCTTTTACAAATCGTATAATACTTATAAAATATGGAAAAGTACCAATAAGCAAGCTTAATTCAAATAACAACTAGAGCTTGTGCATCGATGATCCTTGTGCAAGGACCTTGAGAACCGACCTCCAGCTGAGCCTTAATGGTCAAAATCGTTTGTTCTATCGTCATTCTTTTACAAATCGTATAATACATATAAAATATGGAAAAGTACCAATAAGCAAGCTTAATTCAAATAACAACTAAAGCTTGTGCATCGATGATCCTTGTGCAAGGACCTTGAGGACCCACCTCCAGCTGAGCCTTAATGGTCAAAATCGTTTGTTCTATCGTCATTCTTTTACAAATCGTATAATACTTATAAAATATGGAAAAGTACCAATAAGCAAGCTTAATTCAAATAACAACTAGAGCTTGTGCATCGATGATCCTTGTGCAAGGACCTTGAGGACCCACCTCCAGCTGAGACTTCATTGTCAAAATCGTTTGTTCTATCGTCATTCTTTTACAAATCGTATAACACTTATAAAATATGGAAAAGTACCAATAAGCAAGCTTAATTCATATAACAACTAGAGCTTGTGCATCGATGATCCTTGTGCAAGGACCTTGAGAACCCACTTCCAGCTGAGCCTTAATGGTCAAAATCGTTTGTTCTATCGTCATTCTTTTACAAATCGTATAATACTTATAAAATATGGAAAAGTACCAATAAGCAAGCTTAATTCAAATAACAACTAGAGCTTGTGCAACGATGATCCTTGTGCAAGGACCTTGAGGACCCACCTCCAGCTGAGCCTTCATTGTCAAAATCGTTTGTTCTATCGTCATTCTTTTACAAATCGTATAATACTTATAAAATATGGAAAAGTACCAATAAGCAAGCATAATTCAAATAACAACTAGAGCTTGTGCATCGATGATCCTTGTGCAAGGACCTTGAGGACCCACCTCCAGCTCAGCCTTCATTGTCAAAATCGTTTGTTCTATCGTCATTCTTTTACAAATCGTATAATACATATAAAATATGGAAAAGTACCAATAAGCAAGCATAATTCAAATAACAACTAGAGCTTGTGCATCGATGATCCTTGTGCAAGGACCTTGAGGACCCACCTCCAGCTGAGCCTTCATTGTCAAAATCGTTTGTTCTATCGTCATTCTTTTACAAATCGTATAATACTTATAAAATATGGAAAAGTACCAATAAGCAAGCTTAATTCAAATAACAACTAATAACAACGTTTGTTCTATCGTCATTCTTTTACAAATCGTATAATACTTATAAAATATGGAAAAGTACCAATAAGCAAGCTTAATTCAAATAACAACTAGAGCTTGTGCATCGATGATCCTTGTGCAAGGACCTTGAGGACCCACCTCCAGCTGAGCCTTCATTGTCAAAATCGTTTGTTCTATCGTCATTCTTTTACAAATCGTATAACACTTATAAAATATGGAAAAGTACCAATAAGCAAGCTTAATTCAAATAACAACTAGAGCTTGTGCATCGATGATCCTTGTGCAAGGACCTTGAGAACCCACCTCCAGCTGAGCCTTAATGGTCAAAATCGTTTGTTCTATCGTCATTCTTTTACAAATCGTATAATACTTATAAAATATGGAAAAGTACCAATAAGCAAGCTTAATTCAAATAACAACTAGAGCTTGTGCATCGATGATCCTTGTGCAAGGACCTTGAGGACCCACCTCCAGCTGAGCCTTCATTGTCAAAATCGTTTGTTCTATCGTCATTCTTTTACAAATCGTATAATACTTATAAAATATGGAAAAGTACCAATAAGCAAGCATAATTCAAATAACAACTAGAGCTTGTGCATCGATGATCCTTGTGCAAGGACCTTGAGGACCCACCTCCAGCTGAGCCTTCATTGTCAAAATCGTTTGTTCTATCGTCATTCTTTTACAAATCGTATAATACTTATAAAATATGGAAAAGTACCAATAAGCAAGCTTAATTCAAATAACAACTAGAGCTTGTGCATCGATGATCCTTGTGCAAGGACCTTGAGAACCGACCTCCAGCTGAGCCTTAATGGTCAAAATCGTTTGTTCTATCGTCATTCTTTTACAAATCGTATAATACATATAAAATATGGAAAAGTACCAATAAGCAAGCTTAATTCAAATAACAACTAGAGCTTGTGCATCGATGATCCTTGTGCAAGGACCTTGAGGACCCACCTCCAGCTGAGCCTTCATTGTCAAAATCGTTTGTTCTATCGTCATTCTTTTACAAATCGTATAATACTTATAAAATATGGAAAAGTACCAATAAGCAAGCTTAATTCAAATAACAACTAGAGCTTGTGCATCGATGATCCTTGTGCAAGGACCTTGAGAACCGACCTCCAGCTGAGCCTTAATGGTCAAAATCGTTTGTTCTATCGTCATTCTTTTACAAATCGTATAATACATATAAAATATGGAAAAGTACCAATAAGCAAGCTTAATTCAAATAACAACTAGAGCTTGTGCATCGATGATCCTTGTGCAAGGACCTTGAGAACCCACTTCCAGCTGAGCCTTAATGGTCAAAATCGTTTGTTCTATCGTCATTCTTTTACAAATCGTATAATACTTATAAAATATGGAAAAGTACCAATAAGCAAGCTTAATTCAAATAACAACTAGAGCTTGTGCATCGATGATCCTTGTGCAAGGACCTTGAGAACCGACCTCCAGCTGAGCCTTAATGGTCAAAATCGTTTGTTCTATCGTCATTCTTTTACAAATCGTATAATACATATAAAATATGGAAAAGTACCAATAAGCAAGCTTAATTCAAATAACAACTAGAGCTTGTGCATCGATGATCTTTGAGCAAGGACCTTGAGAACCCACCTCCAGCTGAGCCTTAATGGTCAAAATCGTTTGTTCTATCGTCATTCTTTTACAAATCGTATAATACATATAAAATATGGAAAAGTACCAATAAGCAAGCTTAATTCAAATAACATCTAGAGCTTGTGCATCGATGATCCTTGTGCAAGGACCTTGAGAACCCACCTCCAGCTGAGCCTTAATGGTCAAAATCGTTTGTTCTATCGTCATTCTTTTACAAATCGTATAATACATATAAAATATGGAAAAGTACCAATAAGCAAGCTTAATTCAAATAACATCTAGAGCTTGTGCATCGATGATCTTTGAGCAACGACCTTGAGAACCCACCTCCATCTGAGCCTTAATGGTCAAAATCGTTTGTTCTATCGTCATTCTTTTACAAATCGTATAATACATATAAAATATGGAAAAGTACCAATAAGCAAGCTTAATTCAAATAACAACTAGAGCTTGTGCATCGATGATCCTTGTGCAAGGACCTTGAGAACCCACCTCCAGCTGAGCCTTAATGGTCAAAATCGTTTGTTCTATCGTCATTCTTTTACAAATCGTATAATACATATAAAATATGGAAAAGTACCAATAAGCAAGCTTAATTCAAATAACAACTAGAGCTTGTGCATCGATGATCTTTGAGCAAGGACCTTGAGAACCCACCTCCAGCTGAGCCTTAATGGTCAAAATCGTTTGTTCTATCGTCATTCTTTTACAAATCGTATAATACATATAAAATATGGAAAAGTACCAATAAGCAAGCTTAATTCAAATAACATCTAGAGCTTGTGCATCGATGATCCTTGTGCAAGGACCTTGAGAACCCACCTCCAGCTGAGCCTTAATGGTCAAAATCGTTTGTTCTATCGTCATTCTTTTACAAATCGTATAATACATATAAAATATGGAAAAGTACCAATAAGCAAGCTTAATTCAAATAACATCTAGAGCTTGTGCATCGATGATCTTTGAGCAAGGACCTTGAGAACCCACCTCCATCTGAGCCTTAATGGTCAAAATCGTTTGTTCTATCGTCATTCTTTTACAAATCGTATAATACATATAAAATATGGAAAAGTACCAATAAGCAAGCTTAATTCAAATAACAACTAGAGCTTGTGCATCGATGATCCTTGTGCAAGGACCTTGAGAACCCACCTCCAGCTGAGCCTTAATGGTCAAAATCGTTTGTTCTATCGTCATTCTTTTACAAATCGTATAATACATATAAAATATGGAAAAGTACCAATAAGCAAGCTTAATTCAAATAACAACTAGAGCTTGTGCATCGATGATCCTTGTGCAAGAACCTTGATAACCCACCTCCAGCTGAGCCTTAATGGTCAAAATCGTTTGTTCTATCGTCATTCTTTTACAAATCGTATAATACTTATGAAATATGGAAAAGTACCAATTAGCAAGTTTAATTTAAATAACAACTAGAGCTTGTGCATCGATGATCTTGGAGCAATGACCTTAACAAACCATCTCCAGATGAGCCGTAATGGTAAAAATCGCTTGTTCTATTGTCGTTTTTTACAAAACTTATAATACATATAAAATATGGAAAAGTACCAATAAGCAAGCTTAATTCAAATAACAACGAGAGCTTGTGCATCGATGATCCTTGTAAAAGGACCTTGAGAACCCACCTCCAGCTGAGCCTTAATGGTCAAAATCGTTTGTTCTATCGTCATTCTTTTACAAATCGTATAATACATATAAAATATGGAAAAGTACCAATAAGCAAGCTTAATTCAAATAACATCTAGAGCTTGTGCATCGATGATCCTTGTGCAAGGACCTTGAGAACCCACCTCCAGCTGAGCCTTAATGGTCAAAATCGTTTGTTCTATCGTCATTCTTTTACAAATCGTATAATACATATAAAATATGGAAAAGTACCAATAAGCAAGCTTAATTCAAATAACAACTAGAGCTTGTGCATCGATGATCCTTGTGCAAGGACCTTGAGAACCCACCTCCAGCTGAGCCTTAATGGTCAAAATCGTTTGTTCTATGGTCATTCTTTTACAAATCGTATAATACATATAAAATATGGAAAAGTACCAATAAGCAAGCATAATTCAAATAACAACTAGAGCTTGTGCATCGATGATCCTTGTGCAAGGACCTTGAGGACCCACCTCCAGCTGAGCCTTCATTGTCAAAATCGTTTGTTCTATCGTCATTCTTTTACAAATCGTATAATACTTATAAAATATGGAAAAGTACCAATAAGCAAGCTTAATTCAAATAACAACTAGAGCTTGTGCATCGATGATCCTTGTGCAAGGACCTTGAGAACCGACCTCCAGCTGAGCCTTAATGGTCAAAATCGTTTGTTCTATCGTCATTCTTTTACAAATCGTATAATACATATAAAATATGGAAAAGTACCAATAAGCAAGCTTAATTCAAATAACAACTAGAGCTTGTGCATCGATGATCCTTGTGCAAGGACCTTGAGGACCCACCTCCAGCTGAGCCTTAATGGTCAAAATCGTTTGTTCTATCGTCATTCTTTTACAAATCGTATAATACATATAAAATATGGAAAAGTACCAATAAGCAAGCTTAATTCAAATAACAACTAGAGCTTGTGCATCGATGATACTTGTGCAAGGACCTTGAGAACCCACTTCCAGCTGAGCCTTAATGGTCAAAATCGTTTGTTCTATCGTCATTCTTTTACAAATCGTATAATACATATAAAATATGGAAAAGTACCAATAAGCAAGCATAATTCAAATAACAACTAGAGCTTGTGCATCGATGATCTTTGAGCAAGGACCTTGAAAACCCACCTCCAGCTGAGCCTTAATGGTCAAAATCGTTTGTTCTATCGTCATTCTTTTACAAATCGTATAATACTTATAAAATATAAAATATGGAAAAGTACCAATAAGCAAGCTTAATTCAAATAACAACTACAGCTTGTGCATCGATGGTCCTTGTGCAAGTACCTTGAGAACACATTGTATTATCGCTGTATTCCTCTAAATTATTAGAAAGTCAATCAGTTTCAATTGGTGACACTTAAATCGTTACTGGAATTTAATTGCATTAATAATAGCCAAATTATAGAAACTCAAAACAGTTTTTATTCAGTAAACGAACATCATAAATATTAACAACATAACAATGTACTGATTTCTGTGACAATAACTATAAAATATACATACATATATAATAAAACTTTATTCTCGGGCAGAAATGGTATAAACTCTATTATTTTTTTTGTTTAGTAGAAAAAAATACCTATTATGCAATTTAAAAAAAGTTCCATGAAAGCTGACGTCGATTTAGTAAGTGCAAGATTTTCTAAACCAGAACATAGAGAATTTTAGGCCATTTAATAATATATATGGTTTATATCATTTCTGGCCGAAAATAAAGTAAGAAAATCAAACAGACTGTATATTATATTTACAAATAAAACGTACAAACTTTTCATACTTCTTTTACTAATGGTAAGTATTATTCCATATCATAGAAGCAGAAAATTCCGTTATTTGTTGTAACGGTTACATTATTTCAAAGTACTACATACTCTTATATTAGTTACAAACTTTCATAATTATACGCTAATCAACTATTTATATATATTCATTTATGTATTTAGAAAATCAATAAATTTCTACTTTACAACTTATTTAAATTTGAAAAGATTTAGAGGGAAATTTTTATCATTATATGTTGAAGTCAAACAGGAACACAAAGAGTGAATTTTTGGTAAAATTTCGAAAGAGATGGAGGTCTTGCATTACTAAACACCCAATTGTCTTCTTAATGTAATTAATTTGATTAATAGAAGGAAATCTATAACATCTAAAATAGGGATGTGTTAAATTACGTTAAAATTCAATATTATTATTTCCTGATATTATTTAGGTTTTTTTATTTCGTTTGTGATTTTGAAACCAATCTTAAAAGAGAATCTAGAGTTAAGCAGATGTTAAAAAGTCCATCTGCAGAAAAATTAACCAAATTATCTTGTTGATGGACCCATAGAGAAATTGCTGAGACCAAATTATTCAAGAGTGTGGCAGTAATTATAATTACGCATTTTTAATTGAGTAATAAAGGTCTTCCTTGAGAGACTGTCGAATTTATGAAGGGAACCTCCAGATGAAAATCTACTAAAGATTGCTATTACATACATATAGGTATGGTTAGGTACATTACAATCTTGTTTGTTGTATAAAGTTCATTACGTCAAAACTGCTAAAGTGATCATCTCTATATTATGACCATCTGCTTAAAATGACGGGTATTCCTTGACCCCTGCTAAAATAATAGGTATATTTTTAATGTAACTTTTTCTATATAAAGTGACCGACCACTTGTCTATTGTGACCAGTGAGAAGGTGAAAAGTGGTCGATTTAGAAGGTGATCACTTTTTAGGATACAATAACTAAACTGCAAATTATGATGGGAGTAATTATGCTCGAGGCCTGGGGATAATCTCATTGAAAAGAGCGGACTGTCTAATATATGACCCTATCATAACTCAAAGTCGATACTTTGACACAATAGGTCTCTTTTTTCGTCAGCGGTCACATATACTACCAATTATTTGAATTGTTCTTAATAACTAATTATTAATTAATTAATTAATTAATTATTTACTAACCTACTAATTTTTATACTAATTTGCAAATATTAATAAATTGTTATTTATATCAATTTCATTTCTTTAATTTTGTTTTCCTGTTTACAACCCTTTTTGCTATTTTTGGAGACTAATAATAAAGAATACCTGGAGTTCATTAAATTTGTGCATTAAATCTAAAAAGCGACCGTATGAAAATTTTGGAACCCACGAACCTCTCTCCGACTAAAGTACATAAAGTTGCCGAGGCAATGTAAAACGTATTCAACCAACTATACGTTATAAGCTATAAAAGACTAAAAACCTCAAGCTCTGTTAAAAATGCTGCTGACGGGTATGTTAAGGGATATTTTTAGTATCTTTACCGTAATTATATGCCTAAAAAGCGTTCGATAAAATCGACCACACAATTCTTATTAACAAATTGGAAACCATGGATCTCTCAGATTTATTACGCTGGATAAAGTCCTATATCTCTAACAGGTCTCAAGCAGTCAGAATAAATGGATATCTATCTAATTTTATCGGAACCACATCGGGCGTGCCGCAGGGTTCCCATCTTGGACTCTTATTTTTTATCGTTTATTTTAATGATATAGTCAATATCATTCAAAACTGTCAAATTCTTTTATATGCAGACGATATAAAACTTTTTCGTGAAATAAAAGACATCTGACTGTCATTTACTTCAAGAGGATTTAAACCGTTTATACGTTTACTGTTCTAGCAACAAATTGTTTTTGAACCTCCAGAAATGTTATAAAATCGCTTTTACAAGAAACCATTCAGCGTTTGCATATCCTTATTACTTAGGTAATCATCAGTTGCAATTAGTTACTTCCATTAAAGACTTGGGTGTTATTTTAGATAATAAAATAACCCTTTCAGAACATTTTACGTATATGACAGGGAAGGCTTATAAAAGTTTAGGCTTTTTAATAAGGATATGTAAACCGTTTGCAAACTTTAACTGTATTAATAGTCTTTACTTTGCATATGTACGAAGTGTGGTATGTTGGGCTAGTGTGGTATGGAACCCTCAGTACTCCACGAATATCAGTATGATAGAATCAATACAAAAAAGATTTGTGAGCTACATTAGTAAGAAATTTAATATGCCAACAATAAGTTATAATCAATCATGTATAGAATTCGGTCTGTTACAATTATGTAGCTTTAGAGAGTTATCGGATGTGCAGTTTCTCTATAGATTAATTACAAGTATTATAGATTGTCCACCACTATTACAACAAATAAATTTTAACATTCCCGTTCGCCCTACTAGAAATAATAATTTATTTACACCATCCTTTTCAAGAACTAATTCTTATCTTAATTCCCCACTTATACATACTGTTCGAATATACAATGAAAAATATAATTCCGTTGATCCTTTTTCAATGTCCTTAATTTCTTTTAAAAAGAATATAAAAGCCTTAATCAACTGATGAGATTTGCATCATCTTTTATCCCTTTGCTTATTAGCTTTATTCATATAAACCCCATATGTGGTAATGACAAAATGTAATAAGAATTATAGCACATACTAGTATAATATTTTTTATAATTAATTTTTATATTGATTCTAAATGTTTCTTTCACTTGGCTTTTGTTAGTTATTAATATAATGTGTTAATTATATTATTACATTAAATAAACAAATAAATAAATAAATAAAGAAAGAGCATATAAATTTCAAAACCAACTACAATTTATGGTAATTATACACACTTTCAATTGGCCATATTATATTACTTTTCGGGCATATGGTACGTAGTTATGCCAGTATACAATTTTTACCATCCTTCTGTCCAAGAAATTTTATGAGAAACGTTTTTTAGATCATTTTTTTGTGGCCATAGCTGTAACATTATCAAATTTGAAGGTAATTGATTGATTAATAACTGAGTAATATGTAGTTGAGTAAATTTTGCCATTATTTTAGAGATTTAATTTTTTATTGGAGCCATTTTGGCACATTTTTTTAACATTTTTCCCGGCTTATATAAATACTTCTTTAAAGTATCCTTTAAAAAATTGCATAAAACTAGGCATTCAACACAGAAACTTAACACCACTTGTAAGATGGAACAATATGCTCCAGCTGTTATATGAGCAGCATTTCGTTCATCACTGGTAATAGTTGATATGAGAAATCCAAACCCTAATCTAAAAATCCCTAATTAAATTAAATTTACGCTATTTTGCATATCTCACATATATAGGACCCTAATGGTACCAAAAAATGTTTATTACTATACTTTTTTATGCAGTATATGTAAGTCATTCGTTCGCATGAATCACAAATCACAGACCTATCATTTGCTGTATTTTCTTCGGAATCTGTTTTATTGCACAAAATGCATATGTCATTTACTGAGTTCGCATTTTCAATGAAAGTTTTCCATACAAATAATCTAAATTCTTCTAAATTAAAAGAATCATTTCCCAAATTTACAAAATTTCCATTCTCAATAATTGTGTAACAAAACCTCATTACAAAGGCTCCGCAGTTGTAGCTGTCAGTTTGTAAAGGATGAGGTGGAAACTTATTGTCCAACTCTTTTTTTCCTGATTCTTGCCATGAGTAGACAGAAAAATCCAAAACTTTTCAAAATACTTTCTAGGTTTATGAATATCAGAAAAAAATGGGTCAATAAAACTAAAGATACATTTATTAAGATCTGCTATGGCTAAGCACCAATGGTTATTGTTGACATTTACAGGCATTAAAATAATTTGCTTCTGAAATTTTGAAAATCAATTAAGGTCGCTGCTGAGGTTAGGATCTTCGAAAATAGCTTTAGTAAGTCCACAAGGAATCGCAATGATATAATTTAATTTTGATAACAAAATGGCTACGAAAGCATCTATTATAAAATTGTTTAGCCATCGCTCTTCTCCTTTTCGTTTCAAACTAATATCTAAACATTCTACATCTTCAAATGTTAAACTCTTCAAGGGTATGTTGAGATGATGATAGTTGACAAAAACGAGTGAGCTAATTCTTGATAAATTGTGTGGTGAGCTTCTTTCTACATAGTAATTTAAGTCCTCTACATACCCATTGGGATAAAGTGGTTGTTTAGAAAATTTGTTTGTATTTTCTGTTTTTGTTAGATACATCTGTTGGAAATATGTATGCACGCGTTTTCTCGTTTTTTCCACGTCTTTTTTTCTAATTTTACTTTTTTTGTTTTAAAAAGGTTTTTGTTCAGTTTTAGCTTGATGTCCTTACATAAACTTTTTATATAATTTCTTTCTTTTCTTAAGAAACGAGTACATTTGATCCGCAAGTGCCTATCCATTAGGGTTTCTTTTACGAAACCAAAATAATTCTCAACAATAGCATTGCTTGATCTTTCAATTTCTTTTTCGTTCCTGTTGGATTTGGTGCCACACCACAGCGGATAATTGCAAAAATACTTTTCAAAGAAAGTATTTACCACTTCTGGATCGTAATATTGATTTTCATTTTTGTCTGCGTTCAACATAATCTCTTATAAATTGGAAGTGTTGGTGAAATAAGCTTTTGTTGGAATCTAAATTGGGTTTTATAATCATCTAAAACATTGTCATCTATGTCGTTACCCAGTGAAATATTCTTGCATACTTTTTTTCAAGATTTTTTTCCGTAAATATAAAACAAAAATTAAAAAAAAGTACGAAATGACCCATATGCTGTCTATTTCAAAAAGAGACGCAAACATTTCTTTCATAAATTGTCTTATTTGGCCATCTTTTATATGCTTGTTAATATCTCTGTCGATGTTTTTTGCTAAGTGACTGCAGCATAACTTAATTATAACTAATTTTGTGCGATCTAAGCCTCCGTCTGTTAAAATAATTCTATAAGTTTCATCCAAGTAGTCTTTATAAGATAAGTTATTAAAAGTATTTAAAACGGCATAGATGATTGGTCGGCTAAAATCGGTTATAACTCTTTGAAACAATGGCCATTGTTCGCCATACAAAATAAACCTTTGTTTAATTTTTTGTAAAATAATCGATATTGATAATTGATCGTGATTACAGGTTAAAAACGTAAAGACTGGAAAGGGTTTTCCATAAATGTGCATTACACCAGCGTAGTAGAATATTCTTCTTTTTTAGCATGAAAAGGTTTTCTTACTACGCTGCCAGTGGCGTCAATATGCAAATCCCCATTTCCAGCCTTCACTGCGTTTAAGGCAACTTCAATTTGTTCTCTACTGGTAATAACTATCTGAAATGGTTCGCATATTTCTAAAATGAAATTATCTAGTTTTTTGTCATACGATCTTTTCATAAGAATAGCATCAAAGATATCGTCTACATGTCTATCATTTTTCGAAATGTGTTCCATTCTCTTTTTTTATATACTCCCAAATGATGAACATTGTCCCTATTCCCAACTTCTGTTAACATTTCTGAAGCTTTGAGGACGTCAGCGCTTCTTTGAATAGTAGGTTTCAAATGGAACGTACTTTTTCTTACTTTTTTTTTCGAGTCCTCGTAAGGGCCTCTCTAATTTTTCTGCTGGGTCATGACAAAAATTGTAATTTGAGCTGCAAACTTGTACTATTGACTGATATGCACCAAATTTTATTTTGAAACGAAAAAATTTGCACAATCTATGTTCGCAATATCCGTAAACAATTTGATGTGCTTTCGTCGCTTTATTACATGATTTGATGGAAATAGGACAGGTGTTGTTTACAAATCTTTTTACTTTGAATGGAAAAATAAAATTATAAACGTTGCTAATTAGTTTCTTCCTACAACAAATTTCTCCCAATTCCTCTTTGGAGAGAACAAGTTCCCCTTCAAAAACATTACAATTTTTAAAATTAAACACTCTTTTTCCATTATGAGTAACCGCTGATGAATCCCACTTGTGCCAACTGGCAACAGCTTATCTGCTTTGTTCTCTCCTTCTCTTTTCCACTCGTTAATAATGGCTAACGTAGCCGGGCCGATTTCACTGTCTTCACTGTCGCTAGAATCCATTTTACGTTCAAATCGATTGGATCCATCGTTTTTAATTGTTTTAAGGTTTTCGTAATTGTCATCCATAATCTTACCTTGTGGAATAATGATAGTAGTTTCTGGACTTTCCCTTTCGTTAAAAATGGCAAACGTACCCGGACCTATTTCATTATCTTCACTAGAATCCATTTGACGTTCAAATTGATTGGGGGCATCGTTTGTAATTGTTTTAAAGATTTCAAAATTGTCATCCATAATTTTACCTTGTGGACTAAGGATGTCAGTTTCTGGACTTTTTTTGCACACTGAAGCTATAAAATGGATAAATCAGTATTTTAATTTCAATTGGAGATTTGTTTATTATTCACTCAGTGAGATGTTTCAAAATTTACTGATACTTGCTAGAATAGAGAAGTTTTCTAGATTTTGGCAGGAATTTCACAATTTGAAAAATGAGAAGATAAGAAAATGTGTCCAAAACAATTTATTTTTTTAATTTAATCTAATTGCCATGCATACACGTTGAAGAGTTTTAAATAGAAATAAGATTTGTGTAATATACATTCCGCAGAATGTCCAAAACGCCGACCGCAAACCGAGTCGGCGTTTTGAATATTTCGCAGAATGTCCAAAACGCCGACTAGGTACGAGCCTCGACCAAAACGCCGACCGCATTGTAAAAGGTTTCTTTTTGCAATTTTTGCTTTGATTATAATTTTAGGCTATCTTCTCATAAGCTACATGCTATATTCACTAGCATAAAAGCTGTTCTGATTGTCCTATTCAAGGCACTTCACAGGACATTGATTTAATTACAAAAGGTTTGAAATACTGCTTTATCACTGACATGAGAGGATACATGCAAATAAAGGATTATTCTTATAATAAGAATTTTCTTTAAGTAGGCATTAACCTGGTGTTGTTTGAAGTTTTTCCGCTTACTAACGCTATATATAAAATCCAAATATGTAATTGTCAAGTATTTATTAATATTCCATACATATTGTAAGTAATGTAACGGTCTTTTATATTAAAACTAGAATGCTGTATTAACTATTTAATAAAAGAAGAATATTTAAAATAACTAACGCCTAAAATAATTAAAAGTACAAATAAGATATTTACTATCAATAAAGACCTTAAACTACTTTATTTAAACACTATTTATTTTATACAGACATAATCTTTTGACCTCTTATACCTTTCGGTGTCGAGTATTTGTTAATATTCCATACATATTGTAACTAATGTAACGGTCTTTTAAATTAAAACTAGAATGCTGTATTAATTATATAATAAAAGATAAATATTTAAAATAACTAAAGCCTAAACTAATTAAAAGTACAAATAAGATATTTACTATCAATAAAGACCTTAAACTACTTTATTTAAACACTATTTATTTTATACAGACATAATCTTTGACCTCTTATACCTTTCGGTGTCGATTTTTATCAGGTACCGAACCCCTTAAAATAAATGTGTGGGTAATTAAAAAACCCATTTATTATAAACCATCAGCCTACTACGATCGAGAATAAATGCAAAAAATCCAAACAACATATTAGGCCTTGTTTAATCGGAAAAGTCGTTAAAAAGTTAAATGTCGTTCTGGGCCACTTGAAAACCCCAAAAACAAATTTTGGTTAAAAAATCTAATAATTATTTGAGATTTCAGCTCGACACCCTTGCATTTTTTTGTTTAGAATCGAATTAATCCCAAATTTTTATCAGGTATAGAACCCCTTAAAAGAGATTTGTGTGTAATTAAAAACCCCATTTATTAAATAATTTATAGCACTAAATCCCATTTACAGTGTGTAAAATTATAAAAAAGCATTATCTTGATTAATGCGGATATGTTTCTATTTTTTTCATTCAAGTCGTGACAATTTTTATGTATTCCACAATTGGAATTCTGTCAAGAGGACATATTGAATAATCAACGACAGTATCTAAAGCTTCGTCTTCGGGAGTTGGCGGTATATTTCCCAGTCGTTTGTTCTCCACGCAGCATTCATCGCAAAGACCGAAATGTCTGCACGGCAACAAAACTGTTGTTGGAGGTGCTGTTTGGCATATCATGCAAACTGCTGCTCCATTAACTTCTACTTCTTCGGCGACCTCCTCTTCTGCTGAAATCTCGTCGGCGTCCGTGGCGTCTGAAAAATAATATCATATAGCAATTACACTTACTTGTCATCCATATAATTCTACAAGAAGTGTATCCCAAAGAGTAACTGCGCAACACACCCGTATATGCAGAATACAAAATAATTGTAAAATTGAGATCGGTTATGAAATAGTCCATCACCTTTAGGTATTGTATTATCTTGCAAAATATGGAGAAGTACGGATTTCTTGGAAAATTGACAGGTTATTCCAAAAATCCATGGTTCCCCATTTAGGTAGAGGTATGTTTTTTGTGCATAAAACTACGGCGCGACATTGTGAAATGTACAGTTTTATATGGTTGCGGATAAAAATTAGTGGAGTGGTAAAGGTTCACGTTTTTGCATTCAGTTTCTCAAAAATATAATTTTTGTATTGAGGTTTAAAGTTAAACAATTATATGAATATAAATGTGCTTAGTTTTGGCTATATTGGCTGATTCCCTAAGATGAAAATGACTCATTCTTAACACTTTAAAATTAAAATTTTGTTTTTTGCTTTTAAAAAGGGATAACTGAAGACAAAACAACCTGTCCACCGACTCACCTATACCTACATAATCTACATATTAGGTAGATCTACATACCTGTATCATACGGAGCAGGTAGATCGCCTGGTAAGGCGGTTAGGAAAAATTCCTCGGAAAGTTCTTCTTCAAATGAATCATCGGCAACGACAGAATTGAAGTACCTTTCCACTGAATACGACACCCCATTTAAAAATCTCCCAACATCGTTGTGGTCAAGGAATGCAGTGGACGCCTCTCTGATTCTTCTGTCGTTAAGCCGATAGTTCCTTTTGTTAAGAACTCTAATCCATAAGCCCTCATTTACAAACGCTCGTATTTCCCTAACAGTTGTTGCCGTAATGTTACGTAAACCATCTGGAAAAAGTTACGAAACACACAATGTATTCTTTGGAAAATTTACTAAACCAAAATTAACTAAAAATTAACCATTTTTTTCAGTATAACAAGAACTGCCCTTAAGAGGGCTAGGGAGAGGGATTAGGCAACACACTGGGCTGAGGAAAATCTTAGATAAAAGTGAAGTCCTACTGTCCAAGATAGCACCTACAAAAATTAATTTGAAAGGACGTTCACTATTTTATTATAATATTGGTTGATATACAATCGCTTGTGCATAGTTAGATTTAAAAAAAAACTTTTCAAAAAATTTATAAATCGATATTTATATAATTTCAATTATTGAAATATAACGATAAATATTCAAATAACGAAAAAATTAGCTATGCACGTTCAATTGAATATGTTATAGCAGTTAAATAATGTATACAAACCGATTTCAAATAAACGCATTTTGTTTATATCCTGGACAATGCAATATTTTAGCATAGCAACTTTTACCAAAATTAGTGAGAACTGCTGCATTGAACTTCTGCGCACGCCCACGCCGGTTTACCTACTATCTACCACATGCCCTTAGGCTTAGGATTAACTTGTAAAAAGACCCAACAAGATTTTTAACAGTAGCAAGTATTTAGTAAACCATAATTTATGGTATATGCCATAAACAGGTAAATATTTAGTCCAGTTATTTCAGAGTTATTGTTCTTTTTGTCGTTTTAAACAATATATAAAAATCATTTAAATTCATAAAAGTTAAGTAAGTTAAATTATAAGTTAAATTAAATTAAGTAAGTTATACAGCAAAGAAGGTGTATAATGTATTTTGCATTCGTTTCCGCACCACCTTCGAGGTAGAATACATGGCGCGTTTTTTTTACATGGTTTCCCCAGCAGGCCTAATCCATATTTGGAGTTAAAAAATTACGTCTCGTCTTTATCTTTGTCAATTTCATGTATGTATCTGTATTTCGTCATTATCCTCTTTGAGTTGACCTCATCATGCTCATTAATTGTAAAGTACTCCATTCTTGACGCAGAGCTAAAATTCATATTTCATATACGGAATGGAGCATACGCCTTGCACGAAAATTACAGTATGCGAATATAATCTACGTATACTGTATATTTAGTTTAGATAAATTGCTCTTATGTCTTGCTGACGACACCTCCTCGAGTCTACTAATTCGGGTAGTAAACAATTCATGAAAAATTCGCACAACCTCTTTTCCATACACTGTTTCCAAAACGTGTCATCTCTAAAATATAGTATAGTGTAATGAGAATATGGCAAATTTCAACAAATAGATAATAGTAAGAATGTTACCTTTTAATTTCTTCTACATGTAATCCTCCTTTTGTATAGACAATAAAATAACATAACTGTCTTTTTGTTATGTGCAATAAGCCCTGAACTTGATAAAAATAACTGTGTTTACGCTTAAGTTTTATTGCTCCATTTTCAAGTTCACAATAATCAATTTTTCTTTGCACGACTGCCTCGATGGGAGAAAGATTTCCACTTTTTTCAGAACTTTTTATTTCAATTACAGCATCATCGTCTACCAATCCGTCTGGAGAACATGCTAGGTAATAGTATTCGTCGTCAACTATCAAGCCACTCTTTTTGACATGCTTTTGAAAGCGTTCCTCAAACAACGAAATTGCAGTTTCTTCGTTGTCTAACCCGAATCTGGTAGCACTATTACCTGCGAAGGTCGAGTATAAAATCGAGGAGACTGTTTTTGCCGTGGATGTTGTTTTTCGTAGTTTACAAATTTTTCCAAACGTCGATGCTGTAATTCGCTTCCTTCTTTCGCTTTTCCAAATTTCGCTATTGGATTGTGAGATTGTATCGTTAAATAATAATTCTTTATCGGTCTGCTGTAGTCTATTCAAAAATTCTGCAGATTTTAGAGAGTATAACTCCGGGTCCATATCTGTAATGGGTTCAGAAACATCCAATCCATAGTGCTGATCGGTTGTAGCAAAAGTTTTCGTTTTTGCAGACTTGCCTGTAAAACAGTAGATTGTTAACTATTATCGACAACAAGAAAAATTAAAAATAATACCGTTTCTACGACTTTTCCTCGCTTTAACTCTTCTTTCGGAAAAATTCTTTAAGTGCAGTCCAGTGGTGCCATTAGGGTCCAATCGCTCTAGTGTTGCACGTATAAAATGTCCATTAGTGTTATATGAAATTGCAGCAGCCCTGCATCTCATCTCGTATGAACCTTTCAATGAAAAATTCAGACGTTTGCCGCCCACGAATTTTGCGACTAGCGAATTGTAATGTTCAGCTGAATTAGTATCTACATCATGTAGTAAACTTCCTGAATTGATTGCAAGCCGTTTATTTATATTTTTAAGCATATCGAACAAACCGCTTGTTTCCAAATCAGGTACTATATTTTCCTAGAAAAATTCAATTTGAATTTTCTACGTAAGATTCTTAGTTTTTAATTTCTACAATATTCTAAGTTAACTCAAAGAAAAATTCATTACCTCCTTTTCCTTATCTCTTTTACAGAAATAATCGGCACAGATGGAATGGTCCCCAAATATATGTTTCGGTCCATTTATAATATCACTTCTCAACAAAGAAGATTTGACCGAGAATGGCTCACTACCCTGTTTTCTATATTCAATGGCCTTGGTGACGGCATTTCTAAATCTCCCCAAAGTATCACTGTTTGTAATTTTTTTCCTAAGTGTTATAGGATATTTTGAATCTTTGGCAATCTCCGAAATTTTACTTAAATAGTTTCTTAGTAAGTGATTGCGACATTCAATTTTCTCGATGACAAAAGTCGGACCGTAAGGTGCTGTCTCTGTTAGCTTTCTATAGACATTACTGTCACCATCCCCGATTATTCGGCCATAAATTAAATTGTGCGTTTCCAGAGATTTTTTAAATCCTTCCACAATAATATCAGCCTCCATAGCTGTAGAACTATTGCTCCAATTTCTAAAGCAGTTATGGTTAGGTTTATCTTTTTCTCTAGCGCATACGTAGCAATATTTATTTCTTACTCCTACAAATAAGAGTTTTTTGGTTTTTGCTCCGATAATACAAGCCTAGCAACATATAAGTTAAAATAAATTTTAGCAACATTTTATAAATAACATCACTTACTACCCCAGACAAGGCATTATAATTTGTTCGATACGAACGCTTACTCCATGCACCGTCAACTACAACAGATATTACAGGTATGCCATCTTGGTTGATATTTCCTGCTTCTATTGCTAATTTTGCCTCTTCCTCGCCCGCAGATTTCATCGTCTCCTTATTTTCATCGTAAACAGCTGAAGCTATTTGAGCATGATATTTTGTATATGTCTTACTAGCCATGTTAGGTACGTCCATTGCTGCAAAAAGTTCAGATAGTTGACCGTATCCTATGCCGGTGGAAATCGCACCTAGAACGGCAACTAAATTGGAATTTTTTCTGTTGTTTGGGTCTTCAGTCTTCACAACTTGTATAACATTGCATACTGCGCATTTAAATGATAAAGAACTTTGTAAACCCTCTACTTTTTCCGAAATAAGGTACATGTCAAAAAATGAACAGTCAAAACCTACAACATATACAATATACACATTTAATAAAATTGCATAAATGATAATTAACTTTTATAGTACCGGTATGCTTCAAAGCTTTGAGCTGATTGAGAAAATAAGAAATATTTACAAGTCTCCGACCACTAATTTGAAATGAATTTTTTGTAACGTTTTCTATTTCGCAGTAGAGTTCTTCAAGCTCACTGCTGTCATTGTTCTCTTCATCGTTGGAAGTTGATGTACGATAAGTTGTTTAGTTGTCAAGAAAATTATTGCCACTGGACAAGGATTCTGTTTCGGAGACATATATATCATCATCATCGTTGTCGTTTTCACTGAATGAAAGTTCATGTTCATTTGCAGACGTACATTCGGAAAAGTTATCATTACTTTCAAAAGAAGGCAGTTCAGATGGTAAAGAATTTATCTGAGATTCAGAATTACAGGCAAAGGAAGTTGCGGAACCGGCAACTAAGGTTGTATTTGGCTCTGTATTTAGATGAGCGAGCAGTTTCCACCTGCTGAAGAGAATTATACATTACGTTATTATTGCGATAATAAGCAACCTTTGATATTTTTTGTTGTTTTGTGTATAGTAAAGGAATATCGCACAAATGACGCTCGCTGTATAAAATAACTGTTACCAGTTACTAAATTTATTGTATATCTCAACAACGACAAAACATTTGTAGTAACGATCAAAAGCCTAAAGGTTTGGAAACATTTACCAGTTTATATAAAACTAGCATTTTCTAGCGTAAATAGCATCTTCTATCTTGTTTGTGAAATTTGTTAGGATAAATAAATTAAAGACAGTACATGAAGGACAAAAAGAAAATTAAATTTATCTAAATTAAATAATTCTACGTTACTGCTACTTACTTTTCACGAAGTTGCTTCATAATCACATTTTTACTTTTTCTTGGCCTGGACAATCTATATTTTCCCTTTGCCATTTTAATGGATGATAGCACTTAAAACACTATAAAAGCACTAGAACACTAATAACCACTGTTACCTAAAATCGAATAAGACAACAAGCACGTAAATAGGAAAAATTACCTTTCTTCTTCAGGTGTAAAATCTAAACTAACTAACTTACTGGGTAAAACTACAATTTTTGTGTATAATAGACCTACCATAAACATTATATTGCTATTTAGTAGGTGTTAAAATGTGGGTTAGGATCCATCTGTATTGGCAAAAATATTGTAAAAGATTTTATTGTACCAACCAGCTGGGGAAAAGTTTCAAAAGTTTGTTATTTATAAACATAACGTATGTACTAATTTCTACAAACAATGAACATCATAATATTTTAATGAACAAAAGGCATTGAAGGCTCATTAGGATACTTTCACTATTTGTAATTTATAACGATAGGTAATTGTTATTATTGGGCACATGAAGTTTTCAGATTCAAATTCCTACAATTTCTCAGTACATATTTCGGAATATTGTTAGAATTATCTTGAGAATATTTAAAACATTCCGGATGAAAACATGTTGCGGGATAGATCAGACTAATGTAACCGCGGATGAAAAAAGGAACTGTGTCAAAATATCGACTTTGAGTTAGAATATGGGTAATATAGCAGAAAGTTTGGTATTTTCAATTATACTATTCCCAGGTCTCTAGCATGTAATTACTCGCATCATTATTTGCAGTTTAGTTATTGAACACTAAAAAATGATCACTGATCGATCAGGCAAGAAAAGAGCGATATAGTCGCATTAGAGACTGTGTCGCTCTTTTCTTTGCATGCACAACTGTTATCCGTTATCCCTCTCAGAATTCTAGGTCATTAGTAAATTTCTTCGTCTAACATTTCAAGCAAATATTTTGAACTGGCCGAGTCTTTTCTCGGGCTGTTGCATTTTTATGAGTTGTTGGTTGTACGGCGAACTTATCAATAGAGAATAACAGTAATACTAAATAAGTGTCATAAATAACTCTCGGTCTCGGGTATGTTTGAACACCACCACATTACACGTGTTTATGTTTACTCTTTTTCTTCAATGGCTCGATATAATAAGGGCGGTATGATTTTATTGCATGTCCAGTAAAATGCAAAATAGCAAATTTTATAATAGGGGAGATATTATATTCATATTTTCTAAAGTATGTATTTATATTTCTCTTCATTGAATTTTTAGTTGAGTATTATAGATTCTAGGTGAAATTAAAATTCTTAATTTGTTCTGTGTGTTGTTTTCTTATAATCTGTGTGTGATTTAAATAAGTTAAATAACACGAACTTGCAGAGCTGGTTAGCTGCAGCATAAAAATATACGGTAAATGCACTCTCGCAAATATCTTTAGCTGGCCGGAGTTTTAATCCTGGCTGTTACGAGTTGTCTACTTAAATGTATTTTTTGGTAGGAGCGCACCCGAAATTCTCGAGCTGTCCCTAGCCCCCTTAAGTGTTACCATGAGTTATAAATAGTATTAAGTGTGATTTTATAACACTGTTTAATAATGAATAAAATAAAATAGCTACAATTAATTACCAGTGAACTCCCACACGTTTGGACCCCTTACACGCAATAGTCGTTGCAACGTTGCGTAAAACTAAAATGTAGCATCTATTCTACCGTTTGCAAGCCCTAGGGGGTGAATAGTAATATTTATCAGCATGGCGTTGCATTTGGCATAATTATAGTTAAGGAAATGTCAAAACCATGGCATCTTGATAAGGACATAGTGTTAATCAAGATTCCATGATTTCGACATTATTTGTTTAGTTTACACACGGTTTACACCAACACCACCTTGGTATTGTTTACAGTCGGTATATATACTATTAATTAATAGTTATTTAATAAATTAGTTTGTTAATGAAAGCGATTAACGATCGAAACTGTTTAAAGCACGAACGAGCGATAGGGAGTGAGTGCCTTTAATAGTTGAGATCATTAGTTGCTCATTAACAAACGAATTGATTACAACAGTTTTTCGTTGACCGTAAAATTCTTCGATTTTAAGATAGAAAATTTCAAATAATACCGAATCCAAACTTGTGCGTATATCTGGTTGCCCAAAGTAAAACATCATCAAAACGTCAAAATCACAAACGGGTTTATTAATGAAAAAGAGTGTATTAATGAGGTCCATTAATGCATCCTTTTTTCACAAAACAGTTACTTAATAAAAAAGAGTGTATTAATGACGTCCATTAATACATCCTTTTTTAGAAAAAATCATTCATTAATATTGACATTAACAAACGGTCAACGAAAAATATACTTAAATATCAAATCTTCAAGTTGTGTACAAATTAAAAAAGTGTTAGTTATAACTATTTCGTTTTTTTAACACTGTTAAGTGTCAACAGAAAAACAATTGGACCAAACAATTGAACAATTAACCAAAAGTAATGCACACATAAATTACTAAAAGAAGCCATTGTACCCTGGGGGTTCAAAACCAAAATTATTTTAAATAAAATTATGCATTACATGTACAGAAAATGAGGAAATATTATTTATTATTATTACTCTAAATCTACCCTAAATCCAATTTTGACCTTAAATTCCTATTGTAGAGGAAGATCAACTTACCTTAAAAGGGTGCAAAAGTTTTCCAGGATATTATGTTGCTGTAAAAAGTTTTTTACGTAAATAACGCCATCTTCTATGGATTTCGCTGGTAGTAATGCCAAAGCCATCAACATTTTGATGCCCTTTTTCGCGTTGTTGTTAGTTTTTAACAAATCTGTCATGCCCAATCCGCGAGCTTTTCTTAAACGCGCCTAAAAGTAATCAAGCTTTTATATTAAACTAGCAAATACCCGGCGCGATTTGCTGCGCTTTATTGAAATTACATGTTTTTACTTTTCGCTCGCGGCAGCAGCTAGCTTGCTGTACGAGATCTAAATATATAAAAAGGAAAGATTGCCTGTCTGTCTGGAAGTCTAAACCTTATTGGAAGTCTAAAATATCTAAGCCATATATGGTAATTTTTTTTTTCTCGAAGTCTAATTGCCTTATATGGCAACTATTTGTCTATACAGATAGTTGAACAGATAGTGACTGAAAAATAAAGTGCTACGCCTCAAAAAATAAAATATGTGTTTTTATTTTTGTTTGATTCGAAAAATAAAAATGATTTTTATTGATCTTTTATCTTAAAGCAAGTTGATAAACAATATTTTTGGTTTTTGCGTTTGGTGCATAAATGAACAATTGTTTCGGTGTTCCCACTCTGGAGCAAGCAACGTATAGTTGGCCATGGGCAAAGCAGGCATTTTCCAAATTTATGCCAGCAACTTTCAGAGATTGTCCTTGGGATTTGTTGATTGTGATAGCAAAAGCGAGGCGTATTGGAATCTGTAGTCGCTTGAAATTGAAGGGCATATCTGTGGGAATCATTGGGATGCGCGGAATTAGTACATCTTCTCCTTTAAATTTACCACTGATAATGGTTGCTTCAATCAAATTGGGCATTAGTTTCTTAACGGCAAGCCTAGTTCCGTTGCACAGTTTTGGCGCATCTAAATTCCGAAGGAGCATTATTGGTGAACCCACTTTTAATGATAGTATGTGCGGTGGCATTCCAGATGGTTCCAGGGAGTTCAGAAATTCAATCGGATAATTGACAACTTGGTCTTCTTCTACAACTGTATCAATTGATTTGTATTTTGTTGGTTGGCCAGGAATTTGCAATTGAATTCGATCATTTATTTTGTTGACGTCATCGTTTTTCGGAGCTAGGATCGCTCGTTCGCAAAGCCAATCATGATTTTTATAGTTGCGCTGAATGTCCCGGAAAACCATCTTTTTAACATCTTGAATTGACGATTGAATTTCACAAAAGTTAGATGGAATCGATATTTCATTTGTCGCTGGATCATCTGGAAGTTTGCCTTCACCAATATCCAGAAGTTGCTTGGCAAATGTTTGTGCAGAAACGTCTTGAAGTAAATGTACACGCATATTTGTGGATAATGTAATTTTTTTGACATTTCCCCAGAAAGGTGACGCTTTCAGGCAAGCATTGAGTTCATCAGCGGGCGTTGACCTTGGAATAACAGGCAGTGTTTGCCTGAAATCACCTGCTAGTAGTATCAGAGCTCCTCCCAACAGTTGTTCATTTTCTCTAAAATCTCGCAGAGTACGATCAAGTGCATCGAGTGATTTCTTATGCGCCATGGTGCACTCATCCCAAATGATAAGTTTGCATGTTTTCAATACGGTGGCCATTCCTGAGCGTTTGGTTAAATTGCAAGTAGGACTTTCGGCACGATTCAAATCTAATGGAAGCTTGAAAGCTGAATGTGCTGTACGCCCACCATCAAGTAGCGTTGCTGCTATTCCAGAAGATGCCACAGCTAGTGCGATTTCATTTCGCTTTCGAATTTCAGCAAGTATTAAATTCAAAAGAAATGTTTTTCCAGTGCCACCTGGGGCATCAAGGAAAATAATGCCACCAGTTTTATTTGCTACATACCGCAAAACTGTGTCGTATGCACGCTTTTGGTCATCAGTCAACAATCTTACTTGAGCATCAACAAAAACGCGTAACTGCTCAACATCGTATTGACGTTCACGGAATACATCTCTATCTTCAACATCGTTTCGGTCACGTGTCGGTGCTGGCAAACCAAGTTGACAAAGAATTTTATTATTGATGGATATGCATTTGTCCTCAAGTAATATGAGTGCTTGATTGAAAATGTCATCTGAATACTGTATATCCATATCGGGATTTGCTCTACGCGCTTGCCGAAGTATGTCTTCACTGAGACTTTCTTTATGTTTTTCCCAAAGATTCTTTGGATCAGACGGTGCGCAAGTTGTCAAAATGATTGCAAGTAAATTGCGAATTTGTTGTGGTGAACATGAAAGAGATGCTTCTGTTAATGTGGTATCCCAATGTTGATCATTTTCAAGTAAACCAAGCCTGTTGCATGCTTCTCTGTATGTTTCACATACTTCACCATCAATGGTTTTAATTGCTTGAAATGATGTTGGCCCTTTGACTTCGTGAAGCAGCATGCGCAAATAATAGCATTCAACATTATTGGGATGAACAGTATAGACTCGCCCCAATGCACCAGAAGCACGTACACCTGGATAATCAGGAACAATTGCACCTTGCTTCCTTCGTTGAAATTCATTTTTCGATGTGTTCCAGGTGTAGTATTTGGGCACCTCATGATAAAACAATGTTCTTGCGAATTCATCGGTTTGACACAAACGGAAAAAAGCAGTCAAGGTCGTGTTTGGTGGATGTGCAGCTCGTTGTTGTGCAGTCTCTTCGGTAAAGTAGACGCGTTGTCCATTTTCTAGATGCACACTGAGATGTTGCACAGTTGGATAGCGTTCATGAATGGTAAAACGAAGAATTCGCCAAACAGCCTCATTACTGCTGATGTAACGTCCCATTTGAAATTGTTTGATTTCATCGATCGGTTCATTGCGATTGGAAATCTCGAAAACAGCCATATCGCTGCCTTTGTTGACATACTTGCACAAATATTTAATGGATTTAATTGAGCTGCAAAATTCCACATTGATGTGCGCTTTGAATGTTTTCGATAGTAAAGGTGTGTAAGGAACGACCCATCTGTTATTGATATCGACGTCAACATTATTAACTTTGATTGTTGTTGTGTGCCCTCCATCTTCTGGCTTTCTTCGTCTGTACATTGGATATGAATCTTCACCAAACTGTGTTTCTTGAAGCATTTGACGTGGATACTTTTTTGTGCATTTTCCGTCTTGCATGCAAGGTGAGCTGCGATTCAATGTTCCGCATGGGCCATGAATGTTGTTTTTTTTAATGACTTCAAAAAGAATGGGATCTTCTTGCAAATTGGGCAGCTCAGCACATATAATATTATCGATTTGTATTGAAACAATTTTGTCCTCCAACCAAATCAAAATGTGAGCGTGTGGAAGCCCTCGCTTTTGCCATTCAATGGTATACATCCAAGCACGTACTTTACCATAAATTTGATTTTTAATGATGAGATTTATTAAACGCATCAGCTTTTGCTTAAAAATTCTGGCAAGCAGATCATGTCGATGGGTCGAAGACTGCCCTGGCTCAAACAATTCAGTAATTTCTTCCCAATTTGGATTGCAAGTAAACGTGATGAAAAGATCAGGCTTACCAAATTTTCTAAGTAAGTCATTGCGTCTTGTGTGTATTCCTGCATGTGCCTTGGAGATCCCGTGTGTGTTGCTGGGAGTATGATATTTTGTCCAAGGTTAGCAACGTTTCCATCATTGACAACTGCATGACGCAGATGAATGTACTCTTCAGCTCGAAGTTTTTTCTGATTCAAACGAAGGAAAAGAAGTCGTTCTGCTTCGATTTTAGCATACATGTCAACGATAAATTGATGAAAAAGCTCACGACATTTCAAGATATGGTTTGATTGTCCTTGTCTAATCATAATACGGTACGAATAATAATCCATTGAAGACACCTGTGAAACAAATAATTTGTTATTTAGTTAATTCAATTAATAACTTTTTTATGGATGTAATGAAAAAAACTTTGATAAATGTGATGAATAAACAAATGATGATGGCTTAAAAAAATTCACCTTTTTCGTAGTTTGCTGTTTTGTGACAGGGTCAATTTGCATCACATGAAAGTGGTATCCGTCTTCACCTTGCCAAAACAGTATCGGATATTGGAGCGCGTCGTACGATCTATGTGTTTCAGCAATACGTTTTAGATTTTGATATCGCTTGGAGAGTACAATATCTCGATGATCACATTGTTCTGATCCAACCATTACAATTGCTATTTCGTTGATCACTGGAGCATTATAGCGTCTTTGATGTTCACCAGCTGGCGTTTTATCAGCTCTGATGATGATTCGATGGTCATCCGAAGGCATTCTATCCAAAGCGGTTTCGAATAAACGTACCAAATGGTTGTGTTCGTGAAATAAATTTTGCAATTCAGAAATGATTTCACTATTCGTTCCGTCTGAGATTGATTGACGTTGATTGACTTCCGCTTCATTATTGCCCATGAAATATATTTGCAAAAACTTTGAATCTTCATCGGAAAGCGGAAGAAGAGAACCGATTCGATGGTATATTTGCTCTTGAATTTTAAATGTGGGCATGAAACCACCTTCACGAACGATCTTTGTGGCTCCAAATGATGTCATCTGAAAGCATGAATTGTACTTTTGAATGTTTTTTAGAAAATGTGTTGACAACGGAGTATTTCCAGATACGTAAGTGAGAAGTGGTTCGGGTGGCTCAATTAGTGGTGGCAAATTGACTTTGCCATTTGTGCAGCACATACCAGGAGCTTCGTTTTCAAATTTCAAAGCGCAACAATGTTGACTTCATGATTCATTTGACCTATCGTTACATCTGAGTGATTGCTATAATCACGTTGACTATCGTAGTTGAATGCTTCTAAATTTAAATCAGTTCTTGCCCTTGATGTAGTATTTCTGGTTCGTTGACCACGCATTCGTCTGTCGCGCTGCTCTGATGTTTCAGCAGCTCTCGATGCAGAAGTTGTTGTTCGATCGGCTCTCAAACGTCGGTGGCGCTGTTCAGCCGTTTCAGCAGCTCTCGATGCAGAAGTTGTTGTTCGATCGGCTCTCAAACGTCGGTCGCGCTGTTCAGCCGTTTCAGCAACTCTCGATGCAGAAGTTGTTGTTCGATCGGCTCTCAAACGTCGGTCGCGCTGTTCAGCCGTTTCAGCAGCTCTCGATGTGGAAGCTCTAATTCGTAGATCCTCCAATCGTACGTCGCGCTGTTCAGCTGTTTCGGCAGCTCTATTTAACTTATTTCTTTTGGTGTTTGTAGTTCTTCCAAACACTGATTTTCTTTTTGCCATTTTATCAGTATAATTCACTTTAGTTTTACTGGTTCGCCGATATTGTTTTCACTTTGAACGAACAAATAAAAATGAACAAATAATATCGATGACGCCAATATAACTTACCTAATGAACGGCATTCTTGTGAGATCTTTAGTAAATAAAAGACCTTTAAACCGTTGTTGCATAAAAACTGTTATATTCAGATTTTCGGAGTCGCAGGTAGCATTAGCATTTGTAATTTTATTAATTACGGCAGGAAGTGGGTATCTGAGGCTCGGTGCGAAGGCTGCCTTTACAGCACAGTAGGATATTATTGCCAAATGAATTGCGGTTTTCAACATTTTAGCGTCCACCACCTGTAATAAAACAAACATATTAAGTAGATCTTTTAATAAAATAAGGGAGCTATTTTAGTTTAAATAATATAAGTTGAACGCAGGTCGTCGTAGTGGACGGTCACGTTTAGCAAGTGTTCGGTTCGAGACCGGATTTATTAAATTTATTAAGTTTTAGTTTATTCTAATATTGTAATTTATACATTATGACTCGTTCAGAGGAAAATTCTAAAGTAATTGACTTTCTAAAAGGCACCGAGTTTCAGTCGATAATTAAAAAAATCGTAGATAATGAAACTGCTCCGCTTTATCAAGAGATACAAAAGTTAAATGAACAAATCCAAACTTTAAAAGATAGTAACATTGACCTAGTGCGATTATTGTCTAATTATAATCAACAAGCTACTCATATTAGTAATGGGGCAATTCAATCATTTTGTATCAATCAAGATAATCAAGATATGCGAATAACGAGGAATGCAGCATTGCGTAAGCGAGCTCAAGTTTGTTCTAATAACGACATTACGAAGACATCTTCAAAGAAGATTACTAAGGTATCGTTAAACTCATTAGACAACTATCAAAAGGACATTAATGAGGAAGTCAAAAAAATTGATATTGATAATATAAATGAAACGGGATTAGAATCGGCAGACAGCATTGATGTTACTGACTTTATGACTAAAGATGGCTTTCAACTCAAAAATAGGAAGTTTAAAAATACAGTCAACAAAAAGATAATTATTGGTTCAGCACCTATTAATAAAAATAGTGCGGAAACATCAAATTTAAAAGGGATAGAAAGAAAAGCATGGCTTCACATCTGGCGCGTCGAAAAAGAAACCGATACGGATACAATCGTAAACTACATTAAAAATAAAACCCCACATGCGAACATCACCTGTGAGAAACTCAACGCTAAAGGCGACTATTCCTCATTTAAAGTAGGTGTACAGTTCGAATTATTAAATTTATTAATGGATTCCAACTACTGGCCATCTAATATTGCAGTGAACCGGTTTTTTCACATCATGAAACCTCCAAGAAAGGTACTTTAAAAAATTCTACCAACCATAATTGCAAAAATATTAGTAACTTTAAAATATATTTCCAGAACGTACGTGGTCTTCGCACGAAATTGGACCAAGTACGGTGTTCTATTCCACTGTTAACGCAGCAGTATGATATACTGATTTTTGTTGAAAGCTGGTTAAATGATAACATCAATAATGCCGAATTAGGACTAACTAATTACGAGATATACCGTCAAGATAGATGTTACACTGATAATTGTAGCAGAGGTGGTGGTCTGTTAATTGGGGTAAATAAATATATTACTAGTAGCCTAATAACAATCCAATCCAGTAATGTTGAACAAATTTTTGTTAATATAAATAATAATCTTATAGTTGGAGCTGTATATTGCCCGCCGAAGTCTTCTATTGAGTGTTATATGGAGCATTGTCGTGCAGTTGATAATGTTATGGAATCTTTCCCAAATGCTGATATCATCATTTGTGGCGATTACAATTTAAGTAGTGTCGAATGGTCAAATGATGAAAATGGTGTTTATCTGTCTGACAGCAGTGAATGTGCAGCGGCTTCCGTTATAGGTGATCATTTTAGTTTTCATCATTTATATCAAGTTAATAATATTCGTAACATTTATGGTAAAATATTAGATTTAGTTTTTGTTAGTAACCCTCAAATATCAGTTACATTAAACGATGACCATATCGTGCCATGTGATTATTATCATCCTGTGTTATACATTAATCTTTCATTGCAACATTATGTCTTAAAAACTATTGATTATAATATGTATTATTACAATTTTTCTAGAGCAGATTATGCATCTATTCAATTTAATCTGAATTGTGTGAATTGGCATGATATATTTAGTATTGTAAGTTTAGAAGGTGCAATTGAAATCTTTTATGACATTATTTATTCATTGATTGCCCAATTTGTACCAATTTCCAAATCTAAATCGTCTAATTTTCCAAAATGGTTTACACCAGATTTAAGGACCTTAGTAACAAGAAAAAAAATTGCTCACAAAAATTACAAAAGCAATCCAACTAACGATAATTATATTAAATTTTCAGTTTTACGGCAACAGTGTAAGTTATTAACTCGCAATTGTTACAATAAATATTTATTCGATACGGAATGTTCAATAGCCCTGAACTGTAAAGCATTTTGGAGATTTATTAATGAGAGAAAAATGGAATCGGGCATACCTAAAACTGTACATTTAAATAATGAAGTAGCTAACGACGGTCAAGATGTAGTTAATTTATTCGCTGATTATTTTAAAACTGTTTATTCTAGTGATGACATACCTTTAACTTCCCATAACATAAATTATTACAATAATAATCAATTATCATCTATTGACATTAGTTTACTTGAAGTATTTAATAAAATTGAATATTTAAATTCTGATAAAAATGCTGGATCAGACGGTATTCCGCCAGTTTTTGTAAAAAGTTTAAAATTTAGTCTGGCACAACCCTTACATTTACTTTTCAAATTATCTATTCAGACAGGTAGCTTTCCTCAAATTTGGAAATCGAGTTTTATTACACCTATTCACAAAAATGGTGATAGATCTGATGTAGAGAATTATAGGCCAGTCTCTATTATAAGTTGTATCCCAAAATTATTAGAAAGCATAGTCAGTGACAAACTAATGCATTTTACAAATAATTTAATTATCGACGAACAACACGGGTTTTACCCGGGTAGATCTACTTCAACTAACCTACTATTATATCAATCCTACATATCAAACGCCTTCAAGAACTTTCAACAAGTTCATGCTATTTATACAGACTTCTCGAAAGCGTTTGATCGCGTGAATCATGATCTGCTTTTGGCTAAATTATTGGCATACGGTATCACCGGATCTTTGTATGATTGGATAAGTAGTTATATAACTAATAGAATACAAATTGTCAGGATAAAAGAATACACATCCTATGAAATAATAGTAACATCTGGAGTCCCTCAGGGTAGTCATATAGCGCCCCAGTTGTTCAATCTTTTCATTAATGATATCAAAGATTGCTTCTCGAATAGTAATATTTTATTATTTGCAGATGACTTAAAGATCTTTAAAGTAGTCGAATCAATTGCCGATTGTATTAACCTTCAAGAGGATTTAGTAAGATTGAACAGCTGGTGCGAATTAAATAAAATGCTTATAAATATATCTAAATGTTACAAAATGAGTTTTTCCAGAAGTAAAGAAGTATTGTTGTATAACTACTCTATTAATGGTGAAAACCTGCAAGTAAAATCTGAGTTGAAGGATCTTGGTATTATCTTCGATAATACATTAAGCTTTAAACCTCACATTTCATATATTTCTAATAAAGCTTCTAAGAAGCTTGGATTTATAAAAAAATTTACTACGGATTTTAAAAATGTCTCAACAATCAAATTACTTTATATTACACTCGTCAGATCACAACTAGAATATGCTTCTTCAGTGTGGTCTCCTTATCAAATCACAGATATAAATAGGTTAGAATGTATTCAGCATAAATTTCTTAGATTATCTGCTTACTATTTACACATACCAAACAGCAGTTCTGATTTTTCTTATGAGTCTATAACACTCATCTTGAATCTAGAATCTTTGCAAGTCAGGAGATCTTATATGGACTTAATGTTATTATACAAACTGTTAAATAATTATATAAACTGCCCAAAATTATTGGAATTAATAAATTTTTATGTTCCCCCTAGAACATTAAGGTCAAAACAGACATTTTTTGAAGATACTTCAAGAACTAATTATTTACGTAATTTTGCAATTAACCGATTGATTCGTTTAGCCAATAAACATAATCATATTGATTTATTTAATGGAACGTTACATGGTATGAAAACCCAACTAAAACACATTAATAATATTTAACTTGATACTTAATAAATTAATTAACTAATTAAAATTGTATAACTAATTTGATTATTAATAAATGTAAAAATTTTGTAATGATTATACAATAACTAATCTTTGTAAAATGGAAGATTTAGTAAATAATTGTACTCACATTATTATAAGTGTGCGCTTAAATTGTAAATTGAATTAACAATGATGAAAATGAATAATGATTTTGTAATGTTTATTAATTCAAGTGTAAAATGGAAGATTCCGTAAATAAATGTATTTATTTATTTATTTATAAGCCAATATGACAGATGTTGGAAATCGACACCCCCTGCTATTACCAATAATAATTATAAGTTAATCGATAAAAGAAAAGCAAATGAGTAAAGAATTTTATCCAACACCTCTATATAAATACCATGTTTACTATGGTCAAATAAATATGGTTTTTAAATAAGGAAAGTGATCAAGCTACCGTACCATATATGGCTATGATTTTAAAAATTACCAAATTTGGAAATGATTTCAAAAATTACCAAATTTGACAATTGACAACATATCTATATATATTTTCTTGTCACATCAATCTCAGTACCCATTTTTAACTTCCATATATGGGTTTTTCGCTGTTATTTCGGACCACGATTGCCGATTGGTCTTATTTTCTATTCTGGGCCAAGACCTTTCCAATGATACCAATTTCATCCAAATCGGTCCAGTGGTTGCGGAGAAAATCGCATACATACATATATACAGACAGACAGACAATCTTTCCCTTTTATATATATAGATGTTTCTACATACAATGTATTGCGTGTAACAGTAACGGACATGAATATTCAAACAAAATGAACATTGATCACACTTGGAAAGAAGAAAAAGAAAACTTATACGGGCCTTAATTATTTGCAGTAGTATTTTATAATTTTACGTTCTTTTTTGGTATTTTTTCCTACAATTAATTCTACTAGTATGAACTTTTGGAAATTCTGATCTACAATAAATGTTATCTCAATAACTTTTTCAAAAAAATCGAAAATAGAATAACCTGCATCACTTTTGAAACACGCCGTATAAATATTGTTGGCATACCTGGCAGTAATGAAAGAAACAGCCTGTTTTTCTTGCTTCCGGAAAATTCATCCCCAAGGAAGTCACGAAGGAGATTTCAAAATCGCTCATAATGAGCCGTGGTTTGAATTCAGGCACAATTTCTTTGACTTTCTGGAAAAGTTCGTTATATGCCTCTGTTTTTCGCGAGGACATCAATGCAAAGGCACAACGAAATGCCTACGAAAATATTAATTTCAATAACATCTGATTAATTATCATGTTTCAATAATTCAGAAGTTAACACAGTTATTAACAACAACGTTGAATGATAGTTGTACTTACATATCCATAGTGGACTACCATAATAGTCAATAGCTGGCTACTGGCTGGATGCCGTGGTCTAGTTTTAAATGTTCCATCAACATGCACCTCCTTGGCATCAACCAGTAAATGTTTTAAATGTTCTGCTAAAAACAGAACTGATGAAGACTCGCCTTCACCAACGACTCCTCTGCAGAACACTTCGTTATCGATTTGGCCAAATCTTGTATTGCCTTCGAATATTTCACCAAATTCTCGCAGAGAGCTGGGCATTGCTGGTTGAAAATGGCGACGTACACGACTCATTGCCTTTGCAGTAGCTGGAAAAGCTAATTTGCTAGCCGCATCCACAGTCGCCCTAAAAATTATTATGTTTGTATACCACCGAAAAACAAAATCTGAAATCTGCAATGCCTTCAAAACTCAAGTCTTTTTACTTATTTCAAGAATTTATTAAAAATTTTGAAAAATATTTTAGGAAACAAAAATGAAACAGCTTTTAATAACTTTCTGTGCGTTATTAATTTCGAACATCAACCCAAACATCTCCAAAAGACACTAGTGCAGAAACGAAACCACAATACAAATTAAACATCAAAATACGACTAGTGGATAAATTAGAAGCTATGAAAACTTAAGTTACAATATTTTTAATTTATATTGTGATTTGTAATAACATTATGAATAGATATATCTAGATACTTTTGTATCTAGATGCAGAATAAAAGTGATCTAAATACAGGAACAGAAACAAATGATCATGCAACATCTAGATACGTATCTAAACATTTAAACCTGTATCTAGATACTGTATCTAAATAGATAGTCGAGTCTTGATACCTTACAATATTGATATTGATTGTAGCATCTGAAGAAGGTTTACCTTAGCAAACCGAAATGTTATGCAATAACGAAATAATGAAAATGAAGACATACAAAAAAAAATAACAAAATTGACTATTTTGTTATTTTTTTGGTCAGGTCTAAAACTATAGAGATCACCGTGGGAAATGTAAAATTACATACCTTGCACTTTCCCTGATGAATATAGATTTCAAATCTTCGCTACTTGTGGATGCCTTTTCCACCATAGAATGTCTGAGTAACAATGCGTTTCCTTTTTCTACGTCTTGAAGATGGTTGTGCCCTTCGCCAATTTTTGTAAATGAAACTTCGTCACTTCACGCCCTAACGGAACAACCCTTTTCGACACATACCAGAAAATGCTTTCTATTTTTTGTTTTATTGATTCTAAAAAAGAATCCGTGGCTTGCAGTGCAAGTGTAGTACGTGGAGCCACGATTTTTACCAGGTAATTTGATTAACTCTATTGTTCAACTTTAAAAACTTCTAGAAGTAGGTAACAACTGATGATTTATGCAGACAAGCAGAGGTACTTAACTTTTAAATGCACTTTGCTGTTACAGAGCTGAAAACCTACTAACTACAACTTGGTATATATATATATATATATATATATATATATATATATATATATATATATATATATATATACAAGGTGTCTCAAAAATAACGAACAATAACGCAGAGGGTTAAAAAGCGTCCGAAGTAGAATCTAAAACTAAAGAAAAAAAAAACTCTACCTTCAAAAAATTTTTTTTGTAAATTTGTTAAAAATTGTTTGCAATACTTTTTGCTAATACGGTCCTGTTATATTTTGCATCAATTTGATAATAAATAATAAGTCATCCAGCATTGGGATAGTCAAAACATTGTAAAGCGATATGTGTAGAGTTAAGCAAAAATTCGGAGAAGTCGATTTAAAAACACGTATATTGGTCAAGGTTACGTCTTTATAAACACCATGACATATCACCGTAATGAGCGTTTTTGTTCTAAACTGCATAGTTGCAAAAAAGTCCCAAACGTTTGATGATAGTTCATCAAACTAATAATTTTTATTATCAAGAGTTTATTTGAAGGTGTTTTCCGTTTTAAATAAAATAGATTAATGGTAAAAATTGCTCTTATTTAATAAATTGCGACCCTTGTAGTTTTTTGAGTAAACCACAATCGGGCCGCAAATTCAACCTGGCGGCTCCCTAATTATGAAAATGTTCTTTTTAAAAGTTTAATTTTATCTTCTGTTTATTTTCGAATGTTATTACAGAACGTAAAAATATATTTATGTTTTGTATCCTTTTTTTAAATTGCGTTTTGTTTATTTTACATAGATCAAATTTCACTATGTGTATTTTTGCGGAATGTTTAGTCCAAAATTTTATTTACAAGCACAGAATACGAAAGAAAGAATTGCTATAAATAAGGAAAGTCTGCGAAAGGGGATGTTTATAACAAAGAGAGTTTTTGATTATTGACTTACGTTCATTGAGAAATTTCGAGCCCAAGATCATTTTTGTAAAATTTTATTTCAGTTTTAATGAAAAGGTTTACTATTAGTTTTAAATATTAATGCTTCAGATTCTAGTAAAATGTATTAGCATCGCATTTTTTAAATTACGTTCAACGCCTCCACACATAAAGAATTCCGTTTAACTTATTGAAATATGATATCAGATGCTCTCTTTAAAGTAAGATGTTTTAAGCTGTTATTAGACCTTGAATTTATTTTAAAATAAACAAACCATAACATGGCAAAACGGAACGTGTCTTATTTACGAGTGTTTTCAAGATCAACTCATTTGGGTATTTTGCGGCATTGACAAAATTGTGCTGTATTGACAAATGCTGTAAAGTTCAACAAACTACAGTCCTCAGCATTATGCGACATCAGGAGATTGTGGAGCAGAACGTGCAGGACCGGACTCAAAACTTGAACCTTAAATAACTCTGAAAGTAAATATTTTAGAAAAAAAAGTTATGGGAAAAACTTTCTCTACACATCATCAACTATCTCGTATTCACGTATTGTCCGTTATTTTTGAGACATGCTGTATATATACATATATATATATATATATATATATATATATATATATATATATATATATATATATATGTGTGTATGTCGATCGACGAGTTCCGGGACACCAAAAAATTCTTATGTACACCAGGTTTATTTAACCATATATAATGTAAGCTTTTCGGAAATCTTTAAATTTAAAAAAAAAACAAAGCCGTTTTGATTTTAGGGATATATCGATGAGTTCCGGGACTCTGCTTATTTTTGCATTTGAACTCCATTACATAGGTATAACATTTATATACACCTAGTTTAAATACATATTTAAACAATTCTTTTTGAAAATCTTGAATTTAAAAACAATACTAAGCCCTTTTGGTTTTAGTTATATATCGATGAGTTCCAGGACTTTTCCTATTGTATCGTTATTTTTAAATAAAACCAAAGTAGCTGTTTTAACTTCTTAATAAGAAGAGACAATCAACAAAAGTAAGATTTAATCATAACTAATTAAAAACACAAATTGTGTTTATTTGATTGAAAAATTATGATTTCTTTTACTTACTATTCTTAATAAAAAATAGTAATTCAGTTCTTTAAAAAAAACAAGCTAGAATGTTTTTCACTTATTCTTTTCCTTTAACTATTATTTCCTACAATTATTATTTTTCTCTTTTTAAATTTTAAAATAAATTGATACTACTACAAAAATTGGTTAGAGAAAGAATATTGGCATCTGTAAATATTAGAATTAATAGACTTGCGCATTTACATTAATATTTTTATTCAAAATGACAGAATGAACAAAGAAATTTAAGTTTTTCAATAAGAACACATATTAGAAAAATTATAATTCATATCAAATAATTATAAATTCATTTTAAATAAAAACAATAACAATTGTTAATTAACGATGGAATAACAAGAATCAAGTGGTGTTTAATTCCAACACAAAACATTAAAACGTTTAAAATAATTTAATCTTACAAACAATAAACTTGTAAGTATTATACAATTTTTTTCTCTCACATAACTATTAATTTATATTAATAAATTATTATATTTTTACAGTTTTAACTATTATAATATAATTTCAACTGAAGAACAATTTATCAAAAAAAAGTATACGAAATGATTAAATTGAAAACAAGGCTTTCTAAAAAAACCTTGAATTTTCTAATAATACCAAGCCGTTTTGGTTTTTGTTATGTATCGATGAGTTCCAGGACTTTTCTTATTTTTACATTTCAAATTCATTACGTAGGTATTCACACCTATACATTATAATTATGTAGTTTATATGTCATATGTAAACAATGCTTTTTAAAAAAAACTTGAATTTTCTAATAATACCAAGCCGTTTTGGTTTTTGTCATGTATCGATGAGTTCCAGGACTTTTCTTATTTTTACATGTCAAATTCATTACATAGGTTTTCACACCTATATATTATAATTATGTAGTTTATATGTCATATGTAAACAATGCTTTCTAAAAAAACCTTGAATTTTCTAATAATACCAAGCCGTTTTGGTTTTTGTCATGTATCGATGAGTTCCAGGACTTTTCTTATTTTTACATGTCAAATTCATTACATAGGTTTTCACACCTATATATTATAATTATGTAGTTTATATGTCATATGTAAACAATGCTTTCTAAAAAAACCTTGAATTTTCTAATAATACCAAGCCGTTTTGGTTTTTGTTATGTATCGATGAGTTCCAGGACTTTTCTTATTTTTACATTTCAAATTCATTACATAGGTATTCACACCTATATATTATAATTATGTAGTTTATATGTCATATGTAAACAATGCTTTCTAAAAAAACTTGAATTTTCTAATAATACCAAGCCGTTTTGGTTTTTGTTATGTATCGATGAGTTCCAGGACTTTTCTTATTTTTACATGTCAAATTCATTACATAGGTATTCACACCTATATATTATAATTATGTAGTTTATATGTCATATGTAAACAATGCTTTCTAAAAAAACCTTGAATTTTCTAATAATACCAAGCCGTTTTGGTTTTTGTTATGTATCGATGAGTTCCAGGACTTTTCTTATTTTTACATTTCAAATTCATTACATAGGTATTCACACCTATATATTATAATTATGTAGTTTATATGTCATATGTAAACAATGCTTTCTAAAAAAACTTGAATTTTCTAATAATACCAAGCCGTTTTGGTTTTTGTTATGTATCGATGAGTTCCAGGACTTTTCTTATTTTTACATTTCAAATTCATTACATAGGTATTCACACCTATATATTATAATTATGTAGTTTATATGTCATATGTAAACAATGCTTTCTAAAAAAACTTGAATTTTCTAATAATACCAAGCCGTTTTGGTTTTTGTTATGTATCGATGAGTTCCAGGACTTTTCTTATTTTTACATTTCAAATTCATTACATAGGTATTCACACCTATATATTATAATTATGTAGTTTATATGTCATATGTAAACAATGCTTTCTAAAAAAACTTGAATTTTCTAATAATACCAAGCCGTTTTGGTTTTTGTTATGTATCGATGAGTTCTAGGACTTTTCTTATTTTTACATTTCAAATTCATTACATAGGTATTCACACCTATATATTATAATTATGTAGTTTATATGTCATATGTAAACAATGCTTTCTAAAAAAACCTTGAATTTTCTAATAATACCAAGCCGTTTTGGTTTTTGTTATGTATCGATGAGTTCCAGGACTTTTCTTATTTTTACATTTCAAATTCATTACATAGGTATTCACACCTATATATTATAATTATGTAGTTTATATGTCATATGTAAACAATGCTTTCTAAAAAAACTTGAATTTTCTAATAATACCAAGCCGTTTTGGTTTTTGTTATGTATCGATGAGTTCCAGGACTTTTCTTATTTTTACATTTCAAATTCATTACATAGGTATTCACACCTATATATTATAATTATGTAGTTTATATGTCATATGTATACAATGCTTTCTAAAAAAACTTGAATTTTCTAATAATACCAAGCCGTTTTGGTTTTAGTTATATATCGATGAGTTCCAGGACTTTTCCTATTGTATCGTTATTTTTAAATAAAACCAAAGTAGCTGTTTTAACTTCTTAATAAGAAGAGACAATCAACAAAAGTAAGATTTAATCATAACTAATTAAAAACACAAATTGTGTTTATTTGATTGAAAAATTATGATTTCTTTTACTTACTATTCTTAATAAAAAATAGTAATTCAGTTCTTTAAAAAAAACAAGCTAGAATGTTTTTCACTTATTCTTTTCCTTTAACTATTATTTCCTACAATTATTATTTTTCTCTTTTTAAATTTTAAAATAAATTGATACTACTACAAAAATTGGTTAGAGAAAGAATATTGGCATCTGTAAATATTAGAATTAATAGACTTGCGCATTTACATTAATATTTTTATTCAAAATGACAGAATGAACAAAGAAATTTAAGTTTTTCAATAAGAACACATATTAGAAAAATTATAATTCATATCAAATAATTATAAATTCATTTTAAATAAAAACAATAACAATTGTTAATTAACGATGGAATAACAAGAATCAAGTGGTGTTTAATTCCAACACAAAACATTAAAACGTTTAAAATAATTTAATCTTACAAACAATAAACTTGTAAGTATTATACAATTTTTTTCTCTCACATAACTATTAATTTATATTAATAAATTATTATATTTTTACAGTTTTAACTATTATAATATAATTTCAACTGAAGAACAATTTATCAAAAAAAAGTATACGAAATGATTAAATTGAAAACAAGGCTTTCTAAAAAAACCTTGAATTTTCTAATAATACCAAGCCGTTTTGGTTTTTGTTATGTATCGATGAGTTCCAGGACTTTTCTTATTTTTACATTTCAAATTCATTACGTAGGTATTCACATCTATACATTATAATTATGTAGTTTATATGTCATATGTAAACAATGCTTTTTAAAAAAACTTGAATTTTCTAATAATACCAAGCCGTTTTGGTTTTTGTCATGTATCGATGAGTTCCAGGACTTTTCTTATTTTTACATGTCAAATTCATTACATAGGTTTTCACACCTATATATTATAATTATGTAGTTTATATGTCATATGTAAACAATGCTTTCTAAAAAAACCTTGAATTTTCTAATAATACCAAGCCGTTTTGGTTTTTGTTATGTATCGATGAGTTCCAGGACTTTTCTTATTTTTACATTTCAAATTCATTACATAGGTATTCACACCTATATATTATAATTATGTAGTTTATATGTCATATGTAAACAATGCTTTCTAAAAAAACTTGAATTTTCTAATAATACCAAACCGTTTTGGTTTTTGTCATGTATCGATGAGTTCCAGGACTTTTCTTATTTTAACATGTCAAATTCATTACATAGGTTTTCACACCTATATATTATAATTATGTAGTTTATATGTCATATGTAAACAATGCTTTCTAAAAAAACCTTGAATTTTCTAATAATACCAAGCCGTTTTGGTTTTTGTTATGTATCGATGAGTTCCAGGACTTTTCTTATTTTTACATTTCAAATTCATTACATAGGTATTCACACCTATATATTATAATTATGTAGTTTATATGTCATATGTAAACAATGCTTTCTAAAAAAACCTTGAATTTTCTAATAATACCAAGCCGTTTTGGTTTTTGTTATGTATCGATGAGTTCCAGGACTTTTCTTATTTTTACATTTCAAATTCATTACGTAGGTATTCACACCTATACATTATAATTATGTAGTTTATATGTCATATGTAAACAATGCTTTCTAAAAAAACTTGAATTTTCTAATAATACCAAGCCGTTTTGGTTTTTGTTATGTATCGATGAGTTCCAGGACTTTTCTTATTTTTACATGTCAAATTCATTACATAGGTTTTCACACCTATATATTATAATTATGTAGTTTATATGTCATATGTAAACAATGCTTTCTAAAAAAACCTTGAATTTTCTAATAATACCAAGCCGTTTTGGTTTTTGTTATGTATCAATGAGTTCCAGGACTTTTCTTATTTTTACATGTCAAATTCATTACATAGGTATTCACACCTATATATTATAATTATGTAGTTTATATGTCATATGTAAACAATGCTTTCTAAAAAAACCTTGAATTTTCTAATAATACCAAGCCGTTTAGGTTTTTGTTATGTATCGATGAGTTCCAGGACTTTTCTTATTTTTACATTTCAAATTCATTACATAGGTATTCACACCTATATATTATAATTATGTAGTTTATATGTCATATGTAAACAATGCTTTCTAAAAAAACCTTGAATTTTCTAATAATACCAAGCCGTTTTGGTTTTTGTTATGTATCGATGAGTTCCAGGACTTTTCTTATTTTTACATTTGAAATTCATTACGTAGGTATTCACACCTATACATTATAATTATGTAGTTTATATGTCATATGTATGGATTTATCTATGGATAATTCTATCAGTCCCCTGTTAGCTACCATATTTATGGATAATTTAGAAGATCAAATATTTGAATTGTCTTTCTAAACACAGTATTTCTTAATTTTGTTATGTTGTTGGTATTTTAACTTTTTTTGACAGTTCTTTTGAGGCAATTCAATGAGTTATTAATTCTTATTAACAATCTGACCCAAACATCACTTTCACACTAAAAACAGGACAAAATATAGGGCTATTAACTTTGTAGACTTAGCCGTTAGAATTTACCTACTTATTGAATTTGAATTTTCCATAAACAGAAAACCTACACATACATACAGATATCACTATTTCTAATTCATGTCATCATAAAATTCACAAACTAGCAGCTTATAGGTCTTTAGTACGCCAAGCTTTAACTACTCCAACGAAACGATCACATTTTGATAAAAAAATTTTAATCAAACAATTAACACAAGCAAACCATTATAACCATAACATGATTGACACTTTAATTAAACAAAAAGATTATAGGTTAGCTATCAAAAGAATATATCCCATTGACAATCAAACAGAAGACTCATGAACTACATACTAATACTATACTTTGGCAAGATATAAGAAAAATTGCAAATATAATATGAAAAACCAGCAATTACAAAATAACCTATAAAACGGATACCAATACTCTTTCATTTTTATTCAATGCTAAAGACAGAGCACACGATATATGAAATCCGGCATTTATCGTTTGAATTGTTCATTTTGTAACTTGTTTTAAGATCGAACAAACACTTCGACATAGGATACGCTTCGACAAATAACACATACGCTGTTATAAAATTAACCACCCAGAAAAACCTAATTAAACCAAACACCTTTTGGAACAGAATCACACCATGACACCTCAATTCCCAAAACATCATATTCCTACAATTTAGTAACAACAAACACAAATTAGACATTTTAGAAGCATTTGAAATACACAAAAGCAACGGTGCCTTTAATGAATGAACAAATTGAGCTTAGTAATTCTCTTTTATTAAAAGTGTTATATTTAGTTTTATGTATGTATTGTATTTAGTTACCTATTTTCTGCATATATCCTTAGTAACGTGCTTGTTTATCATTCTAGTTTACCTTTGGTAATAACATTATATGTCAAAACAATTATCAGATATAAAAATATCAATAAATCTTGTGAAACTTGTAATTAATTATTTTATTTTTATCTTATCTCATGATTATTGAATTACACGAAGTAATGCTCAAGACAAATTCGAAAAATATCAATCTGTATTAAAATTCGTTTCACGTAAGAAACACAGCATAGGAATTTCGTATACTGTTGAAGATACAGGGTTGGCCAAATAAATAAAAGTTACCTACTTTAGGATACATTAACGGAATATGGTAAGATCCAAAACGTTTAATACCATATTCAGATTGTTAAACAAACGAAATCTTCGATTTTCCTCGTTTTGCACTAGTACTTAAATTTATATAAAAAACAAAAAATCAAAAGATACTTTGAATCTTCTCAGGCACAGATTGAACCTATTAAGATTTTTTATACGTTTCATTTTTCAATGTTTTTCTTTTTTAATTGTGACCATCTAATTTTTTGTAAATTTTTAGTTACTTTTTATTATGAATACAACCATATGTAGTACAAAATGACATTACGGATATGGCCCTGGATTTAAAAGTAATACAATTTTGATTTGATTACACGTTATTAGAATTTTATTTTGACTAATTTGACTAATATACAAGAATGGCCATTTATTCGGGCACTTATGACAATTTATGTGAATATTATTTTTTAGAAATGCTAGTTATTGTTTTTTCTTTTAGCTATTGTAAGTTATATATTGGTAAGTTTCAGTTTTGTAGCATTATTTTACTGCAAACTATTTTTATTCAAATAGTTTGGACCTAATAAAATAATTTAAATTATAATAATAATTTACTAGAAAACTAACTATTATAGTTAATTTATCTGAAATTTCTTAAAATGGCATTTTGTGGTACATGGTTGAATTCATCATCAAATTAATTATAAAAGAAAACCTCATATAAAAGAATGCCACCAATTTTAGTCAATAAAAAGCCAAAACAAAAACCCAAATGACATTTTTAGATATTATTATTATTATATATATATATATATATATATATATATATATATATATATATATATATATATATATATAAAAATTAAAACACTACAAATTACAATTTTTGTTTAATCTGGGAAGTCTTGGATATTTTGATCTGAGCATGTCATGTTAATCCCTTGAAACACTCGTTTTTCTGTCAGACTAAATGACAATAAACTAACTAAATTACTCACAAACAAAACTAGGCCCCGCGATTGGGCGCCAGTGAAACACTAGCTTTTTCGCCAGAAGATAAAACAACAAAAATAACTAAAAAAGCTATAAAAATACATCATACTTACTGTAACTGAAAACTCAAAAAAATATCTGCCACAGCTTGAGATTTAAACTCTCTCTTACAAATTAATTAATCAAGTCGTAGGTATTGGTTCCACAGCTGTATAAATTGTGAAAAGGAATAGATAAGGGTTCAAACACAAATAAAAACTTAAAAGGGCGCCATCTGGTTCTGAGCTTAGTTAATTACAAATTAACCATTCAAAGATGTTAATTGAATAAGCATTAAAATTTATTAAATTCATTAACCAGAAAATGAATAGAATATTTAGTTAAAACAAAATTTTGTTTACTTAAAATTGTTGAAGAAATGAACTTAAGCATTCATAACCAATATGGTTCCGTTTTTCAGATCATTCAGTTTTGAATTAATAACATTTATTAACAGGAAAATAATTAAAACACAACCTTGCATAGATAAAAATAAAACAAACCTCGTATATTTATTACAAGTCCAACCTAAATTTATTAGGTTATAATTATACCAAAATTAATCAATAAAAATTCACCTAGAACTTTTCATTAAATTATGAAAATAACTCAAAAAGATTTGATTAAATCGACCACAAATAATGTTCAAAAGCATTAACACAAATATTAAAATTTATATTGACTGGTCTTTTTCTGGACAAAAATTTATACACAAATATCTAAATGAGATTAGACAAATTAAATCAATTCGACAGTATCAATACAAATGATTTGTAATTACATTAAAGTTTAAAGCTTTTTAACAACCGACGAGAGTTCTATTGATAATGGAATTTAATGAGCAAAAATTTATAATGAACTTCTATTAATTGAGAAACAATAACAAAAATGACTGCAAATTCAAGCAAGAAATTTACCTAAATGAATAACACTAAAAACAATAGTCACAATACCTTTTATTTTTGGTAAGTCACAAACCAAAATCAACGATAAACTGCATAAAATTTGACGACAACGTCACAGCAAATGGAAACTGGAAGATTGGGATTTTTCTTTCATACATTAAAGATGTACGAGATAACCCTCGTAGAAACTGGATATGGCGAATTATAATTTGCAAATTCACCCCAAACGGCAGTAACAAAATGCAACCAAAGAGTTCCATAAAAGATTTGGCTATTAGTTTTGATAACCATTTCATAATTTCATTGTTTTCAATAAAACAATACACATAACCATTAATTCTGAACTGAATTTAGAAGGCACACAGCACGAATTATTATTTAGCCGAAGTTTCGATTACAGAGAAAGCGTCTGTAAATATTAACTTATTTCAGTACAATAATTATTTAGACGAAAGTACGGTACTGTAGGCTGTCGTAACATTATTACACAGTAATAAGGGAAACTGAATTTCCCTCTTTTCTGAAGCACAAACGTCCGCGAAAATATTTAACGGAATAACTAACTTTTGTTAACCACGAATTATTGGTTAATTTCCGAACACTTATTTAAACGATAACTATTACATGTTGATTTTAATTAAATGCACCAACCATCCGAAAGTCGGTAATTGTTCAAACAATATGAAAAACTGAATTTATAGTTTTCTTTCAAACTCCATTTTACTGCAACAAAATGGCATTTTTAACACAAGATCGAACGTACGCTCTCGGCGTGCGATTTTGGAAGACAGGCCTCGTCTCAACATCATCTCGCGCTTTTATTAACTCTGAACCCTTAGCTACGCGCGACTACATCTGTTTTTATGCGGCAAGGGCGCTTTTTTTGGCCTACTATAGGATTCACGACCTTACGTGTAAAAAACAGTACCCATTCTTCGCGCGCCAAAACACACGTGTGAACTAAAACACGCTGCTGTAAACGATATTCCTACGCTACATTGACTTAAAATTTTTAAAACGCAAATAACAGACAAAGGAAAGTGAGTTTACGAATCGAATACCTCAAAATGTTTACCAAAATATTTCAATAAATGAGTTGACTAGGCGCTTCTCATGATTTCTTTTCAAGGTTTCTTTATGAAGAAATTGATATTATATTAAAATGCCAAATAGCAAGATACGAAAAACGACATCAATATGACGTTACATTGTTTAATTACAGCAAATATGAAACAACCCTTTCTTAAAAATGCCTTTTATTTGAGATATTTATTTGATGACATGCTTGTTTAAATTAAGCGAGATCCACAGGACCGAACTTAGGATTTTTAACAAGAATCAATACAAAATTGTATATACTAACTGCCGGTGGAAATTGCCCGTTACACCCTCTTAAACTAGATTACTTTGACCCTGCTTAACCGACTGTTGGTCGGTTTCACAAAGCTTGATTAAGTCCCAATAAGTACACAAACGTTGAAAAAATGTTTATATGTTTGTTGAAATAACGTTATATGTTGAAATATGAAACGTTGGTATTTGGTTGATTTTAAACGGCTTAGAAAAGACGTTTTTTAAATGTTTGTAATCGACCTATTATCAACAAAATAGTGAGTTTGCTACATTTATATAATGTTTTAATTTAATGGTCATAAATTACATAAATTTTTGACGTCTAAATCACGTAATATATTAATACAGACTTGATTTTATTAAAAACCTCGTTAATTAAATTATTTCTTTTTTACAATAATTAAAAATTAGGCAAATAGAAAAATAATATAAAGTAGGGTAAAAATAGTAGGGTGTCTTATGAAACTAATACTTTAATATACTTTTGTTTATTATCACGTTTCCTATACCTAATATTGATTAAAACGTTGCGTAAACACGCTTTTTTTCACGTGGACTCTGGCGACATTTTAGCGTTTTTATGTATAACGTTATGTATGACTAATTTCCAACGTTCTTTCAACGTGTGTGTGCTTGCTGGGGTTCTTATTACCTTAATTGTCATTAATATTATTTTTCACTTGTCTAAGCATCTTTGATAACGAGATCAAAATTATTCAGTAGCGATTAAATTTTGACACAAATTTAATCAACCATAAAAACACAAGAGCTTTTTTTTATCGGATAAATTTCTTTTTGTAACGAAATAATTTTGCAAATCAGTAATTTTACGAGAAAAACTGACATGAAAAACTCGACCTTCGGTCTCGCGATTTTGCCAAATGTCAGTTTTTCGAGCAAAATTACTGATGGAAAAATTTTGAGTTAAAAAGAAATCTATCCTTAAAAGAAAAGCTCGAGTGTTTTTTGGCAAGATAAATTAACTCCTATATAAAATGTGTCATTTAATGATGACAGTTTTGTCATTTTGACAGCGATAAAAAAGGTGCATCCTTTTTTATCACCGATAAAAACGCCTGTTCCTCATAACCAGACTACATCTATTATGCTTACGTCACTTTAATGTCTGCCCTGTCAGTTATTTATTAAGTATTGTTGATACTTGATACAGAGAAGAAAATTTTGAAATCAGTACACCAAACCAAACAATTTATAACAATTGTGTATTTAATAACTGTTCATTCAAATAATTTAATTGTATCAATAAAAATAATTATTGTTGTTGTTCATTCATATATTCAGTCGTTAATTTATCTTGCCAAAAAACACTCGAGCTTTTCTTTTAAGGATAAATTTCTTTTTAACTCAAAATTTTTCCATCAGTAATTTTGCTCGAAAAACTGACATTTGGCAAAATCGCTCGACCTTCGGTCTCGCGATTTTGCCATGTCAGTTTTTCTCGTAAAATTACTGATTTGCAAAATTATTTCGTTACAAAAAAAATTTATCCGATAAAAAAAAAGCTCTTGTGTTTTTACTGTTGATAAATTAACGACTGAATATATGAATGAACAACAACAATAATTATTTTTATTGATACAATTAAATTATTTGAATGAAGAGTTATTAAATACACAATTGTTATAAATAATTATAACTGACAGGGCAGACATTAAAGTGACGTAAGCGTACTAGATGTAGTCTGGTTATGAGGAACAGGCGTTTTTATCGGTGATAAAAAAGGATGCATCTTTTTTATCGCTGTCAAAATGACAAAACTGTGATCATTAAATGACACATTTTATATAGGAGTTAATTTATCGCAGTTAAATTTTGGCTTTCAATTTTTATCATTATTAAAGTGACAGTAACCATGGTAAGTACGCATTCTTATGTATATAAAGGAAATAATCACAATTAAATTAATCAGAGTTTAATCAAGCTTTGTGAAACCGGCCATGTGTAATTGTGTATGTTAAACATTTTATGAGATCCCTATATGCTGTTAATTCTTAAGTGGGACATGCTATTATGTATCTATTGTTTTATATTATTTCCCAAATATCGTTTTCACCTTACTATCCTCGAGATGTCAGCTATATGGAAGTTAGTAAAAAAGTTAGTTAAAATAGTTAGTTAGTATAGTTTTCTGTGTAATAAAGTAGTAATAATAATGTAAAATAATATTTCAGAGTATCAAGATAATACTGATATTGACCCTGATTATCAACCCAGTCCAGAGGTTTCGTATAATGAACATCAAAATCTAAAAAATGTATCAAATGCAGATAATGATATGGAATTAGAAGATACGTTTCATATTTCAGAAGAAATGATAGAACATCGGTATTCAGATGCACCAAACGGACCGGGAACGTTAATTTGTGATGATTCTAATATGTTTGTCGCAAAATCGAGGGGGGAAAAGGAGATAAGAAGAGCAATTTTTGCTTTTATTGCCATACAAAGCAACAGAAAATTGCACGCCATTTAGAGACTAAACATAAGAATGAGGAAGATGTCAAAAAATTTATCAATTTACCGAAAAGCAATCCAGAACGGAAGACACTTATTGGGGAAATCAGAAAAAAGGGAAATTTTGTGTTTAACACAAATGAACATTTTAATGATAGTGAACTTATTGTATCACGGAGACCACAAAACCCGAATGATAAGACAGCTGCAGATTTTAAAGCTTGTACCAACTGTAAGGCATTCTTTGCCAAAGGTTCTATAAGATCGCATTTCAAGCAATGCACTGGACAGAAAGGTACAACTCAAAGAATAATCATGACATTGAGTAAAAAAGTAAGTGGAAGATTACACGTTAAGGCATCCGCAACTGTTAAAAAATATTTGTTTCCAACCCTAAGAGAGGATCATGTGGTGAGGTCAATTAGATATGACGAGCTGGTAATTATTTACGCGAATAAAATGTGTGAAAAATATAGAAATCAGCGCTTTCACGAGATGATACGGCAAAGAATTAGGCTGTTAGGTAGATTCTTATGTTCCATCAAAAAATGTAACAAAGAAATTACTGATCTTTCGTCAGTTTATGACCCAAAGTTTTGTGATGACACTTTGAAAGCGATTAATTTAGAAGCTCGTTTTAACCACAACAAAAGCACATTTGAAGCACCAACAGTAGCGTTCAGTTTGGGAACCCTTCTAAAGCAAGTTGGGAATATTCTTATAATAGAATGCATTAAAAACCATTTTGAAGAAAAGAGAAAACACACAAAAGATTTTCTTAAATTGCTCACCCAAGAAATCAATATAAATATCAATAGAACTGTGGTGGAGTCACAGTTGGCAATAAAACGCCAACAGAAAACCGAACTTCCTTCTAAAGAAGATATAAAAAAATTACATTCGTACCTCTCAAAATGTAGAGTTGGGGCTTTCACTCGACTAAAGCAAAATTTCTCAAGTCGACATTGGATGAAGTTGGCTGAAACAACACTTTTGGGCATTCAGCTATTTAATAGACGTAGACCTGGTGAAGTTGAGCGAATAATGATCCAAGATTTCTTAAATTACCAAACCATAGATCAGAACACAAATAAAGATGTATTTGAATCTCTCTCGACTGAAAGTCGTAAAATTGCAGAGAAATATGTCAGGTTTACAATTAGAGGCAAACTCAACCGGACTGTCCCGGTCCTTTTAGATACGAACCTACTAAAATGCACGAAGCTAATTATTCATTACAGGAATAAAATAGGAGCATCCTCAGAAAATCCCTACGTATTTGGTATACCTTCAGTAAACCAAAATGGATTCTGCTATTTGAGAGCTTGCAATTTAATGAGGAAATATTCAGAAAAATGTGGAGCTACACACCCTGATAGGCTACGAGGAACAAACTTACGTAAACACATCGCTACAACTTGCATCACTCTCAATTTGGAAGGGCAGGAAGTCAGTGACTTGGCCAACTTTATGGGACACGATGAAAAGATTCATAAGAATATTTATAGACAGCCTATTGTTAGTAGGGAAATACTGAGAATGTCTAAAATCCTAGAAGCTGCTCAGGGAGATGATGTAGATAGTTCGGACGGTGAAGAGACCGCAACAAAAGAAAATAACCAAATATTTGAAAGTGAATTGAATAAGTCTCCTGCATCTTCTTCCAGGGTGTTTTCACATTCAAGCTCACCGAATGTCTCAAACCAGCGCAAACGAAGCAGTAAGTATATCATTCTATGTTTAATTCACCAACTCGTATGTAAAAAATAGGGCAATCAACGTAACCTGTCAACATATGTCAAATAGTACATAAATTGAATTAACTATGACACATTTTAGCATATTAGTAGTGTTAAACTTTTATTCACACGAGTGTAGCATAGCACTAAAAAGAGAGAAACTGTTCTCCCTAGCTCTTTAGGCTCTACTAGAATTTAATATACATAGAGACAAACTGCTTTACTCCTTTCATTTTTTAATATTTTATTTCAGCTTCACCTTATGGCCATGTAAAAAGAATTCGTTGGACGAACGAAGAAAAGAACGTAATTTACAATGAATTCGCTGAAAACTTAAAAAGACGAACATTGCCCATATTACACCAAATTCAGAATGTTATAAAAGCAAATCCAGAGCTACAAAATAGAACATCGCCGCAGGTTAAAACCTGGATCAGCAACCAATTTCAAAAAAAATAATTAAAATTATTATATTTTAAACAACATGATATCGTAATGACGCCATGGAAGTATGATAATTTTGTCAATCCTAACGACCTGTTATGGCGGTTTTTAAAAATGTCCTATGTATTTTGTAAAACTCCTAAGTTCGTTATTAAGATAATGCATGCCTAAGAGATTATACTGTATATCTCATGTTTTACGTTATTGTAAGTTAAAAATGTAAAGTATTATTGTAACCTGTATAAAACATTTTAACAATAAATATATTATTTTTAAACATCAATCTGCTTTCACTCCTCTTTAATATAGCATACCTCTAACTTTGAAGAGATTTTTGAATGGAGGTTCCAGAAACCTAAGAAAGCCCCCTTTATCTGGGACTTTAGTAATGATTGAAATTTAAATCAAGCCATATGCATCACATTTTACCAATTTATTTTACATTATTGCTTTCGTATATAATTTTTCTATAATTTACATTTATGTGATTTATGTTTTATAACATAGTAAAATTATTTATTCCTTCTATAATTTGTAAAATGTTTTGCATATCTAGCACATAGCTAGATTTAGGCCCGAATCTTATATCAACCCTTACGGCTTTGTCTCTTTGAGATTAATAATTTGATAGTGATCGTTGGTTCAATGTATGACCGATTCTGAAGTAATTAGATGCAAAGATAGACACTTGAAATCGCGTTTTTTAAATTTTGACATAATTTTGTATGAAAACGGTACAGAATATTACACATAATATTTTCCTACCTCAGTTATTAATTCTATTAGTGCGAATAAAATTAAAAAATAATTTTATCCAACACCTCTATATAAAAATGGCTTTATTTTGATGTTTTTAAAGTTGAATTAAAGTTGAAGTTTACTCACTAGTGAGTAGAAAAAATCTTTTCGTCACTGTAGTTGTGTAACATCTTGGATCTTTGTTAAACTATGTATACTGTAATGATATTTTGACCAAGTTCAAGTTAATAAAAGTTCATTATTGTTTTAAAATTGCTTGATGAACAGAGATGAGGTAGTTGTGATGTTGAACATTCATAACATTGACTTTCATATAAAATCATTAATGAAAACAGAGTTCAAGTTTAAATTTATCTATTTAGTTTATTGTTGTTACATAAAAGAAGTATTTGGGCTATATAGGTATCACATCTGAAGCGCAAACCTGAAAAGAAAATTGTTATTAGGATTAAGGAAAAGTTGTAAAATAGCTTTTAGTACATTTAAAAATAGTCAAAACATAGCATTCCATTTTAAATATCAATCAAAATTTATCTATAACAACCATTCTTCAATAATAATGCATGGTTGCAATGGAAATAGATAAATAATGAGATACTAAATAATCATCTAAGAAAAGTTAATTTTGTATTTTAAATTATGAAACAAAGAAAGAAAAATATGAAGGTAATAAGAATGGTGGTTTCTAGGGAGGTTGTTAGAAAAAACATTTTGTTTAATTGATATAATAATTCTTGTAAGGGAAGATGTAATAATTTTTGTTAATGAAAAATAAAGATTAAAAACCAGTTTAAAATATAGTAAAGGTGTTATTTATTTAACCAACGAATACCAGAAGCAGTTTATAGAAAAAGAAGTTTTAAAACATGGAAAAATACTTACTACCAAAAGATGTCCGAACTGAATACAGGCGCAAGACCTTCAAAGTTTTACTTTGATCCTAGAAGAAGAGAATAGTTATTTCAATTATAAAGGTAACGACAAACAGGTACTCTTGACCTACAACATTTTTAGCTGTCTGGAAATTCTTCATATCCCGAGAGTTACGCAAGTTCCTGAATCAGGGCAGTTCGAGAGAGCAAGCGGCGTGCCGGTTCCTGAGAAAGGGCTACAAGAAGGGAGAAGCATTATTAAATACATAACAAAAAAGGTTTGTGAAAGTGTGATTATAAAGCAGAGCATTAGTGACAAGAGGTTTGAAGTGCGATTTTATAAGTTAATTCGGAGGTAAAATCAACGTACCATTATTATTGTAAAAAGGCTTCAAGCAGAGGATGCACATAACCTAAAAAGCAATAGTTTAATTAATTTATTTAACTAAAATATTGATCAAACTTACCTCATTTCATAAAGTTGCAGTTCATAATAAGTGTGGTTATGACGAAACGTCAGAATATTAATTTTTCAAGGTTAAGCAAAGTTTCCCGTTAAATAAATTTCTCAATAGTTAAAGATTACTTAAATTCCATTGTTATATAATATTTTTAGTTAAAGTTTTAAAATTTTCAAGAAAAGGAACCCATACTTGAAAATTCAATTATAATTATTTTAGTCTCATTGTGTAGAGAAAATATAGTAAAGGCAAATAAAAATTAGTAAAGGCGACCCTGAGAGATAACAATCTAGCGAGTGCAGTTCATAATTAAACTAAAACATAAAGGCATTCTATTTGCATAGCTGCATAACATCGCAATACAAATACAACTAATTTTTATCGTCATTTATTATTATTATAAAATTCAAATAATACAGCAGTTTACAATTTAAGTATGTAGGTATGGTTTAGTCCCAGGAGTTTTCTTACTTTTTTATTTCAACTCAGTTATATAGGTATAACACCTATAGTTAAATGATTTATAATGGTGTATTTAAGCCACCAAGAGTAATATTAAGTTATTTGAAATGTTATTGGAATATAGAAAAATTATCATCTCGAGCCAGGAATCGAACCTGGGCTCCCTGCTATCTAGGCAGATGCTCTACCGCTGAGCTACCCGAGACTGATTGCTATTATTACTCAACTCCTTATAGGAGAAAATTCAAAATAAAATCTAATTCGTTGTGACAACTTATATGGAAGAATTGTTGTCTCACCAGCAATCAGTCTTGGGTAGCTCAGCGGTAGAGCTGCCTAGATAGCAGGGAGCCCAGGTTCGATTCCTGGCTCGAGATGATAATTTTTCTATATTCCAATAACATTTCAAATAACTTAATTATAACACCTATATACACCTAGTTTATATACCATATGTAAACAATCTTAAATATTTAAAAAATCTTGGATTTTCTAATAAATATCAAGCCGTTTTGGTTTTAGTTATAAAGTGTTTTTTGTAAGCGATAATACAGGAAATCCAATAGTTTTAGAGTTATATCATTCTCCTTCTAAGTTTGCACCCTTGCAAATGTAAGTAAAAATTTCGGTATTAACCAAAAGAAGAATTTATTTTAGATCCAAAACATATGAAAAAAATCAGAAACTGTTCAGAAAAATCCTTAAAAAGCATGTTGTTTTAGTGGTTTCCATAATAAATACACTCAACAGCAGCCGTCTGGGTATGAGGCGATTTCAAGTTTTTTCAAATATTTGGGTCGTTAATAGAAAAGTAATTTCTTAGTTTCTGTAGGTTAGCGATTTTAAGGGAGATTTTTGATTTTGAAGTTTCACTAATATCTACTTCTGATTATTTTTAAAACCGTTTTTAATGCTGATAAATTAATCTTTATAATTTATTTTGGTGTAAATCATAATTTTGAAGAACTTAATTTTTCATTTTTACGCACTTCCATACTACTAAGTCAAAAAAAGACACACTTTTTTCCATTAGTTGCCTTTTTACATTCATGTACGTATTCATGTTACATTTTGAATGTGTACCGCATAAAAGATTTGGAAATGTACTACCACCACACTACAACAGATGACGCACCTAAAACATACATGATAGAGACCCTGTATATATATTTATATAAGAGTTGACCAGGGCCCGTATTCTTGAGGTCCGCATACAAGTTTCGCATACGAGATGACGTAATTCTTTATTACCTTCTAACATTTGATTGGCTAAGTTGCATCTTATAACGTAAAAATTACGTCATTTCGTATGCAAAACTTGTTCGTATGAGTTCAAGAATACGGGACGGTATTCTTAAGTTTCGCATAACAAGTGTCTAACAAGTGCATACGAGATGACGTAATTTTTACGTCATGAGATGCAACTTAGCCAATCAAATGTTAGAAGGTAATAGAGAATTACGTCATCTCGTATGCGAAACTCAAGAATACGGGCCCAGACACAAATGTCATCCGTGCCATTAGATCCAAAATGAATTCTCATGGCAGAGTCAGTAATTAATTTCTGACTCTGCCATGAGAATTCATTTGTTTTGAATCCAATATCGCGGATGACATTTGTGTCTGGTCAACTATTATATAAATATATATATACAGGGTCTCTAATAGATGATGTCATAAACCTTTATTAAAACTTACATCTGCTACGCATACACATCTATGCATGAAGAATGTTTTGACATTTCTTTAAGAGCTGTACGTATACAATACAATGTTAAAAATTAAGTTTAATGCTAAAAAATTAAATGCTATGATAGCTGAGATTTGCTGGTGGTTGAAGGTTGCAAAAGAAGATTTGGATGAATACGACAAAGATGAGATGAGAAGTTAATGGAAAAAAATTGAGTCTCTTTTGACTTAATGGTATGGAAGTGCGTATAAATGAAAAATTATGTTCTTCAAAATTATGATTTACACCTGAATAAATTATAAAGATTAATTTATCAGCATTAAAAACGTTTTTAAAAATAATCAGAAAGATATTAGTGAAAATACACGAAAATTAGGAACATTTGTTCGACAGCGCCCCTAGTGTTCATATTAGGCAAAAATAAACCTCAGATTCGGATTCCTCGTCCCCAAAAACCCCTAGGTAGACCTTTTCCTAGTAAAAATATTTGAATTTAAACAAAATTTAATTTTTTTACAGCGCTTCTTTCACCATACGTAGCAACACAAACTTCAAAATCAAAAATCTCCCTTAAAATCGCTAACCTAGCAAAATCAGAAAATTACTTTTCTATTTATGATCCAAATAATCGAATAAAAGTGGAATCTCACCATACCCTTTCAACATCCCTCAAAATGCTCTTGAGTGATATGATAATAATATCATAAAAAAGAATTTGGTGTAACGGTTAACGTATCAGACTCGTAATCAGAAATCGAGGAACTTTAATCATTATTATTACAATTTTTATTAATTATATGTCCTTTTTTCATCGGCTTTTCTTATAGTTGAAATTGTACAAAAACTAACAGTAAACCCTTATGGCAAAAATATCCAATAATAAGAAAAACTAACAATTGTAATAATAACTAAAATCAAGTTCGTAAGATAACAAATAAACAACAATTAAGTAATTCAATTTAAAAAAAGTATTATACGAGATTGGGATTCAAGCGCGCAATTTTTGATTTGCGTCTGGTGTCCTGACCGTTACACAGCCTTTTCAAAGACTTTTTATTTATCTTATTACCAAAAAATATTAAAAAATATGTATTATGTATTCTGGAAATATTTCCTGCGAATCGGGATGAAACAATCCATGCTAATTAACTGGATTAACACATTCCATTAAATGCATTTTATTCATAAATACAAGTGCTATTTCGACAGTAATAACTAGATTATAAAGGTTCAAATTTTAGTTTTGGTTTAGTTGTATAACATAGACTCCAAAATATTTTAAAATATGGCATCAACAATTATTTCACTATTTCAGTAAGTGTTTATTCATGTACAATACACTTACAATCTCGACAGTAAAACAAAATTATGAAGGTTCGCCTTCTAATTTTCGTTTTGCTATTAAACATATATATTTCCAGGACAAACTTATGGTACCAGAAGTTTTTCATTTGTTACACATTCCATTAAATGTGTTTTTATTGATATACAATACAATTGCAATCTGGACAGTGAAAAAAGATTAGAAAGGCTCTAATGTTGGTTTAGTTATATAACGTAATTATTGCTTATTTTATAGAGAATCTTCAACGAAAGCATCAAATTTACAATTTTCAAATTTATCAAAAACGTTTTTATGAAACATTATCTAACTATTAATGTGATAATATAATGTGATAGTATAATTCACTAATAAATCAATAACAATCATAATCTGTACCAAGTATATTCACTTTTTATCAGAATTTTCGAAGTTACGGAAAAAATAGAGAAAAATCTCTATCTCTTTATTTTTTGGTAATGCACAACATCAAGTTATTCGGTATTAAAAGTATTAAAACCACATTTAATAGAATAACTTTTGGTACCATATATTAAATGTTCTGAAAATGTGCAAAGGTATATTTGTAAGGTCATTTATTACTAAAATTTCATGAACATTTACCTAAGGATTATTATTAATTATGTTCACACATAATATTGTTGCTTAATCTCTGATAAAACTACATTTTTATAACTTTATTATCCACAATCCACTTAAAAACTTGCTGTCCTGGAACCCATCATTAGACATAAAAAACTTCCAAGACCGTCTCGGAACTCATCAAATTACATAAAAAAGTTCCGAGACCGTCCCGGAACTCAACAAAAGTCCTGGAACTTCGTTATTCGGTATTAAAAGTATTAAAACCACATTTAATAGAATAACTTTTGGTACCATATATTAAATGTTCTGAAAATGTGCAAAGGTATATTTGTAAGGTCATTTATTACTAAAATTTCATGAACATTTACCTAAGGATTATTATTAATTATGTTCACACATAATATTGTTGCTTAATCTCTGATAAAACTACATTTTTATAACTTTATTATCCACAATCCACTTAAAAACTTGCTGTCCTGGAACCCATCATTAGACATAAAAAACTTCCAAGACCGTCTCGGAACTCATCAAATTACATAAAAAAGTTCCGAGACCGTCCCGGAACTCAACAAAAGTCCTGGAACTCGTCAATATATATATATATATATATATATATATATATATATATATATATATATATATATATATATATATATATATATATATATATATATATATATATATATATATATATATATATATATATATATATATATATATATATATATATATATATATATATATATATATATATATATATATATATATATATATATATATATATATATATATATATATATATATATATATATATATATATATATATATATATATATATATATATATATATATATATATATATATATATATATATATATATATATATATATATGTATGTATGTCGATTGATCAGTTCCGAGACTTTTTTTTTGGCGTATTGACGAGTTCCAGGACTTTTGTTGAGTTCCGGGACGGTCTCGGAACTTTTTTATGTAATTTGATGAGTTCCGAGACGGTCTTGGAAGTTTTTTATGTCTAATGATGGGTTCCAGGACAGCAAGTTTTTAAGTGGATTGTGGATAATAAAGTTATAAAAATGTAGTTTTATCAGAGATTAAGCAACAATATTATGTGTGAACATAATTAATAATAATCCTTAGGTAAATGTTCATGAAATTTTAGTAATAAATGACCTTACAAATATACCTTTGCACATTTTCAGAACATTTAATATATGGTACCAAAAGTTATTCTATTAAATGTGGTTTTAATACTTTTAATACCGAATAACGAAGTTCCAGGACTTTTGTTGAGTTCCGGGACGGTCTCGGAACTTTTTTATGTAATTTGATGAGTTCCGAGACGGTCTTGGAAGTTTTTTATGTCTAATGATGGGTTCCAGGACAGCAAGTTTTTAAGTGGATTGTGGATAATAAAGTTATAAAAATGTAGTTTTATCAGAGATTAAGCAACAATATTATGTGTGAACATAATTAATAATAATCCTTAGGTAAATGTTCATGAAATTTTAGTAATAAATGACCTTACAAATATACCTTTGCACATTTTCAGAACATTTAATATATGGTACCAAAAGTTATTCTATTAAATGTGGTTTTAATACTTTTAATACCGAATAACTTGATGTTGTGCATTACCAAAAAATAAAGAGATAGAGATTTTTCTCTATTTTTTCCGTAACTTCGAAAATTCTGATAAAAAGTGAATATACTTGGTACAGATTATGATTGTTATTGATTTATTAGTGAATTATACTATCACATTATATTATCACATTAATAGTTAGATAATGTTTCATAAAAACGTTTTTGATAAATTTGAAAATTGTAAATTTGATGCTTTCGTTGAAGATTCTCTATAAAATAAGCAATAATTACGTTATATAACTAAACCAACATTAGAGCCTTTCTAATCTTTTTTCACTGTCCAGATTGCAATTGTATTGTATATCAATAAAAACACATTTAATGGAATGTGTAACAAATGAAAAACTTCTGGTACCATAAGTTTGTCCTGGAAATATATATGTTTAATAGCAAAACGAAAATTAGAAGGCGAACCTTCATAATTTTGTTTTACTGTCGAGATTGTAAGTGTATTGTACATGAATAAACACTTACTGAAATAGTGAAATAATTGTTGATGCCATATTTTAAAATATTTTGGAGTCTATGTTATACAACTAAACCAAAACTAAAATTTGAACCTTTATAATCTAGTTATTACTGTCGAAATAGCACTTGTATTTATGAATAAAATGCATTTAATGGAATGTGTTAATCCAGTTAATTAGCATGGATTGTTTCATCCCGATTCGCAGGAAATATTTCCAGAATACATAATACATATTTTTTAATATTTTTTGGTAATAAGATAAATAAAAAGTCTTTGAAAAGGCTGTGTAACGGTCAGGACACCAGACGCAAATCAAAAATTGCGCGCTTGAATCCCAATCTCGTATAATACTTTTTTTAAATTGAATTACTTAATTGTTGTTTATTTGTTATCTTACGAACTTGATTTTAGTTATTATTACAATTGTTAGTTTTTCTTATTATTGGATATTTTTGCCATAAGGGTTTACTGTTAGTTTTTGTACAATTTCAACTATAAGAAAAGCCGATGAAAAAAGGACATATAATTAATAAAAATTGTAATAATAATGATTAAAGTTCCTCGATTTCTGATTACGAGTCTGATACGTTAACCGTTACACCAAATTCTTTTTTATGATGTTATTATCATATCACTCAAGAGCATTTTGAGGGATGTTGAAAGGGTATGGTGAGATTCCACTTTTATTCGATTATTTGGATCATAAATAGAAAAGTAATTTTCTGATTTTGCTAGGTTAGCGATTTTAAGGGAGATTTTTGATTTTGAAGTTTGTGTTGCTACGTATGGTGAAAGAAGCGCTGTAAAAAAATTAAATTTTGTTTAAATTCAAATATTTTTACTAGGAAAAGGTCTACCTAGGGGTTTTTGGGGACGAGGAATCCGAATCTGAGGTTTATTTTTGCCTAATATGAACACTAGGGGCGCTGTCGAACAAATGTTCCTAATTTTCGTGTATTTTCACTAATATCTTTCTGATTATTTTTAAAAACGTTTTTAATGCTGATAAATTAATCTTTATAATTTATTCAGGTGTAAATCATAATTTTGAAGAACATAATTTTTCATTTATACGCACTTCCATACCATTAAGTCAAAAGAGACTCAATTTTTTTCCATTAACTTCTCATCTCATCTTTGTCGTATTCATCCAAATCTTCTTTTGCAACCTTCAACCACCAGCAAATCTCAGCTATCATAGCATTTAATTTTTTAGCATTAAACTTAATTTTTAACATTGTATTGTATACGTACAGCTCTTAAAGAAATGTCAAAACATTCTTCATGCATAGATGTGTATGCGTAGCAGATGTAAGTTTTAATAAAGGTTTATGACATCATCTATTAGAGACCCTGTATATATATATTTATATAATAGTTGACCAGACACAAATGTCATCCGCGATATTGGATTCAAAACAAATGAATTCTCATGGCAGAGTCAGAAATTAATTACTGACTCTGCCATGAGAATTCATTTTGGATCTAATGGCACGGATGACATTTGTGTCTGGGCCCGTATTCTTGAGTTTCGCATACGAGATGACGTAATTCTCTATTACCTTCTAACATTTGATTGGCTAAGTTGCATCTCATGACGTAAAAATTACGTCATCTCGTATGCACTTGTTAGACACTTGTTATGCGAAACTTAAGAATACCGTCCCGTATTCTTGAACTCATACGAACAAGTTTTGCATACGAAATGACGTAATTTTTACGTCATAAGATGCAACTTAGCCAATCAAATGTTAGAAGGTAATAAAGAATTACGTCATCTCGTATGCGAAACTTGTATGCGGACCTCAAGAATACGGGCCCTGGTCAACTCTTATATAAATATATATACAGGGTCTCTATCATGTATGTTTTAGGTGCGTCATCTGTTGTAGTGTGGTGGTAGTACATTTCCAAATCTTTTATGCGGTACACATTCAAAATGTAACATGAATACGTACATGAATGTAAAGAGGCAACTAATGGAAAAAAGTGTGTCTTTTTTTGACTTAGTAGTATGGAAGTGCGTAAAAATGAAAAATTAAGTTCTTCAAAATTATGATTTACACCAAAATAAATTATAAAGATTAATTTATCAGCATTAAAAACGGTTTTAAAAATAATCAGAAGTAGATATTAGTGAAACTTCAAAATCAAAAATCTCCCTTAAAATCGCTAACCTACAGAAACTAAGAAATTACTTTTCTATTAACGACCCAAATATTTGAAAAAACTTGAAATCGCCTCATACCCAGACGGCTGCTGTTGAGTGTATTTATTATGGAAACCACTAAAACAACATGCTTTTTAAGGATTTTTCTGAACAGTTTCTGATTTTTTTCATATGTTTTGGATCTAAAATAAATTCTTCTTTTGGTTAATATTAAAACCACATTTAATAGAATAACTTTTGGTACCATATATTAAATGTTCTGAAAATGTGCAAAGGTATATTTGTAAGGTCATTTATTACTAAAATTTCATGAACATTTACCTAAGGATTATTATTAATTATGTTCACACATAATATTGTTGCTTAATCTCTGATAAAACTACATTTTTATAACTTTATTATCCACAATCCACTTAAAAACTTGCTGTCCTGGAACCCATCATTAGACATAAAAAACTTCCAAGACCGTCTCGGAACTCATCAAATTACATAAAAAAGTTCCGAGACCGTCCCGGAACTCAACAAAAGTCCTGGAACTCGTCAATACGCAAAAAAAAAAGTCTCGGAACTGATCAATCGACATACATATATATATATATATATATATATATATATATATATATATATATATATATATATATATATATATTTGTATATGTTTAACAGCCTTGGTAGTGTAATGTCTAGAGTGCTGGACTTTCACCCAAGCGGCCCGCGGTCGATTCCCGGTGCCGGCAGATCTGGTTAAGGTTTTCTGCAGTTTTCCTTAGCTGTGACACAAATGTGGGATTTGCGCTGTTCCATCTGTAAGTCGGCTGCAGCCGCACTTAGGGCCTACGTAATAATAATAATCGCCCCCTCCCTCCCGCACAAGCTTATAGCCTATGGGGCCTGGTTTCCAGGCTATGGGTTGTAGCAATTATTATTATTATATTATTATATATATACCGGGTGATTTTTTAAATTTCTGATCTAGTAAGTCGTGATTTTTACGCCGTATCGAAGGTCACCGAAACGTAGGGCGTAGCGTTGATCACACTGCTATTCCAAATGTCATTTATGTGACAAATTGACTACTTACTTTTACATTTATTAAACAAATTGATAAATATTTAAACAGTGATCATTTGCGAAACATGCTTTTACCAAAGTGTGCATTTTATTGCGAGTTTAAGTGCAATTTCGATGTGATTATTGACTTGAGAAGTTTAGGTTATGGTTACAACTCGCTTCAATTTTTATTCCTTGGATTTAAGAAATAGCAAGATTTATTCACAATTATAACAATTTACATTGTTAACACAATATTTATTCAAAATTTACAACAACTGTTGGAAATGTTGACCTTCAGCATCTATACACAAATTAACTCGGCGCTTCATATTCTCGAACACTCTAATAAGCACTAATATTCACCACATAAGACAGAGTCATGAGAAAATTTGCCTCTATCACCGCAAGATCTGGAAATTTTTCTTGAAACTCCCGAAGACATGCTCCGGCTTCATACACCCATTGACCATTAACTTGATGACCATTACGAAAGTAAGCTTCGATCATAAATGTTTTTTGTTCCTGTGTGAACACCATTTTGTTGTGATGAAAAACACTCCAAAATAACGTTGAAAACTAAGCGTTCAATCACAAACGAAAGGTTAGTCTTGAAAAAGACTGATTTTTGATAATAACCGAGATAATAACTGGCGAAACGGAATTCAAAACACGAGGAAACAGTGAAGCACAAAAGACGGCAAAAGCGAGAACAACACTGGAGTAGGTTATGTTTATGTCAACATTTTTGAAATCTGACAGTTGTGACAAATCGAACGATTCAAACTACGCCCTACGTTTTCCGCATCTTTTGTTTTAAAATTATGTCATGGCTTTCTAGATCAGAAATTTAAAAAATCACCCGGTATATATATATATATATATATATATATATATATATATATATATATATATATATATATATATATATATATATATATATATATATATATAGTTTAATGATTTAGAAATATCGTGTTTTAGCACCAAGATTAATGTATATTAATGAAGACATAATTTGAATTATGAAGAATTATTACTTCACCAGTAATCGATCTCCGATAGCTCAGCGGTAGAGCATCTGCCCGGATAGCAGAAATCCCGGGTTCGAATCCTGGTCAGAGATAATAATTTTTCATAATTCAAATTATGTCTTCATTAATATATATATATATATATATATATATATATATATATATATATATATATATGCTTTTAGTACTTATACACCTCCGAACGCTATATACAGCGTACGAGTCGGACTCAAAATCCGGAGGCAACTCGTCGGTATCGGAGTCGAACGCGCTAACCATGTTATTCGGCATCAGGACACCTCCAGGATCATTTTCCACCTATTTTCAGCCGGAGTCAAACGGGACCTATTTACGTATACTTATATACATTTTAGTTCCAGCGATTGCCGCAGAGTCGCTGCGAGATATACATGTATACGCCACGCGGTTGTGTTTACCTCCGCTTGTATAAAAGCATTCAAAGGATGTTTTTGCCTCCGAATTCGCGGCAACACTGCCTAGCATATTTTTAGTTTATATTCGTGATTTGTTTTGCTGGAGCCCGTTTAAAAACGCGTCATTTCCTTATCTAAGGTATCACGTTTCTGTCTGTATTTCTTAGTAAATATAATTACATCTTTTTAAATGGAAAGAATGATTATATTATATTAAAACTGTACTCTTATTTAAAATTCTTGCAAATTATTACGAAATTAGGACTTATTACAGTAATAAGAATTTATTTTTAATGCATAAATTTTAGATTTGGGACAAAATTCGTGAAGTGGACCCAATTTAACAACAGCTAATGCTTAGTGATTTTATAAAATTATTGATTTATTGAGAGTTATGAACAGTAACGTTTCTACACAACGATTCAGGAAAACATTCGTTTTTAAGATACCCAAACATTAAAATCAATGTTTTTCGGCAAATCTCTGTATAAAGAAATATACAATACGAAGCAAATGTTTTTATCAAATATGATATTTTTATAAACAATAATAGGATACACAAATTTTTACAGCAAACAAAATTAACAAAATATCTTATTTTAAAGGATTCTCTTACAAATTAAGAAAATTGATAATTATGAAGAGAAACGGCAGATTTTGCAGGTGGTCAACTATACAGTGTGTGCCATAAAGTTCGATCCATATGGGAAAACATTTTAATATTCTTTGTTTAAAGGAAAAACTTTGTTGTTCAATCACTTCTGCTTCCAAAAATACTTGAAATACTCCATGTCAAAGTTTACAAGTGACAATAGGTGTTTAAATCGAGATTACCTTATTTGTTAAAATATAGAAAAATCTTATTAAGAAAAAATATTCCTAATGACATTTTACGTTCACAAACCGGGCTTGAAGAAATATCCCGACATGAAAAATTCCTTTTTTAACATTTTTTGATACACCCCCGTTACTGATTATTTTGAAATCATTAAAAATGCTTTAAAGGAGTAGGAAGGCAACAATTGCAGAGCATATTTTCTAATAATATTGAATGGTGAAGGTATTTTTGACAAATATTAAAATTATCAAAAACAAAATAAAACTTTTTGGCGATTTTCCAATTTACAAGAAAACAACGTATAGTTTTATTAACTTTTTTAAATAATTGTTTGAATAATACAAGAGTTGTTGAAACTACTACTTAAAAACTTAATAAACTAATTCGCAAAGAATAGTACAATTTGAGGTTTTGGAACCGATCAACAAGATTGAAGAAACTCTTGAAAATTTCTATCTAATAAAACATAATGACAAATTTATATCCCAAAATTGAGAAGATATTAGAATGACGTAACAACAAGCTTGTTTCGTTTCCAATAATAACTTGCTAATAATAAATTCCAAAGACCTAAAGATTGTGTCAAAACTTGAGACATTCGTTAAGTACTTCTTTTTTGGTAGATCTATATCTTCCTATACCATCAATAGAATTTAAAATTTTTAAAAATATACCGGATGGCCTAGATAAAACGCTTCATACTTTGGAGTTCAATGACGATTGTTACCAACCTCAAAATAGCTGCGCGTTCGTTAAAGTATAATTTTAAAAGTCTACATAATTACAATACATATTTAATTAATAGCACTTCTAATACGATATATTGTATTAGAGTTTATATATACTAGTTTCACCAATAAAATGACACTATTTTCCCTATTTTCAGTTATGATCATTCTCAATCGTGCTTTCCACTGCACAATAGCTCACGGAATAGTTTCTTGAAAATCTAAATCTCTCCCTTTCAATTCTTCCCTATTTTTAAACGGTTTCAGGATACTGCTCACTTTTCTCTGTAAAGCTTTAACTTAGTAATCAAAAGAATTAAGGTCTGGCGAATTTGAAGGCCAATGTTTGGCTGAAATAAAATTAGGACAACGTTTTAGTAAATTAATTATGAGAACCTTTAAGCTTGTCGAGAACGATGCGATGTATTGCTATCCAAAAACTATAATAATATTTATCTAGGTGCAGTCGTTCACATTCCGGAAAAAATTGTAAATGTCTAATGGAAGTTTCATTGTTGAATCTTGTCTTGTAGATTTACAAGAAACCAGTTCATTTCAGGAAACAAAGCATATACCACAATTTTTAAAGAAAACCTGACTCGGTGTTTGTACAAGCGTAGTAGGGAGATGTTACTTTTTAAACCTCGACTGTTTGTCCGATTATGCTATTTTGCAACTTGTGGGAGCATGCACTATAAAATCTTTTTCGTTTTGAAAACGCATTCGTTTGACATCATTGAACATGTACATTCGCTACAGATATGACTATAAATGTATTTCTATCGTCGTTGCATCTAGTAGGGTACAAGAATATTTTTTCTAAGTGTCTGGGGAGAAATAAATCTGCACAAATTTGAAATATGAATAATTCTTTTACTATTGAGTTTAGATAAGCTGCGATTTTTAAACAGATAACTAGATGTTCATACAACAGAATCAGCACCTTAGAAACTTTCGGTTATCTTCTCTTTGGCAACCTATAAAGACCGTAATTTTATAGGTGTCCCATCGGTTAGCATTTGGTACTAATGTTAGTCATTAGCTTGTATATAAGCCAGGAATCTGTGTGTGGGGTTCACAGGTGATTAGCTCCAGCTGATGAGAATGCAACAAACTCAAAACAGTCTGTCCTAGAGTATCACTTGTGAATTGCACACATTTCATTTTTACTCTGGGTTAATCGTCTTAAATAGTCTTAGTAAATCTTTTATATTTTAAATTGTCAATTCCTATACGATGTTTTGTCTTTGCTGATTCACTAGATTTATAAATGGCAATTTTGGAGTTTTTCGGAGTTTTTAGTTAGAGTCAGGAGCCGGGAGAGTCTGGAACATTGGCCACCTTTTTTAATAACATCAACAACAATCAAAATTAACCCTTTTTTATAGAATCTGTTACCATTAGATAACAAATACTATTCTTACTTCTACACCATTGCATTCTAAAACTGAAAAAAATAAAATTATAACAAAGATTTTGGAGTTGGAAGAATTTAAGATAAAAGTGGCCACTGTACCTACAGTGATGGTACAGTGGCCATTAGAGTATGGTACTGTGGCCACTACTGTGTGGAAGATGGGAATAGTAAAGACAAGTACACAGCCATTTACAGAATAATGATTTATTTTGTAAAAAATAGTTTGCATTAAAAAAAGGCAACTTAAATTTTAAAAACCAGGCAAAAGCTAACAAACATTATACATAGATAAATTAATGAAAAAAAAACAGATTTGCTGTTCTAGTAGTGCCGCCTATATTTACAGGTTGATATAAATAATGTACAAATCATCAGGAACATCTAGGAAATAATATCTGAAATAAATAAAATATTGTACTAAATAATAGTACAGGGACCTACATAACAAAGAAGTGGCAACTGTACCTACATTTAACATGGCCACTAATCAACTACATGTTTTTAATCATTTAATAATAAAATGTTTTTAACATCAACTTCATGTTTTTTAAAAAGTAGGGAAAAACAAAAACTATCCAACACAATCAAAATATTATTATACCAATAAATATTTACATGAAGTAGGTATAAGCGGCCAACGCTAGTTCCTTTCGATGTTTATTTATTTAGTCACTAACAATTATTATTTCACTTGCCTGTTGTAGTTTACTTCAAGTACAAAATTTCAGGTTGAGTTTGTTTTAAAATAAAAATCTTGAGATTTAAATGGAATTACTTTGTTAATATACTTAGTGTCCTATTGGTACATTCTGTGCTAGATGACAGCACCTAATCTTGAGCAGCACCTAATAAATAAGAAAATGGCGGGAAGGTGGCCACTGTTCCTGCATGGTCAATGTTCCAGACTCTCCCCTACTTTTTCTTTTTAACAATCCCTGTCTTGTAGTCTCCTTATCTGTACAGCGAATTTCTTGTTTACAATATTCATGCTATTGGTTGATTTATGGAATTGTCAAAAAGTTGTACCGGTTTATAAGAGTAACAAACCTTGTAGTAGGTATTTGATTGTAATTTGGTATATATTTTGGAGTTGCTAATGACAAACCTTACCAAACATGTACATTCGCTACAGATACGACTAGAAATATATTTATATCGTCGTTGCATCTAGTAGGGTACAAGAATATTTTTTCTAAGTGTGTGGGGAGAAAGAATCTGCACAAATTTGAAATATGAATAATTCCTTTACTATTGAGTTTAGATAAGCTGCATTTTTAAACAGAGGACGAGATGTTCATACAACATAATCAGCACCTTAGAAACTTTCGGTTATCTTCTCTTTGACAACCTATAGAGACCGTAATTTTATAGGTGTCGCATCGGTTAGCATTTGGTACTAATATTAGTCATTAGCTTGTATATAAGCCAGGATGCTGTGTGTGGGTTTCACAAGTGATTAGCTCCAGCTGATGAGTGTGCAACAAACTCAAAACAGTCATTTCATTATTTTTCTGGGTTAATAGTCTAAATAGTCTTAGTAAATCTTTTATATTTTAAATTGTCAATTCCTATACGATGCTTTGTCTTTGCTGATTCACTAGATTTACAAATGGCAAATTTGGAGTTTGCCGGAGTTTTTAGTTACTTTTTCTTTTTAACAATCCCTGTCTTGTGGTCTCCTAATCTTTACTGCCAATTTCTCGTTTACAGTATTCATGCTATTGGTTGATTTCTGGAATTGTCAAAGAGTTGTACCGGTTTATAAGAGTATTTTTACAAAACTTTTAGTAGGTATTTGATTGTAATTTGGTATATATTTTGGAGTTGCTAATGACAAACCTTTCTTGTTGTAAATCCTACCATGCTTTATTGCAATACTGAATCTTTGACCGAGGATTTGTATTGTTTGAGCAAGCTTTCCAGAAGCTGCATGTTTACAGCAGAAAAGTTTTTCAAAATTCCATGCCAAGTATAAAATTTGTCAATTTTATGTTCGAGTTAATTCTTGTTTAAATTCTTGATTATTTATGCATTAGAAATTAATTCTACTAGCTAAGTAAACTACACTTTAAATAAAAAAACCCAGAAAGTATCATAGCATTCTAGATGAATGCAAGCAAATTAGAGTTGCAACCAAATTTTGCAGATTTTTCCCCACAACCTTATGTATGGATATCTTGTATACCTTTGAGATTTATATTCGCATGCAGTCATCCAGTAGGTACCTGTCAGAGATTCTGTTGAATTTAATTATTTTCTAAAGCACCTTTTTGTCTTGAATAATCGTGTCATTGTCATAGAAATATCCGACTTGGGCGTCACAGAATTTATGCAGAATGGTGTAATCAACAAACAAAATTTGAGTCATTGGACAGGTGAGAATATTGGCAAGCGTTAACAAAAAACCTACATAGCCCGAAAGTCATTGTTTGGTATAGTGTAGGATCGTTTGGAATTATAGGTCAATACTTTTTCAAACACGAAAATGGCATTCCGTTACAGTAACCTTCCAACTCTACTCACATATGTTAAAAACCTATGCTGTTCCCGGATTAAGATGCCGGGGACTACTAAATAATGGCCTGTTGTTCTAGCAGAATGTGACAACTCATACAGCTGGAAATTCAATGAAGATCCTCAGGCAATACTTTAATGGCCAAATCAATTCACCTTTTGAATATTTACCGTGGCACGTGTGGTCGATCGATCTAATTAGAATCTAATCTATTTGAAAGCGAAAGAGTCGTCTTAGAACCATTGAGGAACTAACAGCATGCATTTATAGAGAAGTCGCTGTAATAAATGAAGGTTCACTCCACTGGGTAACGAATGTTGGTGAGGGTCACTTAAATGATCTAATCTTTAGAGATTAGGCAAATATCCACCCTGAATGCTAAGTTTCAAAGAATAGGCTTAATTCCATCCAATAAATTTTAAGAAAACTTATGGGTATAAGCTAATCGCCAGGTATGTGGTAGCTACCGTTTCTCTTCTTTCCTGTCCGACATCGGCCCAGAAATCCCTGCTTCGGATATCGCACACCACACCAACATTTTATCCGGAATAGCTTTTGCCTTATAGTTTACATTATCTGGTAGTTCATTGATGTTATCAGATGTTATCAAAGAAACCTTAATTTCCTTTTATTCAGGAATTACCAAGAGTAAAAAATGTCTCATCATTCTTAATAATGACTCTATTTTCGGAAAAGTAGTTTCTGCTCAGTGAACAATAACATACAGGTATCCGTTGCAGCTGGATTTGGATGTACTTATTTGGACATTTTTCCTTTTTCTGTATTTTTGACCATGTCTGGACATCTGGACAAATTGTTGACCTTGAAACATTGAATTGGTGAAATCATTTACGACTTGAGATGACGATCCTGCCTTTGGGTCTATTCATCATTCTGTATACCACAGGTTCTTCGTAATATATTAATTCGCAGAGAGTAGTATAGTTTGAGGTTTGGGCATCCGTCCAACAAGATTATAGATAAAACTTCTATCTTATAAAATCACAGTTATAAAATTTAATGACAAATTTAAACCCCAAAACTGAAATGACGTAACAACAAGCTTGTTTCGTTTCCGATAACAACCTGTTAAAAGTAAATTACAAAGTCCTAAACATTGTGCCAAAACTTTTGAGACATTAGTAAATTACCTCTTTTTTGTAGATCTAGAGCTTCCTATACCGTCAATGCAATTTAAAATTTAACGCTGAAGCATAATTTTAAAAGTCTACATAATTACAATACACATTTAATTAATAGCAATTCTAATACAATGTTGGGCTGAAATAAAATTATGATAATGTTCTAGTAAAATAATTTTGAGATAATTTGAGCTTGTAAAGACGAAGCGATGAATTGCCATCCAAAAACTAAAATAAGATTTATCTGGATGCACGATTTGCATGTGTTTTACGTGGGGTTCCCATATCAACATACCCCCACGTTCCTTCCAAAGGAGGAAGCAATTGAGATACGCTCAATCAGCGCGCAATCGCACAGCAATTGCTCCCAGTTACTCGCTGGTCAGAGCGAGGTTGCCTATCCACCCTCTATTAGCTAACCAGGCTAGTACCGGAGCGATTAACATATACGTGCTCATGCGCCGGCATCTTCCCGTCCCCTTTCATACGGGGCTAAGTACCTAGTCCAGCAATAGGACTATTCCCCCAACTTAAGTCAGTTCAGTACAACCGAGCCAGAGTTGGGGCCACTGCCCGATCGAATCCAACCTCAAGTGTGGCATGACTTGGTTTTTAAATGGGTTTGCCACCCCGATCTCCCAGTTATAGGCCTGGTATGCCCCCGATAGAGCTTCGTTTCGAGGCTACTTTATAGGGCCCATCAAAGTAGCACCCCGGTGTGTGCCCGTTAAGGTGAAGTTGTCTTGAACGTGAGAGGCTATGTATCTTCGCATCAGCATCCTTTAAGTGTAGGTCTCTAGACGATTTCTCATTTTCAGTTTCTCATGGGTTAGCGAGCAAACTCCCTAACCGAGATAAACCTCACTTGAATCTCCTCCATTCGTCTAGGCCAGACATGAAATGTCAAGGTTGTTTTACGTGGGGTACCTGTGTGCACTTACCCCCACGTTCCTTCCAGAAGGAAGTGATTGGGATACGCCCAATCAGCGCGCAAGTTGCATAACCCGCAGTCGTGCAATTGCTACCAGATTGACTAACTGGTAGGAGCGAGGTTGCCTATCCACCCTCTACTAGCTAAGTCGCGCATAGTGACCGAGCAGTTGACTTAACACGCTGCTCACCCGCCAGCACACTCGCGTCCTCTTTCATGCGGGGTGAAGTACCTCGTCCAGCAATAGGACTATTCCCGAACTTGACGCTGTTATCAAGAGGGACCACTGCCCGATCGAATCCAACCTCAAATGTGACAGAACTTGGTTTTTAAGCGGTTTTGCCACCCCGATCTACCAATTTTAGGCTTGGTGAGCCCTCGACAGAGCTTCTTTTAAGTCTACACGTTATAGACTCCCGGTGCGTACCCGAATTTGGTGAAGTTGTCTTGATAGTGAGAGGCTATGTATTCGCTTCAACTATTCTTAAGTGTAATGGCTTTCAGATCTTCTCCCAATCACTGTACCCGGCTGCAGTCCGGATCATAGGGTGGTCAGGATAGCTCCTAAGCACATTTACCTGGCGGCTTGCAGTTTCCCATTGCCCAAAAGCGGGATAACCTCACTTCTAGTCACCGCACTAGAGATTCAGTCAAACAGCGGGTTCCTTTGGTGACCTTACATGACCTAGGTCATGCAGCGGGTTCCTTGGTGACCATGATTGCCCTCGGCCAAGCAGCGGGTTCCTTGGTGACCATAAATGACCTCCTCCCTTAGGCGAGATTCGAATCCGCCCACACCGGTCTCATCTACCAGGGCTCCCCCTGATCGGTATGAGTAACCGTCGAGAATTCTCACGAATATCTCTACCACACACTTTATCTGACAGCTTCGTCCATTGCCCTTGATAGAGATAGGGTAGAAGACAGCCAGTTCTAGGGGTGAACGTCGTGTGGTCTCCCGTTCACCCAAAGGGTAGAAGACATAGATCCAAGATTGTTTTACGTGGGGTACCCGTGTTAACATACCCCCACGTTCCTTCCATGAGGAAGTGATTGGGATACGCCCAATCAGCGCGCAAGTTGCACAACCGGCAATCGTGCAATTGCTCCCAGATTAACTCACTGGTAGGAGCGAGGTTGCCTATCCACCCTCTACTAGCTAAGCGTTCACTAGTGACCGAGCAGTTGACTTAACACGCTGCTCACCCGCCGACACCCTCCCGTCCTCTTTCATACGGGGTCAAGTACCTAGTCCAGCATAGGACTATTCCCCAGCTATGCGCTGTTGCAAAGTGGGACCACTGCCCGATCGAATCCAACCTCAATTGTGGCAGGACTTGGTTTTTAAGCGGTTTTGCCACCCCGATCTACCAATTTTAGGCTTGGTGGGCCCTCGACAGAGCTTCTTTAAAGTCTACACGTTATAGACTCCCGGTGCGTACCCGATATTGGTGAAGTTGTCTTAATAGTGAGAGGCTATATATTCGCTTCAACTATCCTTAAGTGTAATGGCTTTCGGAGCTTCTCCCAATCACCGTACCCAGCTGCAGTCCGGATCAAAGGGTGGCCAGGACAGCTCCTAAGCACATTTACCTGGCGGCTTGCAGTTTCCCAACACATGGGATGAACCTCCCTTCTAGTCACCGCACTAGAGATTCCGTCAAACAGCGGGTTCCTTTGGTGACCATAAATGGCCTCGGGCAACAGCGGGTTCCTTTGGTGACCTTACATGACCTAGGTCATGCAGCGGGTTCCTTGGTGACCATGATTGCCCTCGGCCAAGCAGCGGGTTCCTTGGTGACCATAAATGACCTCCTCTCTTAGGCGAGATTCGAATCCGCCCACACCGGTCTCATCTACCAGGGCTCCCTCTGATCGGTATGAGTAACCGTCGAGAATTCTCACGAATTTCTCTACCACACACTTTATCTGACAGCTTCGTCCATTGCCCTTTATAGGGATAGGGTAGAAGGCAGCCAGTTCTAGGGGTGAACGTCGTGTGGTCTCCCGTTCACCCAAAGGGTAGAAGACAGCGGGATACTTAGCTCCTTAAAAGACCCTGACGTCAGGTAAGATTCAATCCACCCACACCGGACCCCCTTGTTAACAGAGCTCCCCCTGCAACGTTTTAGGGTCATCTTCGAGAAACACTCCGGTGAAACGTAAACGCAACACCTCGGCATAACTCTACCACACATTTGATTCTGATCGCGTCATCCGTTACCCAGACAAGCCTGGGATGGGGTAGACAACGACCAGTTCTAAGGGTGAACGCCGTGTGGTCTGCCCTCAAGCTAGTCTCGAATCCTAGTGCTTCCCGACACCTCTAACAACTGCCCTCCCTCTGTCTTCGGGCTAGTCTCGGATACTAGGAATGAAGTCCGACATCTCAAACGACTGCTTGACCGTTCACCCAGATTTATCTGGATGCAGTCGAAACAAAGCATATACCACATTTTAAAGGAAAATCTGGAACATTGTCTGTACTAGTGTAGTGAGGCGACGTTACTTTTTAAACCTCGACTGTTTATCTGATTCTATCATTTTGCCAATTCGTGGGGGCATGCAATGTAAAATCTATTCTGTTTTGAAAACGCATTCGTTTGACAACATCATTCAGCGTAGATTAGTTAAAGATATGACTATAAATATATTTCTATTGTCGATACATTTAGCAGGCTACAAGCATATTTTTTCATATTGTGTGTGGAGAGAAAGAAATCTGCACAAATTTGAAAGATAACTAATTTCTTTACTATTGAGTTTAGATAAGTTGAAATTTTTAAACTGATGAGATGTTCATACAACAGAATGAACACCTTAGAAACTTTCGGTTATCGTCTTTTTCACAACCAAAAGAGACTGTAATTTTACTGCATGGTGCGGTTGGCTTTTTATTTATAGGTGTCGCATCGGGTACCATTTGGTGCTAATGTTAGTCATTGGTTTGTAAATAAGCCAGGATGATGTGCTTAGGTTTCACAGATGATTAGCTCCAGCTGATGAGAGTACAACAAACTTGAAACAGTCTACCCTGAAGTATCACTTGTGAATTCTAGATATTTTATTATTACTGTGGGTTAATGGTGTTATAAATCTTTTATAGTTTAAATTTTCAATTTCTTTACGATGTTTTGTCTTTGCTCCCTACTAGTCTTACAAATGGCAAATTTGTTGAGTTTGTCGGAGTTTTTAGTTACTTTTTCTTTTTAAAAATCCCTGTCTTGAGGAGACATAATAAATGTTGTTTCCAGAATTTCAATTTCAGAAAAATTTACAATAGAGAAGTCGCTGCAATAAATGAAGGTTCACTCCACTGGGTAATGAATAATTTTATATCCAGACGTAAAAAGTGTATTGAAGTTGACGAGGGTCACTTAGATGGTCTAATCTTTAAAGATTAAGCAAATATCCACCCTGTTTGCCAAGTTTCAAAGATTAGGCTTAATTTCATCCAATAAATTTTAATAGTACTTATGGGTATAAGCTAATGCTCATGTATGTAGTATTTCGTACATTCGGAATAAATAGATGATAATGATTTATTATAGCGGAAAACAACTTGAGTTAGGTAACATTACTGGGTAGTGGCACTTCCAGAATCGCCTTTTTTCTCGATTCCCCGTGAATTATGCTTTTATCGATACCTATTTTTTCCTAAAATTTCAAAAACTTTACACAGTCTTTCAATATGTAACTTTTTGTTTGGCGTAGATTTCAAAATACCATCCCAAAACAGATAACTCTTCTTTGAAAGATTGAACCCTGGTATACTTTATGTGTTTGAAACGAGAATGTGTTTATCTATCTAGATTTAAAACCTTTTGGAACTTCGTCCATGTTTGTTTGTTTTTATTTTTAATATATGTATTTCAACGATAATGATTGATGTAATGGTAATGGTTGATGTAATTTTTCGGTTAAATTTGATTGTCGTTTTTAAAATTAAATTGCAACAGACTTTTTAATGCTGTAAACGCCTTAAAAAACCCTGACGCTACACTGTTTATATTTTGGTTATTTACGAGCTGGATTTGTATTTTCAGACCAAATAGTTTTGGTTCAAATTTGACATTGATATTTGCAATAATTTCAAAACTTAACAGGTGTACAGACAAAGACAAAAACAACAGGATTTTTTCCTCCAGTGATGTCTGTCGTGTTATTTAGGTCATAGAACGTCGAGAAATAAAAAAAGGTATTTTTTACAAAAACTCGTTCTCATTCTGTGGACTTGTACATATATTGTGAGAAAGCAAAAGCAAAGAAATGGGTTTAAAGAATAAACTTTAATTGTTTTCAACCACTTTGTTGTTAGAAATGTAGTTCTGAAATGATTCTAGCTACTTACCACATCGCACATACCTTATACAGTAAGGAATGTCATCCTTTGTTAATTATTTAAAAATACAAAAAAATTGTAGGCTTGACATTATATTATTTAATAAAATATTAAACATATATAATTTTCTTCCATTAGAATATAAACGAAACAAATTTACATTATTATAATCTGAAAATTCGTTTCTAACAGAACTATATCTCGAAATATCTTATATGTATAAATTTAAAGGTCCGTTTTGTTTAACGGCATACTTTCAGCAGGTGTCCTAGAACTCAGCACTTATAGCAGACATAAACACGGACTTGATAAACAGAATATGCTGAATAGTGATAAGTACCATAGTTTTATACCTTGTAAACTTGACAACGTTGATGGAGGCGTACTCGAACGCTTGATTTGCCAAAATTATATACACGGAGGTGAATACGAGCGGTCTATGTACGGAGGCTGACACGAACGCGCACTATACAGAAGCATGTATATCTAAAAAATTAAATAAAATTACCCCTCTTGGTGGATTTAGGAGTGTTAGTTCAAGAAAAAGTCTGTGACACTAGAATAATTAATATACAATCATTATTAATGGCGGAGTTGTGGTCGTCTGTTCAGTATACGGAGGCGAACACGATACAAAAGCACATATATATATATATATATATATATATATATATATATATATATATATATATATATATATATATATATATATATATATATATATAGACACACACACACACACACACACACACACACACACACACACACACACACACACACACACACACACACACACACACACACACACACACACACACACACACACACACAGAAATACTTTACAAAGAGAAACAAGGGTGATTTACAAAATACTAAAATAGATTGTTTATTGCAAACACATGTTCGGACGCTAAAAATTAAAAAGTTCATATTGACCTGGCATGGGAATAAACACAAAAAGATCAGTTTCCCTCTAAAATTGTATGTTAGGATAGCCTGTTTAAAATTATTTATTTTAAATTTTGTTTGAATGACATCTTAACATGAAACGAAACTTATAATAACGAATGGGAAGAAGAATTTACACAAATTGTAAAGCTTAAAGAAATAGTAGCGAAAGTGAAATGTACCTGTACCTTTAATGTGTCCGTAATTTACTTTTATCATGACGGTCATACTTTTACTTTGACTATTAAGACAAGTCATTTCAGATTTTGTTTTTCGGTGGTATACAAACATAATAATTTTTAGGGCGACTGTGGATGCGGCTAGCAAATTAGCTTTTCCAACTGCTGCAAAGGCAATGCGTCGTGTACGTCGCCATTTTCAACCAGCAATGCCCAGCTCTCTGCGAGAATTTGGTGAAATATGCGAAGGCAATACAAGATTTGGCCAAATCGATAACGAAGTGTTCTGCAGAGGAGTCGTTGGTGAAGGCGAGTCTTCATCAGTTCTGTTTTTAGCAGAACATTTAAAACATTTACTGGTTGATGCCAAGGAGGTGCATGTTGATGGAACATTTAAAACCAGACCACGGCATCCAGCCAGTAGCCAGCTATTGACTATTATGGTAGTCCACTATGGATATGTAAGTACAACTATCATTCAACGTTGTTGTTAATAACTGTGTTAACTTCTGAATTATTGAAACATGATAATTAATCAGATGTTATTGAAATTAATATTTTCGTAGGCATTTCGTTGTGCCTTTGCATTGATGTCCTCGCGAAAAACAGAGGCATATAACGAACTTTTCCAGAAAGTCAAAGAAATTGTGCCTGAATTCAAACCACGGCTCATTATGAGCGATTTTGAAACCTTCCTCGTGACTTCCTTGGGGATGAATTTTCCGGAAGCAAGAAAAACAGGCTGTTTCTTTCATTACTGCCAGGTATGCCAACAATATTTATACGGCGTGTTTCAAAAGTGATGCAGGTTATTCTATTTTCGATTTTTTTGAAAAAGTTATTGAGATAACATTTATTGTAGATCAGAATTTCCAAAAGTTCATACTAGTAGAATTAATTGTAGGAAAAAATACCAAAAAAGAACGTAAAATTATAAAATACTACTGCAAATAATTAAGGCCCGTATAAGTTTTCTTTTTCTTCTTTCCAAGTGTGATCAATGTTCATTTTGTTTGAATATTCATGTCCGTTACTGTTACACGCAATATATTGTATGTAGAAACATTTAATATAAAAGCTTGATTACTTTTAGGCGCGTTTAAGAAAAACTCGCGGATTGGGCATGACAGATTTGTTAAAAACTAACAACAACGCGAAAAAGGGCATCAAAATGTTGATGGCTTTGGCATTAGTACCAGCGAAATCTATAGAAGATGGCGTTATTTACGTAAAAAACTTTTTACAGCAACATAATATCCTGGAAAACTTTTGCACCCTTTTAAGGTAAGTTGATCTTCCTCTACAATAGGAATTTAAGGTCAAAATTGGATTTAGGGTAGATTTAGAGTAATAATAATAAATAATATTTCCTCATTTTCTGTACATGTAATGCATAATTTTATTTAAAATAATTTTGGTTTTGAACCCCCAGGGTACAATGGCTTCTTTTAGTAATTTATGTGTGCATTACTTTTGGTTAATTGTTCAATTGTTTGGTCCAATTGTTTTTCTGTTGACACTTAACAGTGTTAAAAAAACGAAATAGTTATAGCTAACACTTTTTTAATTTGTACACAACTTGAAGATTTGATATTTAAGTATATTTAATTAAATGCAACGCCATGCTGATAAATATTACTATTCACCCCCTAGGGTAATTAATTGTAGCTATTTTATTTTATTCATTATTAAACAGTGTTATAAAATCACACTTAATACTATTTATAACTCATGGTAACACTGAAGGGCAGTTCTTGTTATACTGAAAAAAAAAGGTTAATTTTTAGTTAATTTTGGTTTAGTAAATTTTGCAAAGAATACATTGTGTGTTTCGTAACTTTTTCCAGATGGTTTACGTAACATTACGGCAACAACTGTTAGGGAAATACGAACGTTTGTAGATGAGGTCTTACTGATTAGAGTCCTTTACAAAAGGAACTATCGGCTTAACGACAGAAGAATCAGAGAGGCATCCACTGCATTCCTTGACCACAAAGATGTTGGGAGATTTTTAAATGGGGTGTCGTATTCAGTGGAAAGGTACTTCAATTCTGTCGTTGCCGATGATTCATTTGAAGAAGAGCTTTCCGAGGAATTTTTCCTAACCGCCTTACCAGGTGATCTACCTGCTCCGTATGATACAGGTATGTAGATCTACCTAATATGTAGATTACGTAGGTATAGGTGAGTCGGTGGACAGGTGGGCGAATGGGAAGACAGACGACATCATGCGTGTGCGTTAGTGTGCGTGAGTGGGCAGATACTATATGGATGCATATTGTTTTGTCTTCAGTTATCCCTTTTTAAAAGCAAAAAACAAAATTTTAATTTTAAAGTGTTAAGAATGAGTCATTTTCACAGTTTCTGTTTATCTTAGGGAATCAGCCAATATAGCCAAAACTAAGCACATTTATATTGATATAATTGTTTAACTTTAAACCTCAATACAAAAATTATATTTTTGAGAAACTGAATGCAAAAACGTGAACGTTTATCACTCCACTAATTTTTATCCGCAACCATATAAAACTGTACATTTCACAATGTCGCGCCGTAGTTTTATGCACAAAAAACATACCTCTACCTAAATGGGGAACCATGGATTTTTGGAATAACCTGTCAATTTTCCAAGAAATCCGTAGTTCTCCATATTTTGCAAGATAATACAATACCTAAAGGTGATGGACTATTTCATAACCGATCTCAATTTTACAATTATTTTGTATTCTGCATATACGGGTGTGTTGCGCAGTTACTCTTTGGGATACACTTCTTGTAGAATTATATGGATGACAAGTAAGTGTAATTGCTATATGATATTATTTTTCAGACGCCACGGACGCCGACGAGATTTCAGCAGAAGAGGAGGTCGCCGAAGAAGTAGAAGTTAATGGAGCAGCAGTTTGCATGATATGCCAAACAGCACCTCCAACAACAGTTTTGTTGCCGTGCAGACATTTCGGTCTTTGCGATGAATGCTGCGTGGAGAACAAACGACTGGGAAATATACCGCCAACTCCCGAAGACGAAGATTTAGATACTGTCGTTGATTATTCTATATGTCCTCTTCACAAATCTCTTTTAAGGGGTTCTATACCTGATAAAAATTTGGGATTAATTCGATTCTAAACAAAAAATGCAAGGGTGTCGAGCTGAAATCTCAAATAATTATTAGATTTTTTAACCAAAATTTGTTTTTGGGGTTTTCAAGTGACCCAGAACGACATTTAACTTTTTAACGACTTTTCCGATTAAACAAGGCCTAATATGTTGTTTGGATTTTTTGCATTTATTCTCGATCGTAGTAGGCTGATGATTTATAATAAATGGGTTTTTTAATTACCCACACATTTATTTTAAGGGGTTCGGTACCTGATAAAAATCGACACCGAAAGGTATAAGAGGTCAAAGATTATGTCTGTATAAAATAAATAGTGTTTAAATAAAGTAGTTTAAGGTCTTTATTGATAGTAAATATATAATTTGTACTTTTAATTAGTTTAGGCTTTAGTTATTTTAAATATTTATCTTTTATTATATAATTAATACAGCATTCTAGTTTTAATTTAAAAGACCTTTACATTAGTTACAATATGTATGGAATATTAACAAATACTCGACACCGAAAGGTATAAGAGGTCAAAAGATTATGTCTGTATAAAATAAATAGTGTTTAAATAAAGTAGTTTAAGGTCTTTATTGATAGTAAATATCTTATTTGTACTTTTAATTATTTTAGGCGTTAGTTATTTTAAATATTCTTCTTTTATTAAATAGTTAATACAGCATTCTAGTTTTAATATAAAAGACCGTTACATTACTTACAATATGTATAGAATATTAATAAATACTTGACAATTACATATTTGGATTTTATATATAGCGTTAGTAAGCGGAAAAACTTCAAACAACACCAGGTTAATGCCTACTTAAAGAAAATTCTTATTATAAGAATAATCCTTTATTTGCATGTATCCTCTCATGTCAGTGATAAAGCATTATTTCAAACCTTTTGTAATTAAATCAATGTCCTGTAAAGTGCCTTGAATAGGACAATGAGAACAGCTTTTATGCTAGTGAATATAGCATGTAGCTTATGAGAAGATAGCCTAAAATGATAATCAAAGCAAAAATTGCAAAAAGAAACCTTTTACAATGCGGTCGGCGTTTTGGTCGAGGCTCGTACCTAGTCGGCGTTTTGGACATTCTGCGAAATGTCCAAAACGCCGACTCGGTTTGCGGTCGGCGTTTTGGACATTCTGCGGAATGTCCAAGACGCCGACTCGGCTTGCGTTCGGCGTTTTGGACACGAGTCGGCGTTTTGGTTGAAATATAGAGTCGGCGTTTTGGGCAGTCCCCGTAAAGTTTACAAATTTCCTGGTCAACATTATATTGGAAAATAATAAAGATATTTTTTACTTGGCCTTTTATTCTCCACGAAACTCAATTTTTTGCAACTGTCATATTTTTTGAGATATGAAGTAAACTTGCATTTTTTCAAATGTAAATCGTAAATTACAGTGATTTACACAATTTAATTTGCAATCTTTTACTGCGCAAAATGGTATAATAAACTATACATCTACATATTTCAAACGAATAACAAAGATGACGTCAGTTCCAGTTAGACCGGAAGTTGCAACTTGAAAAATAATTTTTAAAAACTTTGACAGATACAATAAGTGAAATAATTGTTTTAAAATATGAAAAAAATGAAGATTTAAATTCCATATAACGAAAGCGTTATTTCAACATATGCCAGTTATTACAAAAGATATCTTTTTAAAGATTATACCTATGAAAATCACTAAAAGTTCACATTTCTGAAATTATTTTTTAACGTCATTCTTGTTATTCGTTTAGGTACTTAGAATACTAGATGCATATTGTGTTATATCTTTTTAACCCCTTTTTTTAACTGTTAGGTAAACGATATTGGCACTTGTTTCACTTATTGCATTTTTTGCTTTTTGCCGATGACCTCATATTATTAGGTATAGTAAACACTATCGAAGACTGTAAAAAAAATTAAAAACGACATCAATAGATTAAATAAATGCAATGATTCTAAATGTAGATAAATGCAAGTGTATAAAATTTTATCGTACATTAAAGCATATCAAATTTAACTATAAATTATGTAATTCCTTATTAAGCGAAGAAACTACCATTAATGATTTGGGTGTTCTGTTTGATTATAAACTGGATTCTAAAGCCCACATCAATCATATCAAAACGAAAGGGCTGCAAAGAATTCCTAAGGGTTCCTAAAGAATTTACCGACATAAAGGTTGATTCAGACCGGCGGTAGCGGAGCGGTGGCGTAGCGGAAGCGGATCCGCTCCCAAATAGTTTTCCTTAGTTTTAAATGGGATGATTCGAAGTGAAACCGCGCGCGGAAAAACGACATAGCGGTGAGCCGGCAGTCTGAGAGCGGAGCGGATTGAATCGATCTAGAAGCGATTTTTAGCAAGAAACCGCGCGGTTAGAGAAAGGTAGAATTATGTTTTTGACTGAAACAGCGCTATTCAGTGCAGTCCATTAAGACTGCTGGTGTTGCAAATTGAAAAGTAACAAAACACCATACGTAAATGTAAATAACGTAAGCATTTCATTGTAATTAGTTTTTTTATTATTATATTGAAAAGGACACTTATTTTTTAGTGAATACTTAATAAACTAGAAACTACTCAATTAACTCAATATCGCTTAAACTTTATTATTCATTAAATATTATTAAACATTTATATAAAAAAGGAAAGTAATGTATTCAGATATTTGTTATATAGGGTGTCACATTTTTGATGGGTTTAATGAATGGAAAGCTCTTCTATACAACTTTGCATTCATTAAACAATACATATAACAATATGAAAAACTGATTTAACATTATTAGGGGCACATGCACGACCATGAATGTCTGCACTGCAAAACCGTCGCCGTCCCGCTACCGCGGGCAGTATGAATGCTCCAAAGCGGAAACCGCTCAGAAACCGATCCGCCACCGCTCCGCTCCGCCACCGCCAGTCTGAATCAACCTTAATACAACTATTAAATGCCACTATTTTGACATTGTTCGTAGCACAGTAGAATACTCTCCATCAAATGAGCTAGACAATACTAAGATGAAAGTGGTACCTGACTTGGTGCCCATATTATCAAACATGGAAGCTTACATCATAAAACTCGAAGAATATCACAATTACAAAAGCATTTAGTTCAGTAGAGCTCTACTTGAAAACCTAAGTAAAAAATATCTATTTTTAACTATTTTTCAATATTTCTGCCGTTTTCAAGTTAACTTGTCAAAAACAGAAATTGACAAGAATTGGAAATTCCTGCGATTTGATTTGGCGAATCTGTTAACCAAAAAATTTTTCTTCATTTTATCGAGTTTATATGGTTAACGGTTTATGAGATAACAATAACTCCCTAACCCTATACTATAAAGTACACACATACCAGTAGTGAATATAAATAAATCATAGTTGTTTTAGTACAATTAATGTAAAATTAATATCAAAATGCTTACTTTCTTTGTTTCTTCTACACCAAATCATTTTCAAACATTTTCGGTTTCTTATTGAATTACTTATTCCCATTTTCCTAGCCAGGGTTCCATAAATTAAATTCGGGGCAGAATAGGATTCTTCCATTATTGCTTCATTTACATTTAATAGAGACACAAGATAGAAAAATTGTTTTTTATCAATCCGTCCTTTGCTGTCCACCCACTCATTCTCGATAGTGTTCTCAAGTATGTCATCTTCGTAATGAAAAGCTAATGTTTTTGTATTTCTTCTGATTATTGTCAGGATTTTTTGTTTGTTTAAATAATTCTCTTGGGAAAAAAAATTGTTGCAGCTTCTTTAATCACAGTTGAATTGCCATTTATACGTTTCAGCTCTGACATCTTCGTTAGTCCTTCTTTTTTAAGAAAAGATACTAATGATATTTTTATATCAAGTTTACACTTTCGCGGCATTGTAGAACACGTCACTTAGTAAAGTATTATTGACAGGAGCGATCCTAGCCTATGTATAAAGTTGTTAGTTAAAGCTTTTAAAAATAAAAGAAGATTTTAGAACGATTTATTATGAGTTAGGCATGCAAGTTCTTCGATTCTCAGAACTAAACATCTGTTCGAGAATTTGTAACAGGGTGGGTTTAACAGGGTGGGTCATTATGTCCCATTCAATAATGCCGATTGCAATATAATGCCTACGTCAACACACTTGTTAGAGAGTCTTGATATTCCGGTCCGGAGGTTTGACAGATTTATTACTTTCCTTCCACATGTTTTAGAGTTTTAGACACAAATACTTCGAAAAAAAAGAGTAACTTTTTAGTGTCATAATTAATGAAGCCACCGATGTTTCATTATCAGAACACAGGTCTTTTTGTATACGATATCCTGCATTCTTAAAGAAGAATTCATTTCTTTTATTGAGATTTTAGATATGCCAGAGAAAAGTTCATCCAATGCAATTCCTTACAGCTAAATTGTTTAGTTTAGGATTATTCTTATTAGATAAAAAAGCTCAAAGATGGAGACGACCCAAACAATTATGTGTAAAACACGCTGGATAGAAAAACACGAATTAATTTTAGAATTTTACGAATTATTGCCAGCAATAATATTATTTCTAGAATAAAATCTGATGTTGCCAAAGTAGTTAGTAGTGCGAATGGCTATGTTTCCGCTTTGCAAACATTTGATTCCGTAATTTCTTTATTAGTAATAAAAGAACTACAATCAGTTACTTTAGACTTAATGCGCGCATATGAATTATGTCAAAATATAAAATTATTTAATAGTTTCAGAGACAATTCCATAGATCAGTTTAATTACATTTTTAGAGAAATTGAAACTATAGCCAATAAATTTGATTTTGAAATTAAAATTCCCCGCAGAATCAATAAGCAAATATACAGGTCGAACCTACCAACTGAAGATCAGAAATATGTGTACTTCTGTATAAAAAGGGCCCAGATCTTCGATTCTACTTTTTAAGATATAAACGATTTTATGTAGGAAGGTCGAAAGGTTTACAAATTGACTGGCAGTTCTCACTGCTCCAATAAATTATTTTATAAATTTCGATTATTTTTTCGGATTGTACCAATATATATTTAATAATTGTGTATCCATCTCTCTAAATGGAGTTAAATTTAAAAAAAAAAGTTTAAACACAGAGTCTTCTCCATAAATTTAATAATCATACAATAAATTCGTTACATATATAGTGATATATTGATACCATAATATCAATAACATTAAATGTTCAGATCGATTTTTCTCAGAATTTTTGTTATGCAACCTTAAGATTTATTTGCATGATCATAAAGGGAAGATGTTACTATTGGATTCCACTATTAAAAACCTATATTGTCATTTAAATTTTTTTGTGATGACGTCGTAACTTAGAAACAAATGAAAGTCGGAAGGTGAATCGCACATATTAATGTGTATTTTTAAAAACAAAACGTGTTTCAGCGTTTTTAAAAAACCGGTTGAGTTCGTTTTCTTTTTAATATTCCGTACTTTAATCCCACACTGTATATATATATATATATATATATATATATATATATATATATATATATATATATATATATATATATATATATATATATATATATATATATATATATATATATATATATATATATATATTGCTGTAATATCTCATTTAAAAAAAATATAGTATTTTGCCCGACATTAACAAATGCCCCGCGTTGACAGCGACATAAATAAATGCAGTGATATTGGTTAATTAAAAATAATAAATTATTTTTAAAAATTTTATTATATATTTTGAAACTGTGAATAATTGCCGTTCGATCGTAGATAATTACTTTATAATTAAATTGATTTTTTAAAATGACTGTGAACTTTGGAAATGCTTCTCAACTTCCCTCTTTTATAAATTCTAATATGATTTGAAATTACCTTTTAATAGATTTATAATAATGCAATGGTTATATAAAATTAATGTTACGTTAGTTCTTGATTAACTCAAGTTTACGTAAGAGAGTTGGGCGCCAGTTAAATAACTTAACATATTATAATTAAATTTAATAAAGACTCATCTCAGGGGGAATGTGGATTCTTGTGGTATTAAAAAAATATACAAATTGAAATTTAAAAACACTTTTAAAATTGAAAACTTAATTAATTTTTAACTATTACTAAATTGTTCAAATCACTTTATTTCACTTCACAAACGATAGTCTTTTCTTCACCAAATGCCAATACAAAAAGGAAATAACTTCCTACCTTTTTTATAATATTTCTTCTTTCCCTTTTACTATAGATGTCCTCTTTCCTTTTACTATAGATGTCCTCTTTCCCATACCATTGGCAGAGTAGATCACTTTATGTTGACCCAGGGCTGGTTTCCAATTCCGGTTCACTTTCTTCCTTTTGCATGGATTTCCCATATAATTACATCCAAAACTTGATTTTGGTAACTCACTTTTGTTTATTAATTGCGGGTACAATTTCCCTTTTTCGTAGAATACTTATAGTTGTTTTTGTGTTTAATTAAATAAAACACCCGTTTATGGTTTTAACGTAGATTTATTATCTTGCTTAACTTTAGCAAATAATTTATGCCGTATTCAAATCACCAACTAACTTAACTTGTCTATATTAAGACTAAACTATTTACAATTTTATAATATTATCAACCACGACTTTACTCTGTCGCTTAATATTGGTAAGTCTATTTACATATTTACTATATTCTTACACGACTTTACTGCGTCGCTTTATGTCAGGAAGTGTCCTAAAATTATTATTTTCGAAGCTTATATACTATTGACTATTTACATAATTATATTACACAATTTGACGTCACCTTATCATCTAATACAATGACCACACTATTTACAACATATAATACATAATAGCAGATTAATACACTTTATAAAAGTGACACATCTATCACACATTAATTACACAATACTTTTACGCAATAATAACTATCTATTTACATTAATAAAAACCTTTAAAAAATCACATAACCCGTCGATATACACATTTGGGATTATACATAATTGAATGTCCGATATACGGACGTCCAATTACAATGGACGTCCAACTGATGGTAAATGCGTAATGTACGGACGTCCATTTGTTAGAATGATGTAAATATATATATATATATATATATATATATATATATATATATATATATCTATAACGGCCTACCATGCGTCCGGACCAAAAGCGTAGCGCCCAGCGTCCTGCGTATATAAGTGTATATAAATGATGGTATCACTCAGAGTCTTTTGCAAGCTATAGGTTTATTCAGCGTCTGTTTATTTTATGCAACCTATAGGTTTATACAGCGTCCATTTATTTTTTCAGTATTGGCCAGCCTGCTCGAATTCCTTTGCCTGTCTGCGGTGTCGAGTTACTCTCTGCATTTCTGAGTAAAGATTGCGTCATCTCAACTGGCAAAAATAATTCTATTTTATTAACGCTATGTAATAAATACTTTTAGTTTCGTTTCTGTATGTGTATGAATTTTATTTAAAAGGCTTTCAGATTTAAAATACTATATGCATAAAAACATCATAAAACTCGGATATGATATAGCTCTCTGCGTTGTCAAAGTACTATGTGTATTTCTCAGTAAGTATTGCGTCATTAAAAGTGACAAAAATAATTATGTTTTATTACAGCTACTTAATAAATCTTTTACTTCCATTCATTGGTGTCTGAATTTTATTTAAAGTGTTTTAAATAAGTTTTAAGGTACCATAAACATAAAAATGTCGTAAAATTAGAAATTTTATTGGATTTGTATAAGATTTTGTACAAAGGGGTTTCTAAGGTCGCTGATATCGAATTCGACGGTAAGATTTACAATATGACGATTATACTTGAGATATGGCACAGTTATAGGAATTAGGATTCTTGTAAAGAAAAAATTAAACAATGTTATGTCAACCCCCGTACCCCCTTTTAAGGGTTGTAAATCTTTTTTAGATAACTTAGAAACTCGAAATTTGGTGTAATTATAGGATTTAAGATTCTTGTAATGAAGAATATTTAAAAAATCTTATTATGTCAACCTCTGCATCCCGTTCGGGGGTTGTAAGACTTCTAGATAAAATAAAAACTTGAAATTTGGTTTAGGGTTCTCGTAAAGAATAGTATAGAAAAATATTATTATGTTAACCCTCCGCAACCCCTTTAGGGTTTGTAAAGCTTCTAGATGACACAGACACTTGAAATTTGGTACAGTTATAGTTTAAGATTATTGTAAAAAAATATATAAAAAAATGTTGTTATATCATCCCCCGCACCCTCTTATGGGATTGTAAAACTTGCAGATGACACAGGAACTTGAAATTTGATATAGTTATAGGGTTTAAGAATGTCGTAAAGAAAAATATAATTTTTTTTATTAAGTCAACCCCAGCACTTTATTTGGGGGTTGAAAAAATTCTGAATGACATACAAACTTGAAATTTGACATAGTTATAGAGTTTAGAATTCTTGTCAAAAGAAAAATAAATGGTAAAATTTCTACCTCCCACCCAAATTAGGTGTTGTAAAACTTCTATATGATATACAAACTTGAAATTTGGTATAGTTATACTATTTAAAATTTCCCTAAAGAGAAAAATCAAAAATATTAAAATATTAACCCTCCCACCCATTTTGAGTTATAAAACTTTTAGGTGACGTACAAACTTGAGATTTTTGACATAGTTATAGAGTTTCGAATTCTTGTCAAAAGAAAAATAAACAATGGTAAAATTTCCAACCCCCACCCATATAGGGGGCTGTAAAACTTCTATATGACATACAAACTTGAAATTTGGTATAGTTATAGTATTTAAAATTTTCCTAAAGAGAAAAATCAAAAATATTAAAATGTCAACCCTCCCGCCCCCTTTAGTTATAAAACTTCTAGATGACGTACAAACTTGAGATTTTGACATAGGTATAGAGTTAAGAATTCTTGTCAAAAAAAATAAACAATGGTAAAATTTCCAACCCCCACCCACATTGAGGGTTGTAAAACTTCTATATGACATACAAACTTGAAATTTGGTATAGTTATAGGGTTTAGAATTCTCGCAAAGATGAAAACAAGAAAATGTTAAAATGTCAGACCCCGGCCACGTTCGGGGTTGTAAATCTTCTAGATGCCGTACAAACTTGAAATTTTATATAGTTATAGTAGGCCAGTAACCGGGTAATTTATTTCTGCAATCTTCTACAGAGTTGATTTTCTTGTTGGAAAGTGTTCGGAGGTGTTCCCTGAATGTAACGGTTGGGAATGAAGTTGTCGGGACGGGGGCGGTTTAGCGCTAGCCGCATTCTTGGAAAACACGTTTTATCAAATATCTCGTGAACCGTGCATCGTACGACAAAAATAGTATAGATCATTTCTTTGAATTTCTGTTTAATGATGAAATATAATATAAATACAAAGATTAGTTAAAGTTTCACAAGTTTTATTAATATCTTAACCTGACAATATTGTTTCGACACTATGTGTCATTATCAAAGGTAGATAAGATTGATAAACAAACACGTTGCCAAGGATAAATACATACAGAAAATAGGTAACTAGATACAATATATAACAAAAATTAAATATCTAACACTTCTAATAAAGGAGAATTACTAAGCTCAGTTTGTTCATTCATTAAAGGTACTGTGCGTTTATGTCTGTATATTTCAAAAGCTTCTAAAATGTCTAATTTGTGTTTGTTGTTGCAAAAATGTAAGAATTTAATGTTGTTTTGAGGTGTCATTGGGTGGTTCTGTTCCAAAATGTGTTTGGCATAATTCGATTTTTCTGGATGTTTAAGTCTATAAGAGCGTACATGTTCTTTCTATCTTATGTCGAAATTTCTAAGTGTTTGCCCAATATAAACCGAGTTACAAAAAGAACAATTCAAACGGTAAATGCCGGATTTCATGATATCTTGTGTTTTGTCTTTAGCATTGAATAAAAATGAAAAGGTGTTGGTGTTAGTTTTATAGGTTATTTTGTAACGGGTGGTTTTTCTTAGTATAGTTGCAATTTGTTCTGATATCTTGCCAAAGTATGGTATTGATATGTAGTTTGTGTCTTGTATTTGAGTGTCAATTGGAAATATTCTTTTGATAGCTAACCTATAATCTTTTTGTTGAATTAAAGTGTCAATCATGTTATGGTTATAATGGTTTGCATATGCTAATTGTTTGATGATTGAAATTTCTTTATCAAAATGTGATCGTTTCATTGGAGTAGTTAGAGCTCGGTGTACTATAGATCTATAAGCCGCTAGTTTATGCATTTTATGATGACATGAATCGTTAGGTATAGTGACGTCTGTGCTTGTGGGTTTTCTGTATATGGAAAAATCAAATTCATTGTTTGTATTAATTGTAATAGTTAAATCCAAAAAATTAATAGCTCTATTTTGTTCTGTTTCTAGTGTAAACGTGATGTTTGTGTGAAGACTGTTAATAAGAATTAAAAACTCATTGATAACCTCAAAAGAACTGTCAAAACAAGCTAAAATGTCATCAACGTAACGAAACCAAAAAATAATGTGTTTAGAAAGATCTAATTCAAATATTCGATCTTCCAAATTATCCATAAATATGTTAGCTAATAGAGGACTTAGAGAATTACCCATAGGTAAACCATCTTTCTGTAAATAAATTATATTATTAAAAGTGAAATAATTTTGACTGATACAAAGATCAAATAATTTAATTAACTCTAATCTTTTTTACTAATTCTACATTATATTAACTAGGAAATTATCTAACAAAGGAATACAGTCTTGTGGTGGAATCTTTAAAAACATGTTACAAATGTCAAAGCTTACAAGTTTTGAATGTGCTGGAAGATGTATGTTCTGTAGTTTTTCTACTAATTCTAATGAATTTTTGACAGAGTATTTCGATTTGTATCCTATAATGTTAATAATATGGTTGAGTTTCTTGGACAAGGTGTGATTAGGTGCGTTGATATATGATACTACTGGTCGTATAGGCATGTTGTGTTTTTGTGTCTTAATCAGTCCATATAGTTTTGGTACTTGTGGGTTTTTATGTATGATTTGTTGTTTTTCTAATTCGTTAAAGCAGATATTGCAGTTTGCTAAAGCTTGTTTTATTTCTTTTTGGAATTTTGTGGTAGGATCTTTGTTTAAAACATCTAAATTTTCTTTATTAATAAAATCATTAACCTTTTGTGTGTAAACATCTTTCGAAAGGATTACCAAAGTGTTACTCTTAAAAAACTTTAACTAATCTTTGTATTTATATTATATTTCATGATTATGGAGTTCCACAAAGTAAGGCTGGAGACAGTAAACGTTCTGTTTAATGCTTTATATAAATGGAAGTATGTCTGATTAACGTTCAAGTGTACGCAAAAAATGTGTGTGTCTGTTTCTTAAATAATATAATAATGTAATTAATACTCCAGGAATGTTAAAACTTTCTTACTCTATTTGTTTTGGAAAACGATGTTTGTTAATTAAATTATGTCACATTTTTTACGTGAAAAATTAATTTTAGAGAAACTGTTCGTTCAAGTTACATTAGACATACAACTTTCCTAACAGTTTGGAAAAAAAATTCAAATACTATGAGACTTAAGCTGTATTTTTTGTTTAACTTTGAATGTACAGTTTTTCTAAAATTTATTTTTCACATAAAAAATGTCAAATAATTTAATTAATAAACATCTTTTTTCAAAACATGTTAGGTAAGCAAGTTTTAACATTCCTAGACTATTCATTTAAAACCAAAGTTATCACATTATTAGATTATTTATGAAAAAATGGCGATTATTGATCATGCGGTTAAGATTTGAGTGTCTAAATGGCTTCTTTGTACTGACTTTTTTTTTAAATTTGGTATAGTTATTCACAATACATATAAGTAAATCCACTGTGATTTTGTTTAGATTTTTTGAATGTACTGTTAAATTTTTTTTGGGTACATTTGGACCTTAAAATTACTCAAAGATTTTGCTATATTGTTATAAAAATGAAACTTCAGGACAGGTAACCCTCCTATAAACGGGTTGGGTGTGTTCAGTGTTGTAACAGATACATTATTTTGTGTATCTAGATACAGATACAGTTACTATCAAAAAAATGTACCTAGATACAGATACAGATGCTTTTGCTGTGAAGTATCTAGATCCAAATACAAATCCTAACATAATGTATCTAGATACATTTGTTTTACTGTAATCACCCCGAAAATAAGAACTTCTTAGTCAATTTTTCGTTCTGAAAATAGTCATTTAACTAAGCATCAATTCCAGGACTAGTCTAGGACAGCAATATTTATTAAATTTTATACATACTAAAAATGAATAATTATTAAGCAGAAACCAGTATCTAAAGATAAGTACAGTGTGCATTCAAACGTTTGCACTTTTTAGAATTATTAGGTGCTCTTTTCACATATAATTTGCATTAATATCTTAATAAAAATATAAAATAAATAAATGTGTAGATCTTTTATCTTCAGTCTTGGTGTTGTGCAGATTATTAATAACTTGAATAAACTTCAATAGTTTTTAGTGTTTGCAAACCTAGAAAATGTTTCATCACTTTAACAGAAACCATCATAGCCTAGATATTATTTCTGATAACCTAATATCAAAGTAGGTGTTGGTACGATTCACACTACAACAATTTTCCAAGTTCCTAGTACTGTTACACCACAAAAGTCGCTAAATCTGGTTGCTTTTAGTGACCCTTCATGTAACCGAATATATTATACTTACTCTTTAACATATTTTCGAAAGCACTTTATTAGGATAGTTCTTTAGACTTTGAAAGTTCTCAAATTGACTGTTGACAGAAAAAAATTGGAGTGTGTAACAATCCCGTATAGTGCCTTTACTGTACTCGCAGACTTAAAGGACTCACTTATGGCTTGTTGTGATACTTATCTACAAGTCCAGTAAAATATACATTCCAGAATTGTTACGTAAATATTAAATAATCACAACATGTAACAAAGAATTTTTATCTACCATCCTACCACCAACTAACCTCCTATCTACCAACGTACCAAGTTGGTACAAGCTGTAAATTATGGTACAGAGTTGGCAACGCATTGGAAGAATGCGTCTTCCTCACACTTCACAATCGGTAATATCATCATTCTGTAATAATATCTATTGTTTATAGAGTCACTACATCTAGTCAGCCAGGACATGCTGTATGATCAGAGTACCACAAACGACGCCATTTTGTGGCGAGAAAAGCCCGAAATGGTTAATTATTATTATCCCCATTGAATTTAAGTATATCCACGTTTAGTTTAAAAGATTTTTCTACATAGTTTTCATTGTGACAACCCCAAATTGTAATATGCCAAATACGCAAGATGCGATTTTAATTAAGGAATTATTAGATTTCACACTTCCTTTGTCATATAGTGTCGTTTGCGGTACACTGATACGTCAACTTGGCATGACTGATTAGATGTAGTGACTCTAATTGTTTAACGAGATGATTATCATCTAGTAGATATTAAAGAAACTACATAATAAAAAATTTGTTTTATTATGTTGTCGGTTTAAAGCCTTGGTAGTGTAGGGACCTGCGTGCACGTTTTTCATCCAAGCGGCCCGGGTTCAACTGCCGATGCCGGTACCAGCAGATCTGGTTCAGGTTTTCTGCAGTTTCCCTTAGCTGTAACACAAATGTGGGATTTGTGCTTATACCATTTTCCATAGTGTGGTTTTCAGGCTATGGGTTGTAGCAATTATTATTATTACCATCTGTCAGATCCTGCAGTCACAGTCACACGTTGAGCCTGCATAATAGTAATAATCGCACCTCCCTCCCGCACAAGCTTCTTAGCTTCTGGGGCCTGGTTCTCTAGGTAATGGGTAGTAACTATTATTATTATTAAATTATTTCAAACTTAAAATTCCACACATCATTTATGGTAGTTTTTGTATTATAAAATTATAAAAATATGAAAATAGTATCTGCACAATACAGATACACAGATACTACAGAAAATGTACCTAGATCCAAATACAGTTACAAAATTTTAAAAGTATCTAGATATGTATCTGGGTACCATAAAAGTATCTAGATACTGTATCTAGATACTTGTATCTAGATACATTACAACACTGGGTGTGTTACAAACCCACTCCTGGTCTGTGAGTTTTCGTAAGGTTGTTTATTGTAATTGTCGTTGTACTCGTAATTATTTTTTTAAATCTTTAGCTTTGTGTAGTTTACTATCTTCAATGAAAGTAAACTATTTTTGAAAAATTCAAGGTCAATTATGTTTACAAATTTTTAAACGTGTTCCTTTTAACATTCGTTTTTTTAGGGATTTTCTTGTTCTCTTTTAAGCAGCAATTAATTAAAGAAAAAGGAAATACATTTTTAGGTGTATTTATCAACCCAAGAACATAGACAACTGCTGCGCGAAGAGGTCCGAAACGTAAGAGGGGCTTATCGAGGAGTAGAGACGTCGATACAATTTAAATTGTGTTTGGTGTTTAATTTTATTCTTTTACGAAATTATTGTAATGTCTAAAAATATAAAAGTGGCACCGTTAGAAGCGAAAGATCGCGCTCTACAATTTTATAAAAACGACTTTTTTTGATTAAAGGCTTCGTTTCTGAAATATGAGTTGATAAACGCGAAAGTACCCTAAAATTAATTAATTTTTGAAGCTTCGTAAACGAAGTTACAAGCATTTAAAGTTTATAGTTCCCGTAAGACTCAATGCTTTGCAAAGATTTGTTTATTTTTTTTTAGAAAAATGACTACAAACTTAAAGTCGTAATTCGTAAAAGAACTATCCAATTTTTTTAACTTAAACCTTTGTAATAACTAACACGAATCGTGAAATAGCAATGTAATAATCACTGTTATGAAAAATACATGACTTTTTATAATAAAAATTGGTCAGACATAAATAAAATAAAACTTGATTTGCCTTTTAATTTTACAACGGTAGTTTTGTATCAAATTACGCATCCGAATACCCATTGTATTCGTTACTATAAACAAGCCTTGAGGAACAAAATTTGCTGGGCAGCTGCGATAAGCAGTAATAATATATTTGATAGGACGTGTCGACGCGACGTAAAATTGTTGATCAAATAGAATTCTTAGAACGAGTTTATTTTAAGTTATTTAAATTTTAAATGAGTGTTGCATAAATAAATTGTTTTTTACATTTACTTATATGAACGTACAACTGTAAAAAGGTTTATCAAATTAATAATTGCACGAGAACCTATATCTATTCCTTGGAAAATACCTAAAAAACGAGTGTTAAAAGGAACACGTTTAAAAATTTGTAAACATAACTGACCTTGAATTTGCCAAAAATAGTGTACTTTCAGTAAAGATAGATAACTACACAAATATAAAGATTTAAAAAAAAATACAATAAACAATCTTACGAAAACCCACAGACCAGGAGTGAGTTTGTAACACACCCAACCCGTCTATAGGAGGGTTCTTGTCTTGAAGTTTCATTTTTATAACAATATAGCAAAATCTTTGAGTAATTTTAAGGTCCAAATGTACCCAAAAAAAAATTTAACGGTACGTTCAAAAAATTTAAACAAAATCACAGTGGATTTACTTATATGTACCTATTGTGAATAACTATTTTAGTTTGAAGCCACTATTAATTTATTTTTATTCCTTTTGATTTAAATACGGCAGCCATATTTGTTTCGTGGTGCACGACATTTCTTGCATTTTCTATGTAAACGAAAATCTTCATATCTCAAGAACAGTTGGACGTAGAAAGTCGCGGTATAAACCATTGCATTCTTCACATTTCGAACTACATTTGTTGTTATAAACATGAATTTTATAAGATGCTTCCTTATGGGCGCAAATTAAGTCCGAAGTTTAACGCTTTTTTGCAAAATTTCGGCTTTTTAGAGTGTCATATTTCCAGACAATGGTGAAGTATCAGCGTTCATTCTTTTTAAAAAACTGCACAGTTAAGGCTAGGTTATATTTAAAATATTTCAAATCTGAAACTTCATTATTTTGGTATTTATGGGCTTTTGAAATTCTCGTTTTCTTCATTTTTGAGTAACTTTGGACCTCAACATCTCTTATGATCATGGATGGATTTTTTTAATATTACGTGCATATGAAGCAGCATATGATGGCAAACTGTAGTAATAGTATTTTGTGTCTCAAGGGCAGAAAATTAGCATTTGTAGCTCGCACTTAGGGCTACAAATGCTTTTCGGTCCGAGTGACATACAAAAGTTTTTCGCCTACCTGTTTGAAAGTTTAAAAAAGAATTCCAAAAGTTAAACAGTAACGTAACGTATTAGTAAATTAAATTGGCATATGTTAGAGGGAATGAATGAAAATGAAAATAACGCCAGACGTTTTTAGTAATTTATTAACTAAATTAACCTAATAATCATTACACTAAATACAACACGGCCGTATAGTAAATGTTTTTATTATTATTGGTAAATAAAAGGAACAGGATATGAATTTTAATTAGGATGAGTAATTAATATATCATTGTATAATTTATTGAAATTACAATTTTCTTTTTATTAATTAATTGTCACAACCTTCATTTATACATACAATGACACTGTGAAAAGAAAAAAACAAACGACAAATTTATCGACGAAGACATGAAAATCAAAGTTATGATCTAAGAAGCCTAGAAAAATTTGACGTATGTTTTTTATATTTTTAAAGGTTAAGTAAAAATATGTTTGAGATTACATTTTCCGTCATATTCAGTTGCTAAAAGTTTTATGAATGAGTTATATTTTTAATGTTAAAAACTAATGATTTCATTTTTGATTAAAATCTTTTTAGGATAATGCACAGGAGTGGTCAAAGTATGACAATTTAAAAAACAATTACAATTTTTACAGTATCTCCAACTTAATATAAATAAATCGTGCTTTCATCTAGTAGTAGTATAGAGGTTATGTATTTGACATAAGAGGGCAGTAAAAAGTTTGACATAGAGGCCCGCAAAGAAGCCTTAACTGCCCTCAAAACAGGACATTTAGAAAGCACTTTCTGACCAGCTAGGCGAAAAAAATTTTAACTTTGTTATTATCGTGAGGAAAGCGTTATGCTCAGTTGAAAACTGTAAATGTATACAATTTCCATTAGTATTAGTATTACTGAGTAAATGTACTTTATTCTGGTGCTAATATTGGTTTGGGAAGTAAAATTATTATTACTATTATTATATATAGTTATATGCTATTCATAAAAGTCCTTGCAGTGATAACTAAAGTTGTTAAATAGCAAGGGTGCTTTTTCTTCGCATCTTTTTCCGTGACCGATTTCCTCTCAATCCGTATAAATTGAATGACAGCTAACATGAGCATAACTCTGTTCTCAAGCTAATATCAAAGTTACCATTTTCACCATAGTTTACCATCATATACTGCTTCATATCCACATAATATAAAAAAATCCATTTATGCCCATCAGAGATATTGAGGTCCAAAGTTGCTCATAAATAAAGAAAAGAGAATTTCAAAAGCCCATATATATATATACTAAAATAGTGAAGTTTTAGATTTGAAATATTTTAAACATAAACTAACCTTAACTGTGTAGTTTTTTAAAAAGAATGAGCGCTGATACTTCGCCATTATCTGGAAATATGAGACTCTAAAAAGCCGAAATTTTGCAAAAAAAACGTGAAATTTCGGACTTAATTTGCGCCCATAAGGAAACATCTTATAAAGTTTATGTTTAGAACAAGAAATGTAGCTCGAAACGTGAAGAATGCAATGGTTTTTACCGCGACTTTCTACGACCAACTGTTCTTGAGATATGAAGATTTTCGTTTACATAGAAAAGTGCAAGAAACGTCGTGCAGCACGAAACAAATATGGCTGCCGTAATTAAACCGAAAGGAATAAAAACAAAATAATAGTGGCTTAGAACTACCAATACATAGATGTGGTAACACACCAAAAATTATCTTGTTCTGAGATGGTCGAGCAACCGGTGCGGGGCCACTTGGTTATGGTTTTAGGTTATCCGAGTTTCACCACATTTCCCGTTCTGAGCGTCAATTCCTAATTTGTAAAAGTTTTACTATCTTATATTTACAAGACTTAAAAAAAAAATTATTCAAATCGAAGTAGTTTGGACCGGTTCCGAGATAAAAACGTAAGGTTACTCCACTATTTATTAATTAAATTATTTGACATTTTTTATGTGAAAAATAAATTTTAGAAAAACTGCACATTCAAAGTTAAACAAAAAATACAGCTTAAGTCTCATAGTATTTGATTTTTTTTCCAAAATTTTAGGAAAGTTGTATGTCTAATGTAACTTTGAACGAACAGTTTCTCTAAAATTAATTTTTCACGTAAAAAATGTGACATAATTTAATTAACAGACATAGTTTTCCAAAACAAGTAAAGTAAGCAAGTTTTTAACATTCCTAGAGTATTAATTTAAAACCAAAGCTATTACTTTATTATATTATTTAAGAAAAAGACACATACGTTTTTTACGTACACTTGGACGTTAATCAGATATACTTCCATTTATATAAAGCATTAAACAGAAATTCAAAAAAACGATCTATACTATTTTTGTCGTACGATGCACGGTTCACGAGATATTTGATAAAAGGTGTTTTCCAAGATAGCGGCTAGCACTCAACCGCCCCCGTCCCGACAACTTCATTCCCAACCGTTACATTCAGGGAACACCTCCGAACATTTTCCAACAGGAAAACCAATTCTGTAGAAGATTGCAGAAATAGATTACCCGGTCACTGACCTACTATAACTATATAAAATTTCAAGTTTGTATGTCATCTAGAAGATTTACAACCCCCAAAGTGGCCGGGGTCTGACATTTTAACATTTTCTTGTTTTCATCTTTGCGAGAATTCTAAACCCAATAATTATACCAAATTTCAAGTTTGTATGCCATATAGAAGTTTTACAACCATCAATGTGGGTAGGGGGTTGAAATTTTACAATTTTTTTTAATTTTTCCTTTGACAAGAATTTTAAACTCTGTAACTATGTCAAAATCTCTAGGTTGTACGTCATCTAGAAGTTTTATAACTCAAAAGGGGGTGGGAGGGTTGACATTTTAATATTATTGATTCTTCTCTTTAGGAAAATTTTAAACACTATAACCATACCAAATTTCAAGTTTGTATGTCATATAGACGTTTTACAACCCCCAATGTGGGTGGGGGTAGAAATTTTACCATTGTTTATTTTTCTTTTGACAAGAATTCTAAACTCTATAACTATGTCAAAATCTCAAGTTTGTACGTTATCTAGAAGTTTTATAACTCAAAAGGGGGTGGGAGGATTGACATTTTAATATTTTTGGTTTTCCTTTTTAGGAAAATTTTAAACACTATAACTACACCTAATTTCAAGTTTGTTTGCCATATAGAAGTTTTTACAAACCCCAATGTGGGTGGGGGGTAGAAATTTTAACACTTTTTATTTTTCTTTTGACAAAAATTCTAAACGCTATAACTATGTCAAAATCTCAAGTTTGTACGTCATCTAGAAGTTTTATAACTCAAAAGGGGGTGGGAGGGTTGACATTTTAATATTTTTGATTTTCCATTTTAGGAAAATTTTAAACACTATAACTATACAAAATTTCAAGTTTGTATGTCATATAGACGCTTTACAACCCCCAATGTTGTTGGGGGGGGGGGTAGAAATTTTACCATTGTTTATTTTTTTTGACAAGAATTTTAAACTCTGTAACTATGTCAAAATCTCTAGTTTGTACGTCATCTAGAAGTTTTATAACTCAAAAGGGGATGGGAGGGTTGACATTTTAATATTTTTGATTTTTATTTTTAGAAGAATTTTAAACACTATAACTATACCAAAGTTCAAGTTTATATGCCATATAGAAGTTTTACAACCCCCAATGTTGGTGGGGGGTAGAAATTTTACCATTGTTTATTTTTCTTTTGACAAGAATTCTAAACTCTATAACTATGTCAAAATCTCTAGTTTGTACGTCATGTAGAAGTTTTATAACTCAAAAAGGGGTGGGAGGGTTGACATTTTAATATTTTTGATTTTCCTTTTTAGGAAAATTTTAAACACTATAACTATGCCTAATTTCAAGTTTGTATGCCATATAAAAGTTTTACAACCCCCAATGTTGGTGGGGGGTAGAAATCTTATCACTTTTTATTTTTCTTTCGACAAAAATTCTAAACTCTATAACTATGTCAAAATCTCAAGTTTGTACGTCATCTAGAAGTTTTATAACTCAAAAGGGGATGGGAGGGTTGACATTTTAATATTTTTGATTTTCCATTTTAGGAAAATTTTAAACACTATAACTATACAAAATTTCAAGTTTGTATGTCATATAGACGCTTTACAACCCCCAATGTTGTTGGGGGGGGGGGTAGAAATTTTACCATTGTTTATTTTTTTTGACAAGAATTTTAAACTCTGTAACTATGTCAAAATCTCTAGTTTGTACGTCATCTAGAAGTTTTATAACTCAAAAGGGGATGGGAGGGTTGACATTTTAATATTTTTGATTTTTATTTTTAGAAGAATTTTAAACACTATAACTATACCAAAGTTCAAGTTTATATGCCATATAGAAGTTTTACAACCCCCAATGTTGGTGGGGGGTAGAAATTTTACCATTGTTTATTTTTCTTTTGACAAGAATTCTAAACTCTATAACTATGTCAAAATCTCTAGTTTGTACGTCATGTAGAAGTTTTATAACTCAAAAAGGGGTGGGAGGGTTGACATTTTAATATTTTTGATTTTCCTTTTTAGGAAAATTTTAAACACTATAACTATGCCTAATTTCAAGTTTGTATGCCATATAAAAGTTTTACAACCCCCAATGTTGGTGGGGGGTAGAAATCTTATCACTTTTTATTTTTCTTTCGACAAAAATTCTAAACTCTATAACTATGTCAAAATCTCAAGTTTGTACGTCATCTAGAAGTTTTATAACTCAAAAGGGGATGGGAGGGTTGACATTTTAATATTTTTGATTTTTCTCTTTAGGAAAATTTTAAACACTATAACTATACCAAATTTCAAGTTTGTATGTCATATAGACGTTTTACAAACCCCAATGTGGGTGGGGGGTAGAAATTTTACCATTGTTTATTTTTCTTTTGACAAGAATTCTAAACTCTATAACTATGTCAAAATCTCAAGTTTGTACGTCATCTAGAAGATTTATAACTCAAAAGGGGTTGGGAGTATTGACATTTTAATATTTTTGGTTTTTCTTTTTAGAAGAATTTTAAACACTATAACTATACCAAATTTCAAGTTTGCATGTCATATAGACGTTTTACAACCCCCAATGTGGGTGGGGAGTAGAAATTTTACCATTGTTTATTTTTTTTGACAAGAATTTTAAACTCTGTAACTATGTCAAAATCTCTAGTTTGTACGTAATCTAGAAGTTTTATAACTCAAAAGGGGGCGGGAGGGTTGACATTTTAATATTTTTGATTTTTATCTTTAGAAGAATTTTAAACACTATAATTATACCAAATTTCAAGTTTGTATGCCATATAGAAGTTTTACAACCCCCAATGTTGGTGGGGGGTAGAAATTTTACCATTGTTTATTTTTCTTTTGACAAGAATTCTAAACTCTATAACTATGTCAAAATCTCAAGTTTGTACGTCATCTAGAAGTTTTATAACTCAAAAGGGGTTGGGAGGGTTGACATTTTAATATTTTTGATTTTTCTCTTTAGGAAAATTTTAAACACTATAACTATACCAAATTTCAAGTTTGTATATCACATAAAAGTTTTACAACCCTCAATGTGGGTGGGGGGTAGAAATTTTACCATTGTTTATTTTTCTTTTGACAAGAATTCTAAACTCTATAACTATGTCAAAATCTCAAGTTTGTACGTCATCTAGATGTTTTATAACTGAAAAGGGGGTGGGAGGGTTGACATTTTAATATTTTTGATTTTCCTCTTTAGAAGAATTTTAAACACTATAACTATACCAAATTTCAAGTTTGCATGTCATATAGACGTTTTACAACCCCCAATGTGGGTGGGGGGTAGAAAATTTATCATTTTTTATTATTTTTTTTGACGAGAATTCTGAACTCTATAACTATGCTAAATTTCAAGTTTGTATGTCATCTAGAATTTTTACAACTCCCAAATAAAGTGCGGGTGTTGATTTAATAAAAAAAATTTATATTTTTTTTACGATAGTCTTAAACCCTATAACTATACCAAATTTCAAGTTTGTATGTCATCTAGAAGTTTTAAAACCCTCAAATGGAGGGCGGGGGTTGATTTAATAATTTTTCTAATTTTTTACGAGAGTCCTAAATGCTATCACTATCTCAAATTTCAAGTTTGTATGTCATCCAGAATTTTTACAACTCCCAAATAAAGTGCGGGGGTTGACTTAATAAAAAAAATTATATTTTTCTTTACGAGAGTCTTTAACCCTATAACTATATCAAATTTCAAGTTCCTGTGTCATCTGCAAGTTTTACAACCCCATAAAAGGGTGCAGAGGATGATATAACAACATTTTTTTATATATTTTTGTTACAACAATCTTAGACTATAACTGTACCAAATTTCAAGTTTCTGTGTCATCTACAAGAACCGTAATTCCTATAACTGTGCCAAATCTCAAGTTTGTATGTCATCTAACAATTTAGAAGTTATAAAGATTATTTAATTTCAATATTTTAATGCATAAGGAGAATTCCCATTTGAAATAATGTCACTGTCTGCCTCACAAACATAACTAAAATTTTTTAAATATAATAGGGGATAAGATAGTATTTTAAACAGCCAGATTTATTATTAGCTAACAGCAACAGTGATTGATTAAATACTGAATGATAATATAATAATGGTTAACGTTTGTTTCAATCAATAAAGCTTTGAATTACGTGTAAATATCCCACACGTATTTTGTGAACGAAAGAATGCCTTACATTCTTATCTGTCTTATTAAATCTTACGATCTTTTTAAAATTATCGCCCATTTGTAATAGCAATTAAAACCGGTTTAAACGAAATTTACATGACGCATAAATGAAATGTATTATTAAAAGTATTTATTAAATAGCTTTAACAAAATATAATATGTAAGAATTTTATCACTTTAAATGACGCAATCTTTACTCAGAAATACAATGCATAAAGTGAAGTCCGGTTGAAATGACGTCACTGTCTAGCCACAAAGCCATCAGTGTTACCAACACAATTCTTGTTAAATATGCGGACGCAGGGTAAACCTATGCCATAAATTTGTATACAAATGTATACAAATCCTGCGCTATTAGCGCTGCGTGTGGCAAACGCTCGAACTACGATTTTATACACGAATCAGGAATGGGTGTCAAACTGCGCACAGCTAATTTTTACATTTTCGTCATCTAGACACTTTAAGCTTCATGTGGTGCAATTTTGAGGCACAAGTCACCCTGCGTCCGTATATCCGGACGCCGAGTGACTTCGGACGCAGCTTGAACCTAAGATTTTACATGGGGGGACGCTTGGTGGTGCCCTATAGATATATATATATATATATATATATATATATATATATATATATATATATATATATATATATATATATATATATATATATATATATATATATCTATAGAGGCCTACCATGCGTCCGGACCAAAAGCGTAGCGCCCAGCGTCCGGCGTATATAAGTGTATATAAATGATGGTATCAGTCAGCGTCTTTTGCAAGCTATAGGTTTATTCAGCGTCTGTTTATTTTATGCAAGCTATAGGTTTATACAGCGTCCATTTATTTTTTCAGTATTGGCCAGCCTGCTTGAATTCCTTTGCCTGTCTGCGGTGTCGAGTTACTCTCTGCATTTCTGAGTAAAGATTGCGTCATCTCAACTGGCAAAAATAATTCTATTTTATTAACGCTATGTAATAAATACTTTTAGTTTCGTTTCTGTATGTGTATGAATTTTATTTAAAAGGCTTTCAGATTTAAAATATTATATGCATAAAAACATCATAAAACTTGTAATATTATTGGATTTGTATGAAATTTTCTACAAAGGGGTTTTTCAGGTCGCTGATTTCAAATTTGATGTCAACGTTTGCAAATTTTAAAGGGAGGATGAAATATGGCGGCCATAATAATTAAAATTTGATTTATTTGCATAAAACTTAACATCTGTGAGTATATTCGAAATAGCGGGTATGATATAGCTCTCTGCGTTGCCAAAGTACTATGTGTATTTCTCAGTAAGGATTGCGTCATTTAAAGCGACAAGAATAATTATATTTTATTACAGCTACTTAATAAATCTTTTACTTCCATTCATTGGTGTCTGAATTTTATTTAAAATGTTTTAAATAAGTTTTAAGGTACCATAAACATAAAAATTTCGTAAAATTAGAAATCTTATTGGATTTGTATGAGATTTTGTACAAAGGGGTTTCTAAGGTCGCTGATATCGAGTTCGACGTTAAGATTTACAATATGACGATTATACTTGAGATTTGACACAGTTATAGGAATTAGGATTCTTGTAAAGAAAAAATAAACCAATGTTATTATGACAACCCCCGTACCCCCTTTTAGGGGTTGTAAAGCTTTTAGATGACTTAGAAACTTGAAAATTGGTGTAATTATAGGATTTAAGATTCTTGTAAAGAAAAAATGTTATTATGTCAACCTCTGCATCCCGTTCGGGGGTTGTAAGACTTCTAGATGACATAAAAACTTGAAATTTGGTTTAGTTATAGGGTTTAGGGTTCTCGTAAAGAATGATATAGAAAAATGTTATTATGTTAACCCTCCGCAACCCCTTTAGGGTTTATAAAGCTTCTAGATGACACAGAAACTTGAAATTTGGTACAATTATAGTTTAAGGTTATTGTAAAGAAAATATATAAAAAAATGTCGTTATATCATCCCCCGCACCCTCTTATGGGATTGTAAAACTTGCAGATGACACAGGAACTTGAAATTTGATATAGTTATAGGGTTTAAGACTGTCGTAAAGAAAAATATAATTTTTTTTTATTAAGTCAACCCCTGCACTTTATTTGGGGGTTGTAAAAATTCTGGATGACATACAAACTTGAAATTTGACATAGTTATAGAGTTTAGAATTCTTGTCAAAAGAAAAATAACAATGGTAAAATTTCTACCCCCCACTCACATTGGGGGTTGTAAAACTTCTATATGACATACAAACTTGAAATTTGGTATAGTTATAGTATTTAAAGTTTTCCTAAAGAGAAAAATCAAAAATACTAAAATCTCAACCCTCCCACCCCCTTTTGAGTTGTAAAACTTCTAGATGACGTACAAACTTGAGATTTTGACATAGTTATAGTGTTTAGAATTCTTGTCGAAACATAAACAATTGTAAAATTTCTACCCCCCACCCACATTGGTGGTTGTAAAACTTCTATATGATATACAAACTTGAAATTTGGTATAGTTATAGTATTTAAAATTTTCCTAAAGAGAAAAATCAAAAATATTAAAATGACAACCCTCCCACCCCCTTTTGAGTTATAATACTTCTAGATGACGTACAAACTTGAGATTTTGACATAGTTATAGAGTTTAGAATTCTTGTCAAAAGAAAAATAAACAATGGTAAAATTTCCAACCCCCAGCCACATTGGGGATAGTAAAACTTCTATATGACATACAAACTTGAAATTTGGTATAGTTATAGTATTTAAAATTTTCAACCCCCGCACTCCATTTGAGGGTTGTAAAACTTCTAGATGACATACAAACTTGAAATTTGACATAGTTATAGAGTTTAGAATTCTTGTCAAAAGAAAAATAACAATGGTAAAATTTCTACCCCCCACTCGCATTGGGGGTTGTAAAACTTCTATATGACATACAAACTTGAAATTTGGTATAGTTATAGTATTTAAAGTTTTCCTAAAGAGAAAAAATCAAAAATACTAAAATCTCAACCCTCCCACCCCCTTTTGAGTTATAAAACTTCTAGATGACGTACAAACTTGCGATTTTGACATAGTTATAGACTTTAAAATTCTTGTCAAAAGAAAAATAAACAATGGTAAAATTTCTATCTTCCATCCACATTGGGGGTTGTAAAACTTCTATATGACATACAAACTTGAAATTTAGTATAGTTATAGTGTTTAAAATTTTCCTAAAGAGAAAAATCAAAAATATTAAAATGTCAACCCACGCACCCCCTTTAGAGTTATAAAACTTCTAGATGACGTACAAACTTGAGATATTGATATAGTTATAGTGTTTAGAATTCTTGTCAAAAGAAAAATAAACAATTGTAAAATTTCTACCCCCCACCGACATTGGTGGTTGTAAAACTTCTATATGATATACAAACTTGAAATTTGGTATAGTTATAGTATTTAAAATTTTCCTAAAGAGAAAAATCTAAAATATTAAAATGTCAACCCTCCCGCTCCCTTTTGAGTTGTAAAACTTCTAGATGACGTACAAACTTGAGATTTTGACAGTTATAGAGTTTAGAATTCTTGTCAAAAGAAAAATAAACAATGGTAAAATTTCTACCCCCCACCCACATTGGGGATTGTAAAACTTCTATATGACATACAAACTTGAAATTTGGTATAGTTATAGTATTTAAAATTTTCCTAAAGAGAAAAATCAAAAATATTAAAATGTCAACCCTCCCACCCCCTTTTGAATTATAAAACTTCTAGATGACGTAGAAACTTGAGATTTTGACATAGTTATAGTGTTTAGAATTCTTGTCAAAAGAAAAATAAACAATTGTAAAATTTCTACCCCCCACCCACATTGGTGGTTGTAAAACTTCTATATGATATACAAACTTGAAATTTGGTATAGTTATAGTATTTAAAATTTTCCTAAAGAGAAAAATTAAAAATATTAAAATGTCAACCCTCCCACCCCCTTTTGAGTTATAATACTTCTAGATGACGTACAAACTTGAGATTTTGACATAGTTATAGAGTTTAGAATTCTTGTCAAAAGAAAAATAAACAATGGTAAAATTTCTACCCCCCACTCACATTGGGGGTTGTATAACTTCTATATGACATACAAACTTGAAATTTGGTATAGTTATAGTATTTAAAATTTTCCTAAAGAGAAAAATCAAAAATACTAAAATGTCAACCCTCCCACCCCTTTTTGAGTTATAAAACTTCTAGATGACTTACAAACTTGAGATTTTGACATAGTTATAGAGTTTAGAATTCTTGTCAAAAGAAAAATAAACAATGGTAAAATTTCCAACCCCCAGCCACATTGGGGATTGTAAAACTTCTATACGACATACAAACTTGAAATTTGTTATAGTTATAGTATTTAAAATTTTCCTAAAGAGAAAAATCAAAAATATTAAAATGTCAACCCTCCCACCCCCTTTTGAGTTATAATACTTCTAGATGACGTACAAACTTGAGATTTTGACATAGTTATAGAGTTTAGAATTCTTGTCAAAAGAAAAATAAACAATGGTAAAATTTCTACCCCCCACCCACATTGGGGGTTGTAAAACTTCTATATGACATACAAACTTGAAATTTGGTATAGTTATAGTATTTAAAATTTTCCTAAAGGGAAAAATCAAAAATTTAACATGTCAGCCCTCCCACCCCCTTTTGAGTTATAAAACTTCTAGATGACGTACAAACTTGAGATTTTGACATAGTTATAGTGTTTAGAATTCTTGTCAAAAGAAAAATAAACAATTGTAAAATTTCTACCCCCCCACCCACATTGGTGGTTGTAAAACTTCTATATGATATACAAACTTGAAATTTGGTATAGTTATAGTATTTAAAATTTTCCTAAAGAGAAAAATCAAAAATATTAAAATGTCAACCCTCCCACCCCCTTTTGAGTTATAATACTTCTAGATGACGTACAAACTTGAGATTTTGACATAGTTATAGAGTTTAGAATTCTTGTCAAAAGAAAAATAAACAATGGTAAGATTTCCAACCCCCAGCCACATTGGGGGTTGTAAAACTTCTATATGACATACAAACTTGAAATTTTCTATAGTTGTAGTGTTTAAAATTTTCCTAAAGAGAAAAATCAAAAATATTAACATGTCAGCCCTCCCACCCCCTTTTGAGTTATAAAACTTCTAGATGACGTACAAACTTGAGATTTTGACATAGTTATAGTGTTTAGAATTCTTGACTAGTGGACATTTAACTTCTATAATGGCATCTTCATTAACAGGTTCATCGGGGCTTGCCGCCAGAAATGGGTGTTCTTGATCAATAAATAATCCACATTCTCTTACTTCCAAGTTGTATTCACTTTCAAATTATTTTATGGCAATTGGCTCATGTTCCAAGCCATAATGCGTTGCTCTATTTCCTGTAAATGTTGAGTACAGTATTTCCTTAACTGTGTTCACGCAAGATGTTTTGGCTTGCAATTTGCAGACTCTTCCGAAGTGAGATGCAGTCAATCTCAATGATCTTTCTTGTTTCCAGAGAGGGTTCCTTGACTGACCGACAGTATTTCGTTCTAGATGGGTAATCTCTTCTTTGGACTTTTTCAAGGTGTTACGGAACTCGATTTCTTGAATTTTATACTCTTCAGGTGATAACAGCTCAGCCTTTTCTGTGACACCATAATCTGTGTCTGGAAGTGCAGTAGTTTTCGTTTTGCGGTAAATTTGCCCCTTTTCCTCTTGTTCTTTTCTAGCATTTGGCGTTTCCTTTTCAATTTTAGAGCATATCTTTTTGTAAATACACTTTGATCTCCTTGTAATAGTTCGTGGTAGTCTGTCCCAGCATTAAATAATATACTAGCAGCTTCACACCTTGTTTGATAGGAACCTCGAAGGGAATAATTTACCCTTTTCCCCCCTACAAATTTACACACTAACGAATTGTAATGTTCTGCCAAATTGTTATTCATGTTTAACAGCAAACTATTAACATTTAAAGTTAACCTGTAAAGAGTTGCTTCAATATCTTGATATAGGCCACATTTCTTCATATCAGGAACGAAGTTTTGTTCTCCTTTTTTGTACAAGAAAAATACCCTATTTCTTGACATTTTGCATGCTCGCCAAAAACGTGCGAGGGGGCATTTAAAATGTCAGCAGTAAGCAGCTGCATTCAACAAAACTCGCTGACAACTAAATATTCAGATAGCAGTTTATAAATACAATTCAATAAGATTTAACATCTCGCTTTGCTTTATTCGCCGCTTAAATTTTGGCTGACATACTTCTAACTTGGGGATTACAATTATCTAAATTGGATAATGCCCCACTTGCTGATAATTTCAAATTCAATAACACTAAAGATCCGAACTGCTTGAGGATCATTCAACAACTTTGAAATTATGATTTTCAAACCATTTTTTGGTCGTTTTTGATGTGTGGTAAGAAGCACCATCTTGTTGAAAGATTAAATCGCGGTCAAGATCGATTTTTAACGATTGGTAACAAGTTAGCGTTAAGAATTTGCTGATACTTTTCAACATTAACTGTGCCGTCTATGGACTGAAATCATTCTAACCCTCCAGCTGACATATAGCTCTAAACTATTGCACCTTGAGGAAACCTAACCGTACGTTTTAAGCAGTACTTATGGAATGCTTCATGTTTAGCTCCGATCACTCTTTTGCGAGAGTAACCAACGAAAACACCAGACTTTGACTAGTCGCTGAATATGACCTTATACCAGTCATTCTCTGGAACATTGTCTAGGACAACTACATATTTAGTCCATGTCACTCGTCGTTGTTCTTGTTTCTCGGTTAGAAGTTTTACTTTGACTAAATACAAAAACCGTTTATGTTACAAAGATAGTTAAGGAATACTCAATGCATCAAAGTTTAAAGATAACTAATTACCTTATTAAAGAATGGATAGTCTATCTGAAAACAAATAAACTGTTTGGATTCTTGGCAATTGTTGCGACAGAAAGGTAAAGACAGGATTAAGTGTGCCCAAATAGCTGCAGGACATGATCTGGACTAGCAGAAATACATAGAACAAAATTAAATAATTTATCGGTATTTCCAACGTAAATGACTGCTTCTTCACGGCTTGCTCCAAAATGATAAGTCTGGATTTCTTCAGCTAGTTTGCAAGGATAATTTTCAGAGAAGACTATATGGAGTAACCCTTCACTCTTACTAAGACTCTTTTTCAGTGTGTTGTAAGCAGCATTTTTATTTCTAATGTTAAATTTATATTTATTTTTAAAGTTTTCATTTCTTCTTGAACCTCTCCCTGCAACTCTTGAACTTCTGCTGAACCATACCTAAGACTGATAATGGAGGGCAAGATTGAGGGTAGAAGAGAACTGGCAGGAGACAAGGCTCATGGTTGAGAAATGTGAGAGACTGCACTGGCCTAAACTCACAGTTATTACTAAGAATAGCAAAAGATAGTGAATGATTTGCCGAAGTTGTTGCTAACCTTCTATAAGAAGACAGCACCTTAAGAAAAAGAAGATGTAAAAAAGGCTGCAAAGTTAGAAAATGTAACAGTTTTATCGACCTTACTGAATATTTCTGAATTTGTTTTTACTCATGCAGTTCTATACAATATCGACTCTTTTGCCTTCTTCAACATACCAATACAAATTAGCTTGGGGCAACGTATGATAGCCTAATAAAAACAGGATGCCAATAAAACTGAAAAGTTTTTCCCTTGTAAATATAAAATCGTGTGTATTATTTATCATGAGCCTACTTTACAAAATATCGCAATACTATATCTTGAACTTCATCATCAAAGAGTTTTAGAAAAATATCCAGCGGTGATTGACCTGCCACATGATTTTTTAGCTGTTCAATTTTTTTGTGTTCTCTTCGTCGGGCAAGTTCAGATACAAAAAGAAACCTCTCTGTACTTGGGTTTCTGGTTATTTGTTTTGAGCAAATTTGAGAATGTGAAAAGAAGAAGAAAGCATTTAAGTAGAAAAAAACTGAAAACAATACAGTTATGAAAACACCTGAAGAAAAACTAATGCCCATCTCTGAATAAAAAAAAACTGCACGGAAACGTTTTGTTGGACTTGGACCTGGAAAAGGGAAAAGCAATGAGAAATAAGCAATCCGTACTCTAGTTCTGCATGACTCGCTGGTGAAACCTTGGAGAGTTTCTGGAGGTCAAAAAACCAACGGAAAAGATTTTTAAGTGCTTTGTTGATGTCCATTGATATTCGACACTATCGTCTTTATAGTTTAACAAATAAAACAATTGGCCTTGCACACAAAACAAAAATATCCTACAGTACATTCTCTCGATGCCATCCCTATGTTATTACCGTCTATATTATGTATGCAAACCTAATGAAATAAACAGAGCTACCTGTTTGTACAAGCAACGTGCAAACATAAGCTTCAAACCACAAAAACTAAAGCCACTAAAACTTGTAGATAATGAAAATTCATATGAACTCCTGTAACATGTAGTAAGGCTTCCGCATTGCATATGTATGGCAGGCCTCTGAAATGTCAAAATAAAATGAAGAAAAGGTTCAATTTAATGTTAAGATTGCAGCTAAAATCAATGTTACTAAACCTGTCCGAGAGTTGCAGGGAGAGGTTCAAGAAGAAATGAAAACTTTAAAAATAAATATAAATTTAACATTAAAAATGAAAATGCTGCTTAGAACACACTGAAAAACAGTCTTAGTAAGAATGAAGGGTTACTACATATAGACTTCTCTGAAAATTATGCTTGCAAACTAGCTGAAGAAATCCAGACTTATAATTTTGGAGCAAGCCGTGAGGAAGCAACATTGTACGCAGGAGTCACTTACACTGGAGATACCGATAAGCTATTTAATTTTGTTTTATGTATTTCTGCTAGTCCTAGGACCTTGAACTGCTTCTCTAGTTCCAATGCCTAAGCGAAAACCAAATTGTTCTTCTCCTACATATTGTCCGCATTTTGTGTGTACTCGTTGATGCATGTTCTTAGCATTATCTACTGTACATGGCTCATCAGGCTAATCAATCGGTACTGTGAGCACTGTTTTACTCCGCTCTTTTTAGGTATCGGAATAAAAGTAAGTTGGGTCCAGTCGTGTGGTACGATTCCTGTATAGTATATTCTATTTAAGAAAGATGTTAAGATGTTGAGGCTTTCATCGTCTAATACTTTACGCATCTCAGTATAGATGTTATCTTCACCTGAGACTCTACGTGTTTTGATAGTTTTATTGCGTGTTTCACTTCTGCTATAATAATTTTCAATGGCTAATCTTCTTGATCTATTTCTCTTGGTTCTGGTTACATTCTGATATCATCAAAAAGCTCTTGTATATAGCTTGTCAAAATCTCTTCTATCTCGTTTGGGTCTATTGTTTTTTTGTTACTATCTGTGACTAAGATATCGTGTTGATGGGTTTTATTTCCAGTTATTTCTTTTATCTTCTTTTTTGTGTGTTAAAGAAATCATGCTTTCTTGGCAGCTCTTCGAGTACTTGACAACGTTTCTCCATCCAGGTCTCCTTTGCCTCTCTTATAAGCCTTGTAATCTTTTTATGGATTTCTTTATATTTATTATAGTCTTTATGTTTGTACTTCCTTCTTTCGTTCATCAATAAAAGGATTTCTTCCGTCATCCATCTCTGTTTTGCTCTCTGCTCTTGGTTTTCCAATTCATTTTCTTGTACTTCATGTTTACATTTTTAACAGACTGCCAAAAGTTTTCCATTGTTTCTGTTTCCAATTATACCGTTTCCCTAAACTTACTATTCAAAACTCGTGTTATTTCCTCTTTTATTTGTGGTTCCCCCAGTTTCTCAAAGTTAGGTCTTGTTTTATTTCTCTTCCAGATTTTCTTCAATTTAATCTCACGTTTTTCAGCTACGGGGTTCTGATCAGATCATATGTCTGATCCAGGATAAGTTCTTACAACTTTAATTCCGTTTCTATATCGTTTATCAATCAGTATATAATCTATTTGATTTTTTATGATATTTCCTTCATTGTCTCCTGGTCCTAAGTACACTTCTAAGTGTACAATCGCCTTTCTGGAAGTTGGAACCAGGTGTTTGCTACCATTAAGTTTTCTTCATTACAGAACTGTACCAGATATCTCCCCTATCGTTTCGTTTGCAAATACCATGGTCTTCAACAATATATTGCACTCTTCCTTTACCTATCTTTCCGTTGAAGTCACCCATGATTATATTCACTTCATTCTTTTTGGTAAATCTTAGTAGGTAATTTTTACATCATGAATGAAAAACTCATGCAGTATGGAGTATTCTCGTGCAACTTATATTACTAGATGAACAGATAGTTCCATATTTTGAACGGCACTCGCAACAAAATGCTTCTAAAAGTGAAACCGGTAAGATTCGGTTTCAAATTATGGTATATCTGTTCAGATGAAGGGTACTTATACAAGTTATCCTCCAAATAATAAAAAATCCAGACTTGGGTTGGGAGGTGACTTTGTTTTTTATCTACTATCTATTGTAGAGAATAACCCTAATCATAATATTTTCCTAGACAACTTCTTTTCTTCATATAAATTATTCGACAAGACACTATGGTGTTGGACCATTGAAAACTGCAAAAAACTATGACGCAAAGGAAAAGAAAAAAACTACTGTATTGCCCAAAAGCTACTGTACTATCAAAACAAAAGGAAATAGTGACGTTAACGAAGAAAATGAAGTAAAAACCTTCCCAAGGATCTTGTATGGTTTCTCTATTTCTTAGAAAATCAAATGTAACTGAACTAAAGGGTTCATTGTAATGCAATGAAGAAGTACATCACATGCTCAAATAAATTCAGTGTGTCTAACAAAAATCCCAACCTATTGCTTGGTCTTGGAGGGATTCATCTCCTAAAAGTGGTACTCTCATGCATTGGGCTATACCTCAAAGACAGTGGAGCTTCGAAAATCCTTGTTGAGACAGTATAATTGGAATGCTGTTTTCCATTTTGAAACGCTTACGGTGTTATACCAGTGTACGAAGATCAACGCTTGTTGGACAAATTTAAATTGCTATAAACTACACATAGTGACATAAAAAAATATTTTGAGAAACTCGTAGAAAATGACAGGCAGAAAAAAACTGGGGCCTGCGTGCATGCAGTATAAGAGTGTTTGCCACTTTCCTTCTTCTTTGATAGAAAAAATTATGCACGATGGTACATTTTATACTACAATGATTGCTTGAAGCTGGACGAAGGTCCTATAATTTATAATTCCATGTCACTCTTTTAAACAAAAAATAATAATCTTAATTCAATCCTATTAACGCATTTAAAACAATAATTATTCAAGACTTTTTAACCAAAATTTGTTTTGGTGGTTTCAAGTGTAAACATTTAAAAAATTTCAGATTCAAGAATATAAAGAAAAATTTAAAATCTGGCAGCATAAATAATTAACATTTTAATTTGCATGGGCAACTAAAATCTTCAGTAACATGATATTTGATACGATGTTTGATGACGCGACGTCAAAATGTTCATCATACAATTCTAAGAACCTAGAGTGTTTACTTTAGAGATCAGCAGTCTGTTAAAATGCGTTACAGCATACACAAAATTACGTCACTTTATAGACTTGCACACCTGCAATCAGTAAATAAACATAGTCATTTTGGGAAATTTAATCCATGCTTACAAGGAAATATTATCTTGCTAACAACATTAAATTTTTATAAGGACGTCTTTTAAACTATAATATTGAGTTATATTCCTGATTATCTAATATCCATTTTTTTCTCGAGTCCTCTGACTTTAATAAAGCATATTATATTTCTAAATGCTATAGCTACTTTTGTTTTTATCAGACAATAGGTAATAAAAGGTACCCATTTTTAGGGACAATTTTATTAAAAAAAATTAGTTTTTATCTCAGAAAGTACATGCCATATATCTATGAAATTTTTGTAGGGGTTATAGAAAGAAACCTTGGGTTCTAATTTTCAGACCAAAAAGCAATTCATTTAAGATTTATATAAAAAATAGGGAATTATGTTTTCTTGTTTATTAATTTTTTGATTTCGTTTTGGTTAAATGTACACTTTTCATGTAGGCATTATTTTTCTCAAAGAAATGTTCCTAATTTTAACAATAACAGTGCAATAACAAAAAAACCTTGACCTCTAGTTTACGAAATCAGAACACATCTTAGAACTTGTGCTGGTGCTGGATTTTTTTAAATGGAACGATTAGATTTGAAGTATGGAAATCGATAGCAAGTGGGATTCTGAATAAAAAAGTAATAAGGTACTACAGGTTTAAAGTGAATGATAATGAAATAATAAAGTGAATGTATTCTAATACTGTTTTCGTAAACAAGAAGCCGAAATCTACGAAGTTCTTTTAATTCCATTACTATAACCAAAAGCTTGTCCGGATGATTGAGTGTAGACTGTTAAATAGGCCAGAACCCGTTAAGTGGCTAAGTGTTTACTATTTTTTCCACATTTAAACATTTGAAGTGGTGTACACCTTTGAAATCTGAATTTTGCAAAATCTAAAAAGTATCTTGTATATTATTAACCATAAAACATGCGACTTCTTATGTTTTTTCATGATAACCATGAAAATGAAGCGCAACAAAAATCGTTGCTATTTTTTCACATTTAGAAATTCTAAGGGTTGGCTGCTACCCCCTTATATCCTGAATTTCGCAAAATCGGTGAAGCATGTGCATTTTTATGTTCTTTCACGCAACCCATTCAACAATGAAACGCAAATAAACTGCTTTACTATTTTCTCCACATTTGCAAATTCTAAGGGATGGCTGGCTACCCCTTAGACCCTTAATGTCGCAAAATCCGTAAAGTATGTAACTTTTTATGTTCTTTCACGTCACCCATTCAAATATGAACCGCAACAAAGATTATTTACTATTTTTCCCGTATTTCAAAATTCTAAGGGTTGGTTGCTACCCCCTTAGACCCTGAACTTCGCAAAATCTATAAAATAGGTGACTTTTTATGTTCTTTCACGGCACCCGTTCGAAAATGAAACGCAACAAAGATTGTTTACTATTTTTCCCGTGTGTAGAAATTCTAAGAGGTGGCTGCTACCCAAAACAGAACAAAATTTTGAAAATATAAATATGGGTTTTTTTAACGTTTTTTTAATTTTTCGCTAGACGAGAATCCGAAACTCTGTAAATATACCAAATTTCAAGTTTGTATGTACTCTAGAAATTCTGAAGTTATAAAGACTATTTAATTTCATTACTTAAATACATAAAGTGACGTCCCGTTTTACAACCCCTAAAGGGGTAGCGGAGGGTTAACATAATAACAATTTTTTATATTTTTCTTTACGAGAACTCTAAACCCTATAACTAAACCAAATTCCAAGTTTTTATGTCATCTAGAAGTTTTACAACCCCCAAATGGAATACGGGACTGGTAACAGCCTTGGTAGTGTAATGTCTGGCGTGCCGGACTTTCACCCAAGCGGCCCGGGTTCGACTCCCGGCGCTGGCAGATCTGGTTAAGGTTTTCTGCAGTTTCCCTTAGCTGTAACACAAATGTGGGATTTGCGCTGTTCCATCTATAAGTCGGCTGCAGCCGCACATTGGGCCTACATAATAATAATAATCGCCCCCTCCCTCCCGCACAAGCTTATAGCTTCTGGGGCCTTGGTTAAGGTTATGGGTTGTAGTAATTATTATTATTATATTATTTAATAATTTTTTTAAATTTTTCTTTAGGAGAGTCCTAAATTCTATCGCTATGCCAAATTTCAAGTTTGTATGTCATCTAGAAGTTTTACAACCCTAAAAGGGGATGCGGGGTTGACATAATAACATTTTTTTTAATTTTTATTTACTAGAATCCTAAACCCTATAAATATACCAAATTTCAAGTTTGTGTGTGATCTAGAAGTATTACAACCCCCAAATAAAGTGCGGGGGTTGACTTGATACAATTTTTTATGTTTTTCTTTACGAGAGTCTTAAACCCTATCACTATACCAAATTTCAAGTTTGTATGTCATCTAGAAGTTTTACAACCCCCAAATGGAATATGGGGGTTGATTTAATAATTTTTTAAATTTTTCTTTAGGAGAGTCCTAAATTCCATCGCTATACCAAATTTCAAGTTTGTATGTCATCTAGAAGTTGTACAACCCCCAAATGGAATATGGGGGTTGATTTAATAATTTTTTTAAATTTTTCTTTAGGAGAGTCCTAAATTCCATCGCTATACCAAATTTCAAGTTTGTATGTCATCTAGAAGTTGTACAACCCCCAAATGGAATATGGGGGTTGATTTAATAATTTTTTTAAATTTTTCTTTAGGAGAGTCCTAAATTCCATCGCTATACCAAATTTCAAGTTTGTATGTCATCTAGAAGTTTTACAACCCCCAAATGGAATATGGGGGTTGATTTAATAATTTTTTTAAATTTTTCTTTAGGAGAGTCCTAAATTCCATCGCTATACCAAATTTCAAGTTTGTATGTCATCTAGAAGTTTTACAACCCTAAAAGGGGATGCGGGGTTGACATAATAACATTTTTTTTAATTTTTATTTACTAGAATCCTAAACCCTATAAATATACCAAATTTCAAGTTTGTGTGTGATCTAGAAGTATTACAACCCCCAAATAAAGTGCGGGGGTTGACTTGATATAATTTTTTATGTTTTTCTTTACGAGAGTCTTAAACCCTATCACTATACCAAATTTCAAGTTTGTATGTCATCTAGAAGTTTTACAACCCCCAAATGGAATATGGGGGTTGATTTAATAATTTTTTTAAATTTTTCTTTAGGAGAGTCCTAAATTCCATCGCTATACCAAATTTCAAGTTTGTATGTCATCTAGAAGTTGTACAACCCCCAAATGGAATATGGGGGTTGATTTAATAATTTTTTTAAATTTTTCTTTAGGAGAGTCCAAAATTCCATCGCTATACCAAATTTCAAGTTTGTATGTCATCTAGAAGTTTTACAACCCCCAAATGGAATATGGGGGTTGATTTAATAATTTTTTTTAATTTTTCTTTAGGAGAGTCCTAAATTCCATCGCTATACCAAATTTCAAGTTTGTATGTCATCTAGAAGTTGTACAACCCCCAAATGGAATATGGGGGTTGATTTAATAATTTTTTTAAATTTTTCTTTAGGAGAGTCCAAAATTCCATCGCTATACCAAATTTCATGTTTGTATGTCATCTAGAAGTTTTACAACCCCCAAATGGAATACGGGAGTTGATTTAATAATTTTTTTAAAATTTTTCTTTAGGAGAGTCCTAAATTCCATCGCTATACCAAATTTCAAGTTTGTATGTCATCTAGAAGTTTTACAACCCTAAAAGGGGATGCGGGGTTGACATAATAACATTTTTTTTAATTTTTATTTACTAGAATCCTAAACCCTATAAATATACCAAATTTCAAGTTTGTGTGTGATCTAGAAGTATTACAACCCCCAAATAAAGTGCGGGGGTTGACTTAATAAATTTTTTTATGTTTTTCTTTACGAGAGTCTTAAACCCTATCACTATACCAAATTTCAAGTTTGTATGTCATCTAGAAGTTTTACAACCCCCAAATGGAATATGGGGGTTGATTTAATTTTTTTAAATTTTTCTTTAGGAGAGTCCTAAATTCCATCGCTATACCAAATTTCAAGTTTGTATGTCATCTAGAAGTTTTACAACCCCCAAATGGAATATGGGGGTTGATTTAATAATTTTTTTAAAATTTTTCTTTAGGAGAGTCCTAAATTCCATCGCTATACCAAATTTCAAGTTTGTATGTCATCTAGAAGTTTTGCAACCCCAGAACGGGGTGCAGGGGTTGACATCATAACATTTTTTTTATAATAATCTTAAATCCTATAATTACACCAAATTTCAAGTTTCTAAGTCATCTAGAAGTTTTACAACCCCCCAAATGGAATATGGGGGTTGATTTAATAATTTTTTTAAATTTTTCTTTAGGAGAGTCCTAAATTCCATCGCTATACCAAATTTCAAGTTTGTATGTCATCTAGAAGTTTTACAACCCCCAAATGGAATATGGGGGTTGATTTAATAATTTTTTTAAATTTTTCTTTAGGAGAGTCCTAAATTCCATCGCTATACCAAATTTCAAGTTTGTATGTCATCTAGAAGTTTTACAACCCCCAAATGGAATATGGGGGTTGATTTAATAATTTTTTAAAATTTTTCTTTAGGAGAGTCCTAAATTCCATCGCTATACCAAATTTCAAGTTTGTATGTCATCTAGAAGTTTTGCAACCCCAGAACGGGGTGCAGGGGTTGACATCATAACATTTTTTCTATAATAATCTTAAATCCTATAATTACACCAAATTTCAAGTTTCTAAGTCATCTAGAAGTTTTACAACTCCTAACAGGGGGTGCGAGGGTTGACATAAATATATTTTTTTATTTTCCTACTTACAAGAATCCCAATTCCTATAATTGTGCCATATCTAAAGTTTGTATGTCATCTAACAAATTAGAAGTTGTAAAAGTTATTTAATTTCAATATTTTAATGCATAAGAAGTCCCGTTTGAAATGATGTCACTGTCTGCCTCACAAACATATGAGTTTTAAAAATTTTAAAATATAATATGGGATAAGATTAAACAGCCAGATTTATTACTAGCTAACAGCATCAGTGATTGATTAAATACTGAATGATAATATAATAATGGTTACGTTTGTTTCACTTAAATCAATAGAGCTTTGAATTAAATCTTACGATTTTATTAAAATTATCGCCCATTTGTAGGAGCAATTAAAACCGGTTTAAACGAAATTTACATGACGCATAAATGAAACGTATTAAAAGTGTTTCTTAAATAGCTTTAACAAAATATAATATGTACGAATTTTTGTCACCTTAAATGACGCAATCTTTACTAAGAAATACAATGCATAAAGTGAAGTCCCGTTGAAATGACGTCACTGTCTAGCCACAAAGGAATCAGTGTTACCAACACAATTCTTGTTGAATATGCGGACGCAGGGTAAACCTATGCCATAAATTTGTATACAAATGTATACAAATCCCGCGCTATTAGCGCTGCGTGTGGCAAACGCTCGAACTACGATTTTATACACGAATCAGGAATGGGTGTCAAACTGCGCACAGCTAATTTTTACATTTTCGCCATCTAGACACTTTAAGCTTCATATGGTGCAATTTTGAGGCACTAGTCACCCAGCGTCCGTATATCCGGACGCCGAGTGACTTCGGACGCTGCTTGAACCTAAGATTTTACATGGGGGGACGCATAGTGGTGCCCTATAGATATATATATATATATATATATATATATATATATATATATATCTATTTTCGTAACAAGTCGAGATCCGAATAAATTTAGGACAACCCGAGATCCACCAAAAGGTTAACAGTTACGCATGTATATTTCCTGTTGATACAGTTATAATTTACGACTTAACCACTACCCCTCAGAGGGGAACAGATTTTGCAATTAAAATTTTATTTATAAATCCATAACGCAGCGAGATCCGCAACAAGTCGAGGTCCATTTTTGTATATAGCAAAATATGTATACCAACGTGAGATCCTGCAGCGTTGCCACCGTATTCGACAGATATTTACCACAAAACTCACAAACGAGGGTCATTATACAACCAGATGTTGTAAAAGGGACTGTTAAAATGACTTGACCTGGAATTTCATACAATAGAAAAAGGACGAATTTTGCTTGAAAGTATAAAATTATTATTCATGTTATTCTGCATGTTAGATTTAATATGATATAGTTATCTGTTAATAATTTTATACAATACAATTACTTAAAGATGTACTATTGTTTTCATAATGATTTAGGACAGCAAGGCTATTTTTTATTACTTTATGCTATACGTTTACACTAAAAGAAATGAATTAAATAGCATTAGCCTTTTTGCCAGAGATCATTATGAAATCAATAGTACATATTAACCTTTAATGTTTTTAACTTCCTTAAAAATATTTTATTTAAAAGAGAAAAAAGGGAAAAAGTTAAAAATATGAAAGGTTAATATGTACATTTTTAAATTGCATTATATAAAATTATTAACAGATAACTATATTATATTAAACCTAACATGCCACCCGCCTTGAAACTATTGATTTTAAAAGTAAAGCAAATAAAGATTATTGAAATTGAAAGACTAAAGTATAAGATTGTTTTTAATTACTACCATTTTCATATATTATTTTTGCACATATGTACTATAATTAATCGCATCACGCAAAATACAGTTTTACATGCATTTTGTTTCAAACCCTAATATTATCTCCCCTAATTATGTCAAATGAAAGATATTAAGGAATGCTATAAAGAAAAAATTACGAATTGAATGATGGCTTTGGTTACGGATTGCATTTGATTATAACCGGAAAAAGTAAAGAAAATAAAATTTCCGTTTATGCAAAAAACCAGGTATGCTTAGGAATCATTCGAATGGTCATAAATCACTTATTTCAATTTGAAAACATTAGAATGGCAGAGAAAATATTTGCTTCATACGTCAAAATTATTTTGAAAGATTGAATTCTTTGTGTTTTGCGGTATTTTTGAATCTAATATGTACTTTGTTTATAATGTTTATATGGTCGAATAAAATCATTGCTTTCGCAACCTTTAAGAATCTTTATTTCCAGAATCTTCCAGGTTCAAATAATTCAGTAAAAGGCAATAAGATTAGGGCTGATTCTATACCGAAATTATCTAAAATTACTTACTAAATACAAACGTGATAATTGTAACTGTTCCGTACAGGACCTTCAATCGTACGGGTGTTTAATAATTTCATCTACGAAAATAACGTTCATTTGTACAGTGAAATTATTGTAAAAACTAATTTTCTTCTGTTTGATTTAAATCCAATAGTTGCGAAAGCTGATTATACTATTCATGGTCATCTTGATTTCAAAGGTAAAGAAAAACTGTGCTGTAATTTGGTTAATTTTATTATGAACATTAAAGCCTCAACAAAAAGTGAAACAAAGGCGAAAGATAACAAATGTGCATGGATAAACAATTCAAATCTAATAGTTGCTATTAATGGTAACCGAAATGTGAGTGCCAACAACAGTTTCGGATCATATTCCTGACAAACTGCATCACATTATCCTAATCTACCACGTTCGAATGAAGAATTACAACAACCAACTTTGCTCAACAATCGGTCTTTTTTAATTGTTCGTCGTCAATACATTCAAGCAAATGGGAACCTACATTTGGGGTATATTACTTAAACATTTGTAGTTTCTTAGCAAACAAATATGAAGTACATCAATTTATAGCTGAGTTTCAACCTTCAGTATTGTTCTTATCAGAAACTAGAGTTACTGCGGATATTTTAGAATGTGAGACAGAAATAAAGGGGTATTACGTTGTTGTATGCTTTTCTGATAATAGGTACACAGGTGGTGTTATAATGTTTATAAACCGTAAATATAATTTTAAGATTATTCATAATATTAGTGTTGCCAATACGTTTTCGTCGTTAGTTGTAAACGTAAATAAAATAATGGTTGGAATTGTATATCGCTCGTCGAGTTCAAGTGCTATATATTTTATAAATTATTTCAGTAACTTGTTGGATGAGGAGTCTTACTATAAAGGTCGTGTTATTTTTACAGGAGATTTTAATATTGATATGAGGATAGACAATTTATACAACAGAAAATTAAACATATTGTTAATAATATAGGTATGAAACAAATAGTTAACGTTCCCACCAGTACTACACCTAACTCGCAACTACAATTGATCTTGTGATAACGAACGATCCTTACTAAACGTTACAGTAAAAGATACGCCAAAAATTACAGATCACGATATTGTGATTGTAATAGTTATTAACAATCAATCTGCGTCTATTGAAACAGAAAAATATAAAAAAGTGTAATAAACGATGAGGTGATAGCGGAAATGAGAAACAAACTATATGAATGTAACTGGAAGTATGATGTTATTATTGATAATTTTCGTAACAATATTGTCAATTTGTTAGATACATATGCTCCACTTAAAACGTACAAAATTAGAAGTAATTTAAAACCATGGTTCAATAATAACATTAAGAAAATTCAAATAAAGCGGGATAAAGCATATAAAACTTTTAACACTACTAATGATCCTCAAAACTGGATTAATTATAAAATTTTGAGGAATGAACTCGTTAGTATAATAAGATCAGAAAAATTAGAGTATTATAGATTACAGATTGATAACAATATGGGGAATTCTCGCGCTATGTGGAAAACATTAATTGGAAAATCAAACAACGATCTCCCAGATGACATTGATTTTGAAAATTCTAAACTGAATGAAATTACAATCCCGAATAAATTAAATGAATACTTTATTGGCAGTTTAAATGATACTGTTAATAGCATAACCCCGCTTAATTGTGATAATCCTCCTGTATTAAATAATAGATGTTGTAGGTTAGTAAAATTTGAAAAAAAATTATATTAAATGAAAAATTTATAAAACTTAAAAGGTCAAGTCAAGTCCAGATGAATTTGGGCTGTCCATTATTAAGCCACTCATCGACAGTTTAAGTTATCCATTAATGCATCTTATTAATTCTTCCCTGGAAACTGGTTGTTTTCCAGATAGTTTAAAAGTTAATACTGTTACACCTATACCTAAAGTGAATAACACAAATAAAGCCTCTGAACTCCGCCCAGTTTAATCGTTTTTTCTTCACCTTTTATTTTAAGAGTTACTACACGTATAATATTGTCCTTTCCTAGACATACCTGGATTGCTCTTTTCAAATAGTGTTTAGTACTTTTGATTCCAGCCTCTCACAGAAGTCATAGACCTCCAAAATGTGGCAAGTTGTAGGGAAGAAAATGCCAAGTGATACCTCCATGCAATAAAGATTGTATTGTTTGATCAAAATTGTTGTTTACAAACTCCCCTAGTTTTTTTTTCGTTTTTGGCTCCAACGAAATTACATAGTACCATTATAGCTAAAAATCTCTAAAGACTTTCCTCGGCGCAAAATAAATCTTTTGAACGTGGCTAAAAATGCACCGTTTGTCTTGCCTAGTCGATGCCGATTGAGTGAAATAGATAAGTCACAGCGGTTCTTTGAACGGGTAAATTGCCCATGATTGGTGCAACAGGTTGAGCCTTAATCCTAAAGCATTTGCAGCAATTTCTTATCGTCATTGCCAAAATGATGGTAATTTTTGGGAACAGCATAGCAAATATGCTGTTTCCAAAAATAGCTCAGAATATTTCATGTATAGTACTTAATAATAATTTTGGACCAGTATGCATATAATTTTAGATGCTCGCTTTCAAAAAGTCATTTAATTAGATAATTATTTTTATGAGATAAAATATGTTTTTATTAAAAGAAAATTTGTGATAGGTAATTTTGTTTACTACCTACTCTCGAGAGACCCTGATTGTCAATGAATGGTGAGAGGCTTAAAAGATGTTTTTTTTTCTAATTTTGCCTTGTTTTAAATTGTTAATTTCCTTAGAAAAGCATACATTCTGAACAAGTCTTATTAATGAATTTAAAGCATTATTAAGTTCAGCAATTGAAAAATTTCTGTTAAAATTTCGACATTCTGATGGAAGTAAACAGTTATTTTTGAATCTGAAACAGACTGCAACAATTTTGAGTAATCTGTTTAGAGACGAATATTTTTCAATAATTGATTGGTATTGGTGACATTTGTATTACTATCGCTGGTAATGAGATGATAGATATTTTGGACTCTATCTAGAATACAACTTATTGTATAAAATTATTAAAAGATAACTATATTATATTTAACCTAACAATAACTATAATCAGTTTCCGACTACGGTCAATGTCAGAAGCAGTTAAATTTACGGAATAAGTAAAAGCCTGTATTGTAAATATATGGACATATAGATAAAAATGAAACTCTCTGATAACTAGTGTTTATTTTAACAATAAAAATAGTACTTTTATATTGTGAATTACTTAAAAAACTAAATTTCCTATAATATTGTAGATAAATTACTGTAATCAGATGTTTAGATCATTTAATCCCACTTTTTTTAAAAGGGCAACATAATTCCCATTCCAATACTTAATCAATATTTTCTCTTTGTAGGTGACCCTTAAACTTACTAAACGTCCTGATAGTTATGCAAAAATTTTATAGAAAGTTCCGCAATGGTAATTGTAGCTCCATCGTTGGATTTGATATTTACTTTCAGAAAAGAAATGCTGAAATAGTGATAATTAACCTTGTATACATAACATCTTAAAAACTGTACGCCATCATGTGCAAATAATACTTGATAAGAATATAAATAAATACAATATTCCGTTAACAGTATATAAGAAAATTATTACAATGGTGTATATCCAAAAGAGTATTGAAGGGAAATTCTGGTTATTAATTAATTTGATAGGTTATTTTGATGAACTACTTTAGTGAATTTGTATTTTATTTTAATAATTAGTACGTATAAGTTATAAAAAAACATTTGAATTAAAGAAAGGAAATCGATTTATACATTTCTTAAGTAAATACGCCAATTTTTGATTTGACCCTACTCAACCCATTTGAGGCAAGGCATTAATTGTGCTACTGCGATATCTACATACAATTTATTATAAAAACTGCACACATAGCTCATTTTTCAATTTATACTATTTTCAAGCCAAAATTAGCCAAGGCTTACCAATATTAAAATAGTTTTCAGCTGGAATTTTGTTAATTCTATAAATTAATTTTAAAAAGGAAACTTCATGGGGTTCAGTCTTTGATGTATTTTATTAATTAATCCATCAAAATATCAACGTTTCGACAATGATTTGTCTTTATCAAGATCTAAAACAATTTTAAATACAATTACGCATAAGTTAAAACCTTAATTAAAATGAAGAATTGGCACTAAATGTTATCATAGGTTAAAGTTTTCTTTAAAGTTTAAATCTAACATTTTAATAGATTAAGTAATTGAAGTACAAATATAATTGATTCTCAACATTGCACATTCTAAATTAAAAATCAACAAAAGTAAGTATTGACTAAAATAAACAATCGTTTTTAAAAAAAAACTTTAACGTATGATAACATTAAGTGCCAAGTTTATCATTTTAAATAAGGTTTTAACTTATGTGTAATTATATTTAAAATTGTTTTAGATCTTGATAAAGACAAGAAATCCTTTTTAAAAGGAAAAGTTTTCCTTTTAAAATTAATTGCAACAGTCGTGATATCAACAAAATCTATAAATTACGTTAAACATTATGTATGGACTGGACAGAAACATAAAACATGTATTTAAAACAAGAGTGATAGTGCCCAAATGTGTGCTTTTTATAAATAAAACATTGGAATTTTTTTCTTACTTTAGACAAAACTAAAAATATTTCTGTTATTCAAATGTTAGTTAAATAAAGCTAATAATACTTGGGATAGCACTTTCTTCCCATTTAACAGAATTTATACTATCGCTATTTATAAGAACCGCATGCCCATCTATAGAAGTAATTTTAAAAATAAACAACCCAGTTCGATGACTAAGAAGGCGTGACAATGTCGTTTGCCAAGAATTCAAGCTGCAAATACATCGGCGATGTTGTCAAGCATACCGGATCTCGACTTGACTGTAACATACATTTTGCTGTTTTATACATAAAAGGCGCTGCAGTGCCCCCTACAGTAAGGTTAGATGAACTGCCAGAGTATAAAATTGCACGAAATGGGTACAAAGTGAGATCCTACCAAAAATTTGAATTTCTTCTTCCCTTCACATCGCCCATTGAATGAGTAAGATATACACACAGATACAAAACGAGATCCAAAATCGGATCTCGCCTTGCAAAAGGGATCTCATCTTGTATAGTTTGTAACTCCAAATGATCTCGACTTGTAACGAAAATATATATATATATATATATATATATATATATATATATATATATATATATATATATATACAAGAACGAGTTATAATAATGGGATATCGCGCAACAGAGAAGAAAGAAAAAACAAGTTGCAGCCGTCTATACGTTTTTTTTCTTTCTTCTCTGTTGCGCGATATCCCATTATTATAACTCGTTCTTGTATATCTACGCGCATTATTACTTCTAATCATATATATATATATATATATATATATATATATATATATATATATATATATATATATATATATATATATATATATATATATATATATATATATATATATATATATATATATATATATATATATATATATATATATATATATATATATATATATATTGCAGTAATATCACATTTAAAAAAAATATAGTATTTTGCCCGATATTAACAAATACCCCGCGTTGACCGCGACATAAATAAATGCAGTGATATTGGTTAATAAAAAAAAATAATAAATTATTTTAAAAAAATTTATAATATACTTTAAAACTGTAAATAATTGCCGTTTGATCGTAGATAATTGATTTATAAATAAATTAAATTTTACAAAGACTGTGTACTTTGGAAATGCTTTTTAACTTCCTTCTTTATAATATCTAATATGATTTGAAAATACCTTTTAATAGATTTAATAATGCAATGGTTATATAAATTAGTGTTACGTTAGTTCTTGACTAACTCAAGTTTACGTAAGAGAGTTGGGCGCCAGTTAAATAACTTAACATAACAGAATTAAATTTAATAAAGACTCATCTCAGGGTGAATGTAGTTTCTTGTGGTATTAAAATTATACAAATTGAAATTTTTAAAATTACTTTTATAATTGAAATCTTAATTAATTTTTAACTACTACTAAATTGTTCAAATCACTTTACTACACTTCACAAACGATAGTCTTTTCTTCAGCAATGCCAATACAAAAAGGAAATAACTTCCTACCTTTTTATAATATTTCTTCTTTCCTTTAAATATAGTTGTCCTCTTTCCCAAATTATTGGCAGAGTAGATTACTTTATGTTGACCCAGGGCTGGTCTCCAATTCCGGTTGACTTTCTTCCTTTGCATGGATTTCCATATATATCACATCCAAAACTTGATTTTGGTAACTCACTTTTGTTTATTAATTGTGGGTACAATTTCCCTTTTTCGTAGAATACTTAATAGTTGTTTTTTTTGTGGTTAATTAAATAAAACACCAGTTTATGGTTTTAACGTAGATTTATTATCTTGCTTAACTTTAGCAAGTAATTTATCTTAAAGGTGGTTCTTTATAATCTTATACACTTTTACAATTTATACTTTTTACACTTTCGCCGTATTCAAATCACCAACTAACTTGTCTATTTTAAGACTAAACTATTTAAAATTTAATAATATGATCAACCACGACTTTACTCTGTCGCTTTATATTGGTAAGTGTCTATTTACATTTTACTATTGTCTTTATCACGACTTTACTCTGTCGCTTTCTATCAGTAAGTGCCCTTAAAATTATGATTTTCTATGCTTATATACCATTGACTATTTACATAATTATATTACACTATTTGACGTCACCTTACGAACTAATACAAACTGTACACTCATATAATACATAATAGCAGATTAATATTCTTTATAAAAATGACACATCTATTACAGATTAATTACACAATACTTTTACGCAATAATAACGATCTATTTACAAACAAAAACCTTAAAGAATCACATAACCCGTCGATAAATTCATTTGAAATTATACATAAATGAATTACATAATAACAAACTTGCGAACAACTGGATGTTACGTATACTTAAGTAATCGGTGAGTAAGCTATTTGATAATAAATAAAGAAACATGTATTATTTAACCTTATTAAAAAGTATACACATTGATTGTATAATCAATGGCACACCATAAAATAGCTCAAATTTATTTTTAACTGGAAAAGTTGATAAAAATATTCCAAAAGTGTTAGTATTTAACAAAAATTTTAGATTTTCACAAAATTTTCAAAATTTTCCAAAATTCTGAAACTACCATCCACAGCATTTATCCCCTCCTGTTTCAAATAAAATTGAAAAATGCAATTTTACTTTTAAACACAATAAATGTTAAATAACAAATGTTAAACTAGTTTTATTTTTAAACACCAATATTTTTTTGTATTTTAATCTTTTATCCCAATAAACTTGCCCTATTCTAAATCTACTAACTAAACTATCTACAATATTTACAATAATTACATCTTTTAATCGTCATCTCAATCTTACACATTTAATTACTTCTTAATCCTTTTGCCCATCAATATCAAATTTCAATCATAATTCATAATTTTATCTAACCACAATCCTACTTTTATTTTTATTTTCAAAAGAAGATTTATACTAATCATAATCAATCAATCTATATTCACCTTCATAATTTCTTATCTTCTCATCTTTCCATAATTTTTGATTTTCACAAAATTTTCAAATTTTCCAAAATTTTGAAACTACCATCCACAGCAATATATATATATATATATATATATATATATATATATATATATATATATATATATATATATATATATATATCTATTTTCGTAACAAGTTGAGATCCGAATAAATTTAGGACAACCCGAGATCCACCAAAAGATAAAGAGTTACGCATGTATATTTTCTGTTAATAGATTTATAATTTACGACTTAACCACTACCCCCTCAGAGGGGCACAGATTTTGCAATTAAAATTTTATTTATAAATCCATAACGAAGCGAGATCCGCAACAAGTCGAGGTCCATTTTTGTATATAGCATAATATGTATACCAACGTGAGATCCTGCAGCGTTGCCACCGTATTCGACAGATATTTACCACAAAACTCACAAACGAGGGTCATTATGACAACCAGATGTTGTAAAAGGGACTGTTAAAATGACATGACCTGGAATTTCATACAATAGAAAAAGGACAAGTTTTGTTTGAAAGTATAAAATTATTATTCATGTTATTCTGCATGTTAGGTTTAATATGATATATGTTAGTTATCTGTTAATAATTTTATACAATACAATTATTTAAAGATGTACTATTGTTTTCATAATGATCTAGGACAGCAAGGCTATTTTTTATTATTTTATGCTATACGTTTACACTAAAAGAAATAAATTAAATAGCATTATATTAGCCTTGTTGCTCGAGATCATTATGAAATCAATACTACATATTAACTTTTAATGTTTTTAACTTCCTTAAAAATATTTCATTTAAAAGTAAAAGAAGGGAAAAAGTTAAAAATATGAAAGGTTGTTATGTACATCTTTAAATTGCATTATATAAAATTATTAACAGATAACTATATTATATTAAACCTAACATGCCACACGCCTTGAAACTATTGATTTTAAAAATAAAGCAAATAAAGATTATTGAAATTGAAAGACTAAAATATAAGATTGTTTTTAATTAATACCATTTTCATATTTTATTTTTGCACATATGTATAATTAATCGCATCACGCACAATACAGCTTTACGTGCATTTTGTTTCAAACCCTAATATTATCTCCCCTAATTATGTCAAATGAAAGATATTAAGGAATGCTATAAAGAAAAAAATACGAATTGAATGATGCCTTTGGTTACGGATTGCATTTAATTATAACCGGAAAAGGTAAAGAAAAGAAAACTTCTCTTTATGCAAAAAACCAGCTATGCCAAGGAAACATTGGAATGATCAGAAATCACTTATTTCAATTTGAAAACATTAGAACGGCGGAGAAAATATTTGCTTCATACTTCAAAATTATTTTGAAAGATTGAATTCGTTGTGTTTTGCGGTATTTTTGAATATAATATCAAGGGATGTACTTTGTTTATAATGTTTATATGCTCTAATAAAATTATTGCTTTCGCAACCTTTAAGAATCTTTATTTCAAGAATCTTACAATTTGTTGCCTAAACTATCAGTCATAAGTACATATTGTATGTGGAGTGCCATTCGATTGTAACTTCGTTCGTTATATGTAATGCAAATCCAATAGTCAAACAGTTCAATATAATCTAACAAATGACATTTAGGTGGCAAATATTTTCCCTTAATTGTTCCAATGTGTTGTTTCCAATACTGTTGTATATAAAAATAATACAGTCAGAGAATCGGACGTTATAAACTCCATTATCAATTAAGATTATGGATAATATTAATGTTGCCAATACGTTTTGGTTGTTAGTTGTAAACGTAAATAAAATAATGGTTGAAACTGTATATCGCTCGTCGAATTCAAGTGCTATATAGTTATTTTATAAATTATTTCAGTAACTTGTTGGATGACGAGTCTTACTATAAAGGTCGTGTTATTTTTACATGAGATTTTAATATTGATATGAGGACAGATAATTTGGACAACAGAAAATTAAAAAATATTGTTAATAATATAGGTATGAAACAAATAGTTAACGTTCCCACTCGTACTACACCTAACTCGTAAGTACAATTGATCTTGTGATAACGAACGATCCTTACTAAACGTTACAGTAAAAGATACGCCAAAAATTACAGATCACGATATTGTGCTTGTAACAGTTATTAACAAGCAATCTGCGTCTATTGAAACAGAAAAATATAAAAAAATGTAATAAACGATGAGGTAATAGCGGAAATGAGAAACAAACTATCTGAATGTAACTGGAAGTATGATACGTCTAATGTTAATGTTATTATCGATAATTTTCGTAACAATATTGTCAATTTGTTAGATACATATGCTCCACTTAAAACGTACAAAATTAGAAGTAATTTAAAACCATGGTTCAATAATAACATTAAGAAAATTCAAATAAAGCGGGATAAAGCATATAAAACTTTTAAAACTACTAATGATCCTCAAAACTGGATTAATTATAAAATTTTGAGAAATGAACTCGTTAGTGTAATAAGATCAGAAAAATTAGAGTGTTATAGATTACAGATTGATAACAATAAGGGGAATTCTCGCGCTATGTGGAAAAAATTAATTGGAAAATCAAACAACGATCTCCCAGATGACATTGATTTAAAAATAATTAAACTGAAATTACAATACCGAATAAATTAAATGAATACTTTATTAGCAATTTAAATGATACTGTTAATAGCATAATCCCACTTAATTGTGATAATCCTCCTGTATTAAATAATAGATCTTGTAGGTTAGTCAAATTTGAAAAAAATTGATATTAAGTTTTTAGAAAAAATTATAAAACTTGAAACGGTCAAGTCTAGTCCAGATGAATTCGGGCCGTCCATTATTAAGCCACTCATCGACAGTTTAAGTTATACATTAATGCATCTTATTAATTCTTTCCTGGAAACTGGTTCTTTTCCAGATAGTTTAAAAGTTTTTATTTTTACAATAAAAGTAGTATTTTTATATTGTGTATTACTTAAAAAACTAGAAATTTCCTATAATATTGTAAATAAATTACTGTAATCAGATGTTTAGATCATTTAATCACACTTTTTTTAAAAGGGCAACATAATTCCCATTCCGATACTTATACCAATATTTTCTGTTTGTAGGTTACCTTTAAACTTACTAAAAGTCCTGATAGTTATGCAAAAATGTTATAGAAGGTTCCGCAATGGTAATTGTTGCTCCATCGTTGGATTTGATATTTACTTTCAGAAAAGAAATGCTGAAATAGTGATAATTAACCTTGTATAAAAGAACATCTTAAAAACTATACGCCATCATGTGCAAATAATACTTGATAAGAATATAAATAAATACAATATTCCGTTAACAGTATATAAGAAAATTATTACAAATTATTGTATAAAATTATTAACAGATAACTATATTATATTTAACCTAACAATAACTATAATCAGTTTCCGACTACGGTCAATGTCAGAAGCAGTTAAATTTACGGAATAAGTAAAAGCCCATATTGTAAATATATGGACATATAGCAAAAAATATTTTTGTTCTCATAAATACATTAAATCTCTGGTTAGGAAATTTCACGAGGCCTACAGAGCACCCTGAAGTTTGTTTATAATAGATAAAAATGAAACCCTCTGATAACTAGTGTTTATTTTTACAATAAAAATAGTACTTTTATATTGTGAATTACTTAAAAAACTAAATTTCCTATAATATTGTAGATAAATTACTGTAATCAGATGTTTAGATCATTTAATCCCACTATTTTAAAAGGGCAATATAATTCCCATTCCAATACCTGTATCAATATTTTCTCTTTGTAGGTTACCCTTAAACTTACTAAACGTCCTGATAGTTATGCAAAAATTTTATAGAAGGTTCCGCAATGGTAATTGTAGCTCCATCGTTGGATTTGATATTTACTTTCAGAAAAGAAATGCTGAAATAGTGATAATTAACCTTGTATAAATAACATCTTAAAAACTATACGCCATCACGTGCAAATAATACTTGATAAGAATATAAATAAATACAATATTTCGGTAACAGTATATAAGAAAATTATTACAATGGTGTATCACCAAAAGAGTATTGAAGAGAAATTCTGGTTATTAATTAATTTGATAGGTTATTTTAATGAACTACTTTAGTGAATTTGTATTTTATTTTAATAATTAGTACATATAAGTTATAAAAAAACATTTGAATTAAAGAAAGGAAATCGATTTATTCATTTCTTAGCTAAATACGGCACTTTTTGATTTGATGCCTTTTTACTAAAGACAACCCATTTGAGACAAGGCATTAATTGTGCTACTGGGATATCTACATACAATTTATTATAAAAACTGCACTCGTATTACACTAATGGTCATTGTGACGCTCATTTTTCAATATACTATTTTCAAGCCAAAATTTAGCCAAGGCCTATCAATGTTAAAATAGTTTTCAGCTGGAATTCTGTTAATTCTATAAATTAATTTTAAAAAGGAAACTTCATAGGGTGCAGTCTTTGATGTATTTTATTAATTAATCCATCGAAATATCAACGTTTCGACAATGATTTCTTGTTTTTATCAAGATCTAAAACAATTTTAAAATAATTACGCATAAGTTAAAACCTTAATTAAAACTATAAAATTGCACTTAATGTTATCAGAGGTTAAAGTTTTCTTTCAAGTTTGGTTTAAATCTAACATTTTAATAGATTAAGTAATTTAACTACAAATATAATTGATTCTCAACATTGCACATTCTAAATTAAAAATCATCAAAAGTAAGTATTGACTAAAATAAACAATCGTTTTAAAAAAACTTTAACATATGATAACATTAACTGCCAAGTTTATAATTTTAATTAAGATTTTAACTTATGTGTAATTATATTTAAAATTGCTTTAGATCTTGATAAAGACCAGAAATTCCTTTTAAAAGAAAAAATTTCCTTTTGAAAATTAATTCCAACAGTCGTGATATTAACAAAATCTATAAATTAAGTTAAACAATATATATGGACTGGATAGAAACATACAGCGCGTATTTAAAACAAGAAAGATAGTGCTTAAATGTGTGCTTTTTATAAATCAAACATTGGAATTTTTCTCTTACTTTAGACAAAACTAAAAATATATTTGTTATTCAAATGTTAGTTAGATAATGCTAATAATATTTGGGATAGCACTTTCTTCCCATTTAATAGAATTTATACTATTGCTTTTTATAAGAACCGCATGACCACGTATAGAAGTAATTTTAAAAATAAACAACCCAGTTCGATGACTAAGAAGGGAAGTGACAATCTCGTTTCCCAAGAATTCAAGCTGCAAATACATCTGCGATGTTGTCAAGCATACCGGATCTCGACTTGACTGTAACATACATTTTAAGGTTTTATACATAAAAGGCGCTGCAGTGCCCCCTACAGTAAGGTTAGATGAACTGCCAGCGTATAAAATTGCACAAAATGGGACAAAGTGAGCTCCTACCAAAAATTTGAATTTCCTCTTCCCTTCACATTGCCTATTGAATGAGTAAGATATACACACAGATACAAGACGAGATCCAAAATCGGATCTCACCTTGCAAAAAGGATCTCAACTTGTATAGTTTCCAACTCCAAAGGATCTCGTTTTGTGCCGAAAATATATATATATATATATATATATATATATATATATATATATATTGCTGTAATATTGGATAATTAAAAATAATAAATTATTTTTAATAATTTTATTATATATTTTGAAACTGTGAATAATTGCCGTTCGATCTTAGATAATTACTTTATAATTAAATTGATTTTTTAAAATGACTGTGAACTTTGGAAATGCTTCTCAACTTCCCTCTTTTATAAATTCTAATATGATTTGAAATTACCTTTTAATGGATTTAATAATGCAATGGTTATATAAAATTAATGTTACGTTAGTTCTTGATTAACTCAAGTTTACGTAAGAGAGTTGGGCGCCAGTTAAATAACTTAAATTAACAGAATTATATTTAATAAAGACTCATCTCAGGGTGAATGTGGTTTCTTGTGGTATAAAAAAAAATACAAATTGAAGTTTGAAATCATTTATAAAATTGAAATCTTAATTAACTTTAACTATTACTAAATTGTTCAAATCACTTTACTACACTTTACAAACGATAGTCTTTTCTTCAGCAAATGCCAATACAAAAAGGAAATAACTTCCTACCTTTTTATAATACTTCTTTTTTAATACTTTTAGTATAGATGTCCTCTTTCCCAAACCATAGGCAGAGTAGATCACTTTATGTTGATCCAGGGCTGGTTTCCAATTCAGGGTTGACTTTCTTCCTTTTGCATGGATTTTCCATATAATCTCATCCACACACTTGACTTTGGAACTCACTTTTGTTTATTAACTGCGGGTTCAATTTCCCTTTTTCGTAGAATACTTATAGTTGTTTTTGTGTTTAATTAAATAAAACACCCGTTTATGGTTTTAACGTTGATTTATTATCTTGCCTAACTTTAGCAAGTAATTTATCTTAAAGGTGGTTCTTTATAATCATATACACTTTTACAATTTATACTTATTACACCTTCGCCGTATTCAAATTACCAACTAACTTAACTTGTCTATTTAATTCTAGACTATTTAAATTTTTACAATATTATCAGCCACGAATTTACTTTGTCGCTTGATATACTATAATATCTTTACTCTTTCGTCGTTTAACAGTAAGTGTCTTTTATCTTACACGACTTTACACCGTCGCTTTCTATCAGTAAGTGTCCTAAAATTATTATTTTCTAAGCTTATATACTATTGACTATTTACATAATTATATTACACAATTTGACGTCACCTTATCATCTAATATAATGACCACACTATTTACAACATATAATACATAATAGCAGATTAATACTCTTTATAAAAATGACACATCTATTATACAACACTTTTACGCAATAATAACGATCTATTTACATTAACAAAACCTTAAAGAACCACATACCCCGTCGATAATGCTCATTTGAAATTATACATAATTGAATTACATCATAACAAAAACTTTCGAACAACTGGATGTTACGTATACTTAAGTAATCGGTGAGTAAGCTATTTGATAATAAATAAAGAAACATGTATTATTTAAGCTTATTAAAAAGTATACACATTGGTTGTGTAATCAATGACACACCATAAAATACCTCAAATTTATTTTTAACTGGAAAAGTTGATAAAAATATTTCAAAAGTGTTAGTATTTAACAAAGATTTTATATTTTCACAAAATTTTCAAAATTTTCCAAAATTTTGAAACTACCATCCACAGCATTTAATATATGTTTCGTAATTATAATTAATAAATTTTTTGCCTTCATCAGACTCACTTAAAAAACTGAAACAAAAGGTTTGGTATATTTAACAACTTTCTGATATGAAAAGTTTTTTATAAACTTTTTCGTTACTGATGACATTTTAGAGATTCTAAGGTTATACCAATATATATTTAGTAATATTGAATCATGAAATACTAATACGTGTTACCATAATCAGCAGAGTTTTTATTTTAAAATAATTGTTAAATTACTTTGCTACTGTAAACGACAATTGTATTTGTAACAATAAAATCTTTACACTAATAATATTTAATTTATTTTTTTTGTTTGCAACCAATATCACTGTGTTAAATTTTTTGTTTTGTTTTGTTGGTTTGTGGTAATAAAAATGTGCCAATAATACCTGTTAGCTTTTTTGTAACGTGCATAATAATTATAACCGTTCTTCTCGAAAGAATTAAATTTATATACTTGCTTCGGAAGCTAAATTGTCAGAGAGCAGGGTCTCGTGGATTCATAACTTTTTTTTTACTAAAGAAAAGGCGCCAGGTATTTTTATTATTTTTGCCATTCCAAAAATACCAAAAATGGTCAGAAACACATGAAATGCAATGAAATATAAAAACAAACATTCGCAACTATAGTTTAAAATATAATTAATTAAAAGTTAAAAAATTTAAATTACAAAGAAAGTTTTAATTGTATCACCTAAATTAATAAAGTAAAAAAACTACGATATCTGAATAGTACAAGAAATTATCACAACAGAACTAGCCTGTGCCAGTTACAGTTAAATAACTCTAAATGCATTATGGATCACAAAGATAAAGGTGAAAAACTTCCAATAACGCATGATGGACCATACTTAAACCAAACAGGCAAGAAATGAGTCATCTTCGTAATTACGCCGGAATAAAGAACTACGACCCCGTGAGATAAGAGTGCAAATTTCACTTTGCTAAGAATTCAGTGACGTACGCTAGAACCAACACATTTTCATTGCTTCATTCACATTTATTTTTAATTAAAAAGGGGTTTGTTCCGCTTATGAATCTTTCTAGCTCATTTATTGTTTATTTTATCATTTAGATTACAGCGTGACCTTCGTGTAATTCTAGATGCATTTTACATTTTCGCCAACGTGTTTGCGATGACTCATTTTTTGCTTCTTTGGTAGAAGTATAGCTACTTTAAGATATCTTCAAATTATGAAAAACTTCAAATGGTAAACAAATAAAAATATAAAATAAAATATATCAATTAAATGGTACCACCCAAATGATTTACACCAAGTGTATACTTGTTTAACGATGAGAGTTTTCTTGTTTAGAAAAGAAACATTTCTTACCGATCTGGTTGTGTTTCAACTTATCAAAGTAAATTGTACTTGCATTAGGAGAGGTACGTTGTGATGCAAAAGATATCAGTTAAAGATGATGCTTGGAGAGGTAAGGTTAAAATACCCTAGAATCGTTGTGAGACAGGCGTCCTTCCATTATTTATGCAGTTTCATCCAAGTCAATTCAATGTTATAGGTTATACTATTTTATTTTTTTCTACCATTTTTATGCTAGTTCTACCATTTTATAGGTGATACTAAAAAATTCTATATACATATTTCAGTTAGCAAAAGAAATACAGTTTCAAAAAATACATACCTAGATGTAATAGCTTTCTACATAATTAAACAAAACAAATATGTAATTTAAGAATGATCTAAAAACATTTTGATGCTTTAGTTGCCAAAGCTTGAGAAAGATATCCAATAAATAAAATTTACACCACAGGTGTTCCTGATTTCTGTTACAATAACAAGGAATAAAACCTTGTCGAGAAAACAAATTTGGTACCCGTTACACAATATAACACTTTAAAAACAATTGCCCCTAGCTCCGTTTCCAATTTCTAAATCCGCCACTGTGAGTACCTATTTAAATTCTTATTACACGTTTTTCCATTCCTTCTGTCAAATAATGAGCATGCGAATTTAAAAAAGTATTTGCTAGTGTTCAGCAAAATTAGACTGATAAATTACATGAAATAAATAAAGATTATTAAAAGTTTCACAGTTTTATTAAAATACAACCTGACAATATTGTTTCGGCAGCTATGCTGTCATTATCAAAGGTAATATAATTATAAACAAACACGTCGCTAAGGTAGATACAAAATAGGTAACTAGATAAAATAATAATAATAATCATAATTAAATATCTAATACTTCCAGTAACGGAGAATTACTGAGCTCAAGTTGTTCATTCATTAAAGGTACCCTGAGTTTGTGTTTGTATATCTCAAAGGCTTCTAAAATGTCTAATTTGCGTTTGTTATTACAAAAATGTAGGAATTTAATATTATTTTGAGGAGTCATTGCGTGATTTTGTTCTAAAAGGTGTTTGGCGTAATTAGATTTTTAGGATGTTTATTTTTGTAATGACGTACGTGTTCTTTATATCTTATGTCAAAATTTCGAAGTGTTTGTCCAATATATACCGAACTACAAAAAGAACAATTTAAACGGTGAATGCCCGATTTCATGATATCATGTGTTCTGTCTTTAGCATTAAATAAAAATGAAAAAGTGTTAGTGTTGGTTTTAAATGTTATTTTATAATTGTTGGTTTTTCTTAGTATATGTGCAATTTTTTCTGATATTTTGCCAAAATATGGTATAGATATGTAATTTGTGTCTTCTGTTAGATTGTCAATGGGATATATTCTTTTGATAGCTAACCTATAATCTTTTTGTTTAATTAAAGTGTCAATCATGTTCGGATTATAATGATTTGCATGTGCTAGTTGTTTAATGGTTGATATCTCTTTGCTAAAATCTGATTTTGTTAGTGGAATAGTTAAAGCTCTGTGTACTAATGATCTGTAGGCTGCTATTTTATGTGTATTATGGTGACAAGATTCATTTGGTATTGTTATGTCTGTTTGTGTTGGTTTTCTGTATATGGAAAATTCAAATAGATTGTCTGCGTTAATCTTGATATTTAAGTCTAGAAAGTTTATAGCCCTGTTTTGTTCTGTTTCTAGTGTAAATTTTATATTAGGGTGGATACTGTTTATAAGAATTAAAAATTCATTGATAACCTCAAAAGAACTGTCAAAACACGCTATTCCACTAACAAAATCAGATTTTAGCAAAGAGATATCAACCATTAAACAACTAGCACATGCAAATCATTATAATCCGAACATGATTGACACTTTAAATAAACAAAAACATGATTGGTTACTATCAAAAGAATATATCCCATTGACAATCAAACAGAAGACACAAATTACATATCTATACCATATTTTGGCAAAATATCAGAAAAAAATTGCACATATACTAAGAAAAACCAACAATTTTAAAATAACATTTAAAACCAACACTAACACTTTTTCATTTTTATTTAATGGTAAGGACAGAACACATGATATCATGAAATCGGGCATTTACCGTTTAAATTGTTCTTTTTGTAGTTCGGTATATATTGGACAAACACTTCGAAATTTTGACATAAGATATAAAGAACACGTACGTCATTACAAAAATAAACATCCTGAAAAATCGAATTACGCCAAACACCTTTTAGAACAAAATCACACAATGACTCCTCAAAATAATATTAAATTCCTACATTTTTGTAATAACAAACGCAAATTAGACATTTTAGAAGCCTTTGAAATATACAAACACAAACTCAGGGTACCTTTAATGAATGAACAACTTGAGCTCAGTAATTCTCCGTTACTGGAAGTATTAGATATTTAATTATGATTATTATTATTATTTTATCTAGTTACCTATTTTGTATCTACCTTAGCGACGTGTTTGTTTATAATTATATTACCTTTGATAATGACAGCATAGCTGTCGAAACAATATTGTCAGGTTGTATTTTAATAAAACTGTGAAACTTTTAATAATCTTTATTTATTTCATGATTATGGAGTTCCACAAAATAAGGCTGGAAACAATAAACAATGATAAATTACAAATCGGTTATAGCTGCTACGATAAATAAAATGAACAATGTGTTTTTTTATTTACAGGTTGTGAAAATAACAATTAAAAAAAAATCTAAATAATGCATTAATTTGACTTAAATAGGATTCCTATAATTTCTGCTCAATTAACAGGGTAAGATTTACAATTTTCATGCAATTTTAGACTTTTGAACCTCTAGTTCTCATTTAATTTAAAAGCTTGTTAGAACTCTCCCATGTTTTATACGTATTATACGATTTGTAACAGGATGACGATAGAAGGCCTTCTCAAGGCCCTCGCACAAAGATCATCGATGCACAAACTGTAGTTTTTAGTTAAATTAAACTTGCTGATTGGTACTTTTCCATATTTTCTATGTATTATACGATTTCTAAAAGGATGACGATAGAACAAACGACTTTGACCATTAAGGCTCATCTGGAGATGGTTTCTCAAGGCCTTTGCACAAGGATAATCGATGTACAAGCTCAATTTCTCATTTAGATTAAACTTACTGATGGGCACTTTTCCATATTTTATAGGTATTATACGATTTGTAAAGGAATGACGATAGAAGAAACAATTTTGACCATTAAGGCTCATCTGGAGATGAGTTCTCAAGGTCCTTGCACAAGGATGATTGATGCACAAACTCAATTTCTCATTTAAATTAAATATGCTGATTGGCGCTTTTCCATATTTTATATGTATTATACGATTTGTAAGAAATGACGATAGAAAAACGATTTTGACCATTAAGACTCATCTGGAGATGGGCTCTCGAGGTCCTTGCACAAGGATCATCGATGCACAAGCTCAATTTCCCAATTAAATTAAACTTGCTGATTGGCACTTTTTCATATTTTATATGTATTATACGACTTGTAAAAGCAGTGGCGTAACAGAAAACTGCAGGGCCCCCCGCAAAATACTTTTGGGGGCCCTTATATCCCCTTATGTGATATAGTAATGAGGAGGGGGGGGAATCGAGGTTGTTTTCAGGAATGATAAATTGCATTAAGAAAAATTTTATTGACATATATTATACATATAAGAATTTAATTAATTTAATATAAAAATTAAATTGAGAGTTAATTTCATGCAAAACATCAATAAATAAATTAACATTTACTTCATATAATAATATACTACTAAAAAAACACTATTATAATAGTAATTAATTAAAAAAAATCATACTATAGTCATAATATACATAATAATAAAATTAAACAAAATCAACGTTTGAATATTTATTATTATTTAACAGTAAAAAAATCAAACAGCACATTTTGGTGCAACGTCCTAAAACAAGATTTTTCGTCGACTATTAGCATCTGCAAAAGTATCGATAACTTCATTCAAATCTATTTGTTGAGCTAATTTGTTTTCTATATTAATAAAACCCAAAGAAGATAGTCTAAATTGGGACATGGTACTTCGGAGGTAATTTTTAATAAGTTTTAATTTCGAAAAAGATCTTTCTGCACTGGCTGTAGTAACTGGTAACGTAAGGAATAAAATATACGCTGTACAAACTTCTGGAATGGAGCTACTTAAACACTGAAACTCAATCAAAACAACTTTTGCGGCTTCATAAATAGATTTTGCAGCTTGAAGTTGGACTTTTAAGGATTTTCTTGTTATATTTAATTGTTCTAAAAAATCATTTGTAAAATCTGAAGGATAGGCACGTATTAATTTTTTTGCTTCTTCAAGAAATTCCTCATCAGGTTTAAAAAGAAATGCTCGCGTGGGATCTAAGATCTTAAAATTGTCATTTATTCTAAACATACTTGAGAAACGATTTTGTATTTGGTTAATAATTACATCTAAATTACTGTAAAAGATACATACTTTATATCGTATTTCAGGATTAGAAATGCGCTCATCTTGAGCCAACTCATCAAAATGTTTTTTAGTACGCGAAATTCTTTTGAGTTTAAAATCTGTATTTACACCCCACATTTTTGATATAGTTTTACATTCATGGAGTACTTCGTCGTAATTATTTCTGTAATTCATTAATTCAATTCTACAATTATTTAGAAGTATACTACTACGTGCAAGATCCATACTTTGAGACTGCAACATAGTAGAAACCATATTTATGGATTCTAAAATTTTAGTCTGCAAAACTGTAATAAAAATAAATTCAAATGTCTCCATTTTATTTTTTAAATCATTTGCAGTTTTCTTTTCATCGCTATTAGTAGAAACTAACAAAATCTTAGAAAGGGTTTTCATAATTATGACAAAATTATATTTTATAGAAACAATAGCTTGATATCTAGAAGACCATCTAGTTGCTGATAATGTCTTTAAAGTAAGAGACTTTTGCAAAGTTTTACTTTGCATATCGGTTAACATATGCCATCGTTTAATACTATGACCAAAAAAGTTATATAGACTTTGTATTAAGTCATAATAATTTTTGATTTCCATAATATTACTGCTAGCATCTTGAATAATTAAATTTAAATTATGTGAAGCACAATGGATATATTGCGCATAGGGCTGACAGTGTTTAATGTTTTATTGTACTCCGACATAAGAGCCACTCATATTTGTAGCTCCATCGTAACCTTGTCCGCGACATTTACTAATTAATATTTTGTTTTTTTCTAAAAACGTTAAAATAAAGTTTGAGATACCCTTTCCAGTTTGGTCACTAATTTCATGAAACCCTAGAAATAATTCATTTATTTTTATGTCACTGAGGGTATCATCTGAGGAACTTTCTAATGTTACATATCTTATAATAATGGATAACTGGTCAGTTTTTGAAATATCTTGAGTTGTATCAAGAATTATAGAAAAAAAGGGACTAGTTTCAATTTTATTAATTATCGAATTCTTAATCGAATCTCCAAGTAAACCGATAATTTCATTTTGAACTTTCGGACTTAAATATTTTGTTTCATACTTTGCCTTATTTAAAAGTTCTGATATAAAATTATCGTGCTTTGCCAGTAAACTTACAATACCTAGAAAATTCCCGCTATTTTCGGCTCCTATAGTTTCCCGATGGCCTCTAAAAGGAATATTCAGCATTGCTAAACTTAAGATAATATCTACAATTCGTTTTAAAACATTGCGCCAAAAATTAAATTTGTTCTTAAATTCAGAATCGGTTATAAATTCTAAACTTTGATTTTTTTGTTTATATCATACGCGACGCTAGCCTCAATGTGTATAAGAGATTTTTCGTGAATTTTGATCTTTTTTGATAAACCACGTCAGTCGTTTATACCACGAATCCATGCTGGATTAAAAGAACTTTTAGTTCTGTCTGCAAAAAGCCAGCAAGGTTCACAGTACGCCACGTTCAATTTTTGTGAATAACATAGCCAATGTCGTGACGTTTTAACTCCAGCGGAATTTAACAAAAAATAGAAATTTTCAGAAAATGACCTCTTACTTAAGTCAACTGGAAGAGGGCCCTTGGGTCTAGATGATCCGTTTGCCAATATATTTCGTTTTAAATTGAAGTCTTGAATATTGTCTTCGAACAAGCCTATATCTGATGGATGGTACTGATTTCTAAGTTTAAAAATAAAAAGATATATATTAAAAATTAAGCAAAATTAAGAAATCTAATTAACTTTTACCAGTCGATGGAAACATCGGAAACAGATGTTAAAAGAATGTCATCATCCTCGTGTTTTACTTCTACTGTTGAAGGTGGCACATTTTCAATGTGGCTTGATGGCTCTGGTTCTCGATCTGCGCTACTAACAGTTGAAGGTTCAGATGCACATACTCGTACACTGAGAAAACTTGTAATTTTTGGTAACTTTGCTCTTCGTTCTGATTTTTGCAATAATTTTTTCCGCTTTTCACACCGGCTTTCGTAAATTCGCTTCGAAGGGCTCATGAAGGTAGTTGATTTTAAACTAACGTATTTGAATAATAAACACCCCCGTGAAAGTAGAGATCATAAATGAGTAAGAATTTTTCCTTTCCAACATCTGGATATAACCAACACAGTCATAAACCCTGGCAAATTATTCCGCATATTGGCGGATACCGACAGGATGAACGATCGTAAAGAGTAATAAACACTGTAAACAGAGTTCGGAAACATGGGGTGTAAATATTATTATTGTCATAATCGCTATAAGTCTTTATCCTGGAGCGTATTTCTTAATTAGTTACAAAAAATATTAGTATTTATAATTTAATAGAACTTCTGAATTGTTATCATCATATTAATTATTATTATACGCATGTTTTTAATGAAGAGCGTTTTTTGTAATTTATCAGCGTTGTAATTATTTTTTAAGAGTATCCTAATTGCCCTCTGCATTGTTAATATTTTACTGGATCTTTTTGGAGCTCACAAATGCAAACCTGCAATTTTTTATTGTATAACCTAGTACACACAAAAGATGCACCAAAAATGCTTTCACTTTTATTGACAACATCTGTTTGTTATACAAAACAAATTCCAGTCCCTTTGCAGACTTTTATTACCCAAAGAGGGTCGATTACAGATGTGAAGCATTCTAGCATTCCAGGAAGAATCCACTAAATGCCGCACGATTTAAGAAATATACATACTAACATACACGTCATATCATCTCTCAATTCATTGTTTTTGACGTGTAAATAATAACTAAAACCACGAGAATCTTGCCGTCAGCAAAATATCAGTCAATGTTAATTTAAAGAATACCAGTTTTCTTAACTAAAATACCTTGAAGTTAATTTACAAAAGTAATTTTGGATAATTCTTTTAAATCAATATTTTATATATTATACTCTATCTATTAATATCTCATTATGTAATTATATATCTTTTTTAGAGAATCTTATAAGGCATTATAAATAATAAATAAATAAGAAAAAGTAACTAAAACTAATGTTTAAAAGTGTACGCTACCGATACAAAGAAATCAAAAAAAATGTAGGGTAATAATTTGTCATAACACATAAACACTATATTAAGATTATAGCAATAACGAGCAATCTGTACTGTTTTTATATCGTACACCCTGTGTTACGTGAAAAAAATTTTATCGTTAAAATTTTATTACTATAATTTATAAAAAATTTATGATAAAAAGGAATATCGTAGGAGATTCGAGTCATAAGGTGAATATCTTAAGGATATCTTGTACAGTATATCTTTAGGATATAACACTCAGAATATCTCATGGATGTTCAGTTTGGGGATGTACGATCATTCCTTGAATCGACGATACCTGGGATATCCACAGAATATCCTGCATTTTATTTCCTGAGGATGTAGCGTGCTGCATATCTCACGGATGTCCAGTTCATGGACGGGCGATCCATCCGTTAACAGACCATATACTGGATATCCCCAGGATATCTTGTGATATATGGGTATAGGCTCCAAATTTCGACTTTCCGTAATCTTTGCAACATTCTTCTAATTTTTTCCCGGAATCTGCTTAGTAATCCGAAATTCTGTTGCCGCTACAATGGTTGAAGTAACTCTTCAGTGCCCAGAGCGACTGGATATTGTCTGGGAAATGGCGTATTATTTCTGAGACTGTCAATGATTCTGGCTTAAGATCTGTCAGTTGAGTGGATAGATAGATCGACGTACCACGCAAAGGGAGGACATAGTCTAGATTTTCCCCTTTGTTGCGGATCAAAAACTTTAAGAAACCCTTCCAGAAATCAGAATAATTAACCCACTTGCTTTTATATATACCTATCCAAGTCTTGACATCTTCTTTTAAACACGCGACCAATTGCAACAGAGTACTATCGTCCATTTCAGCACTTAGAAGCTTTATGGGGCTTTGAAGCAGATTCCACTATATGTTGGCTTCTCAGGAAGTGGTTTTGAACCATACAATATGCCACAGAGAAGCGTCTTCATGCCTATATGTGTATGCCCAATGGTGTTCGGCACAGATGTTAATGCACCATCAGTGGCCGGAAGGCTACTACCGCGCCCAGAAGTGACATCAGACTCTCGTTCTACCATTGTTTATACGACCTGATTGCATGCTGAAAGAAAAGTCTCAGACACTATTATATTCGCGCACTCTGATTGTACAACAGTGCAATTTCCGGATTGTCTACTATTTCTAAATGAGATTTTCTAAATGTAAATATGAATTTGTGTTTCTATTAAATGTTTATTGCTTTCTGTAAAAAGCTTATATCATAAATACAAGAAGCCCGTCGGAGCAAAAATTGGTATTGAACTATGTATGTAATTTTATTAATCAGGTGCGGTTGTCCTTTTGTATCCTGTACCTTTTCTTCGAATTATTTCCACACAAACGCCATCCACATGCGTCCGTCTAAATACGGCAGGTGTTCGTGCCGATCGCCGACCAATATTCGGATGCACGCTCTGAACAGAAACCGAAAACTGCATCAACTGTTTCTTAAATCGTGGTCTCCACGAACGTTTGAAAATGTCAAACGACGTGTGCAGCATGGAAAATTGTAGACATTTCGATGCAATAAAGATACACTTCCAATTCTAGTTTAGAACGTACGGCGAGATGCTCCACGGCACAGTGCGTGCGTCCGCAGTGGCATGTAGGCGACAATATCGTTCGACGGTTCCGATAAACTCCGTTATCCGGCGCGTGAATTTAAAATTTAAATGAAACACTTACTCTACGATGACGATACCGCTGGCGTATCGCATTTCAAATTCCTGTTTGTCGTTCAGCGCCGCCTTGCACAGGTAATGCTGTCCCGACGAGTAAACGGTGGCGGCGTCGTCGTCGTGGCTACGGGAAACGTTTTGATCCACCGTTGTAGATGAGCAACCATGCTGTTTGGCATTTGCGGCGCAACGTGGATAGAAAGCGGCGGCGCGTCCCCGGCGACACACGGCGCGTACGTTATTCGGCATACATGGGGCGCATCGGGCAAAAATATCCTATTCGTTCGTACGACAAATAGACGATTAACGTACGGCGTCAAGGCGTCCGTGGTCGGCCACGTCGAAATACCTTCGAGGTATAGCGCGCTCAGATTATCGACTATCTTTGAATACAAATAATTACTAAAGGCTTTGTTTAAGCTCATCTTTGGGTTTCGTCCGTAGGCCGCGTCGTGATAATCTTGTATTTAGTCGAGGAAGGTTCCGATACAAGGATTGAAAACGGTCGATCGTCCACGCGTCTCCGCTCTAGCGATCTCCTGTAAGAAATACTGTCTGTGACCGTTTTCTTCGATGTGCCATTACGAGTCTTCTATTCAAACCCGTTCCATGTTTATAGTTTCTTCGTTTTTGTTTGACACGCGCGCTTCTTAAAATAAGAGAATTTGAGTTTCTTTTTTGAATTCCATGTTACGTCATCTATTACGACCTATCTTTTTCTCTTAGCGAATCCAGTTTTCTTAATTTGACATTTTTGTTCCCTATGTTGCGCAATTACATATTGTCTGACGCGTCTCACAAAACTAAAACATTTCTGGTGAAGTTTTCTCCCCAGTATATTGTTTTAACAGTATTAAACCAATTTTTGACTGTAGCATTCGAGCTCCTGTCAAAAATTATGAAGTGCCGTCCACAAGGGCAAGTATGGTATATAATGCTTTAAGAAGTAATTGGCGAAATCTGAGTTATAAAATTTGTTTTGCACTGTTGATGTGATAATCCAAAATTATCCAATAAAATATTATTTAAAATCTTCTCAAAGTAGATATAAAACTTATTTTGAGAATAGAAAGAAGAATCGACGGATTCGCTCTTCTTTCTTCACTACTGGCCATGTCATCATCATTACAGTCATCATCATTGTCTTCTAGCCGCATGGTTGCCAACAGTATGCTTTCTTTGGCTTTATTCGCATCATCGTTCTCAAATTCACAACAGGTCAAAATAAATATGTTGATGATGATACATTTAATATTTTTAAACAACGTCATGTTAAACAGGGCGGCTAGAATTTCTTTCTGTACGCTGAACCTGTTGGTCTTCATACATTCTATTCACATCCCTGGCCATTAATTTTATCAGATGTGCGCAACATAACTTAATAATTACGAGATTGTCCAAACTAATGTCTAAATTAGCAAGCCTGTTAAAAAAAGTCGCAATATCTTTGAAGAGTCAGGCAGTTCCAAGATTTGGAGATGCAGTGCATTGTGGCAATGCTAAACACGGGCCATTTCACGTGATTTCTTAAACATGAATACTTAAACTCTATTAGCCAAGTTGAGATTCTTCAAGTATCGCGCCGCGACGAAATGGCAATCTCAAAAACTGGCAACACTCTAGAATTAGTACTGCGGACTACACCCGCGTAGTATAAAACTTTTTTTTATGTTATGAGGTTTCCTTACCACTGATCCAGTGGTGCTATGAAGATTTTCGGGCGGTTACTGTACTTTAAAATATCCAGTTGTTCCATACTGAACAAAAGTACGGTCATAGGGCGACTTACTGTGAAAATATAATTTTCATTTCCGAGCTGCATTAAAACCATGTCATGCAAGTCATCTTTTGCCCTGTCGCAGTTTGATAACTGTTATTTTTTACTTTTGCGTAGACATCCACTGATTTAATAGTTTACAAGATTTTAGTTCTAAGTTTTGTACACTAGTCTTAATATCTTCACCCCTAATATGAAGAGCAAATGATTTTTCTAATCTTTGTCCCAGTAGCGTCCTCTCGACACCTTTAAACTAGTACTAAAAACTAGCATCTCCATCTGCTTATTACTAATATGACACTTAAATTTGAATCTTTTGCAATAATCATGAGCGCAATAGCCATACACGGTTATGCTACTCTTCGAGTAATTAACTAACTTTATATTTAAAACACAAGTATTGTTACTGGCGAATATAGGAGCGTATATACCACTTTTGAATTTTCCCGTGGTTTCAACAAAATAATGCTTTTAAAATTTCTCCATCCAGCACGAACCTACCTTCGTAGCAATTATAAGATATTTGCAGGTTACCTTCATGCAGATATTTCGGATACACATTTTTTGTATTTAAAGGAAGGACCAAGTTTTCACATTTTCTACCTTCAAAACGTCTCTGATATGATGATCGAGAATTGATGAGAATTGTTTGGAAGATGTAACGTCCAAGGTAATGTCGCAATTGGCAATTTGTTCGTCATTGAGAAGAAAATCATTACGTTTATTTCTTGATAGGTAGTTTCGACCCAATCTTTATCACCAGATCGCTTCATCATTTTACTATTGGCTGATTTCTCTTTTATTTTTTGACAAGCATGTTGGTCTCTTTTGCTATCGTTTTCGCTAAATCATCAGCAAAAAAGATTCAAAAAATCTACAGATCTAGCGCTTCCATAACTGGACCTCTAATTCCTACTTGCTCATGAAATGTGAATCTTTCTCTACGGACACCATGCATGGTCCATTCCTCTGTAGGAACAAGTATTTGTTGTTTTTCCCCTTCTTCCTCACTTTCTTCATCTCTCTCTTGTAAACGCATGAGCTCGATAAAATGTGCCGGTTCTACTGCTGCAGTACCAGGACCAGGCTTAGAACTCCCACATCTTACTTTACTAAAGCTTGTATGCTCGATTTATTCAGAATCAGAATGTTCCTCTTCGGAATCAGAGCTCTCTTCGTTGCTTGCATAGGCCAGGTCTCTCAGGTATCAATATCCTTTTCATTGTTAAAATAAAATTTTGTCATTCTGCCTAACTCGTCCCATAGCAGCAGCCTTAATGGATTAAATCCGGAAACTGCGGTAGCCATTTCATTACCGACAGAATGCGATGTTTTTTCTGTTCTGTAAAAAATCACGGCATAGTTTGTAATACACGGTTTTCCGCGACCACGTTGTCGACAACGTCGGGGAAATGGTCGAGATAATTATGCAATGTTTAATTTATTGCATAAACAAGTTTGACTTCAAAGCTCGTTTGTAAATAAAATTATAAGTATCTTATTTCGTTAAAATGTTTTTATCACAATGAACGGCATTATTGACTGCATAATACTAAATACTTCTAATTAAAGAAAGAGATTTCAGTCGACCTTTTATTATGAACTCAATAATTATTTCTTTCCTTTTGATACACACGTTTTAAAGAAATACGATACTTATAATTTTATTACACAAACTATGCAATAAATTACAGCAAATGTAAACATTGTCTCATTATCTGCACTTCTCCGACGTCGTCGGCGACGCGACGTGTCGCGAAGTGTTTGGAGTCGTTATCTTTTTCGAAAACAAATTCCCGCCCAATAAGTTTCAATCCACATGAAGTCATATTCTACTCAAGGATTTCCTTATATTCTTCTTTTCTTAAAATACCTTCACGTAAGTAGAGCTCTCCTACTTTATTATTTCCAAAACCACTACGGAGTCAGTCCCATGTTTAACAGTTGATGTAATACAATGTTTAGATGTTCTTTCTTCAGCCATCCGACGTACAAACACATGGCCGGCGTAAGCTTTTGCAGGGCCGGCTTCAAAAATGCACTTAGCCTAAAACAACTTTTAAATAAATTATTTATTAAACACATTATTACATATTAGAATAAGATCGTTAAAGTATCATTATCATTATAATTGTTAACTAATGTGTCAAAGTAGATCAAAAGTAAAAAAAATGTTGACCTCCAAGGAAATGAATCGTAATTATATTAAGTTTCTATGATTACCATTTACAATTACACAATTTAGTTAGGTTAGGTTTAGGTTATGTTAGGTTGGGAAAAATTCGAATTTGCTTTTGCATAACGTTTTGGTTAGGTAATGGCGTTTTTGTGGAGGTTAGGCTGGTAGCAACTAATTTTGGAGGCTTAGTGGCGTTTGCCCCCAAAAATACTGATTCTGAATATGTAAATCATTGTTTGGGCGAATGCCCCAATTTCGGAGCTCAAAAGTATAAAATATTTAATCTCCATGGATATGAATAACAATTATATTAAGATTCCATGCTTGCCAAATTGTGCAATATTTGCAGTTACACAATTTAGTTGGATTTGGTTAGGTTAAGTTTAGTTTAGGTTAGGGTAGGTTAAGTTAAGTTAGGTTGAAAAATCTAAATTTGCTTTTGCATAGCGTTTTGGTTAGGTAGTGGTGTGTTTATGGAGATTAGGTTGGTAGCAACTAATTTTGGAGTGGCAAAGTTTTTAATAACGTTATCAAGATTTTTTTTAATTACGTTGGTTAAATGGTAGAAGTTTGCTTCGCCAGTGTGACATGGAAACACCAGTGTGACTACAGCAGCAGAGAAAGCGCGTGTATTTAACGCGGGGCCGTCTAAAGCGCGGGGCCGGGTTCCGGGGAACGCTCTGAAGAACAAGGGGAACAAGAACGACCGTTGTCTTGTTTAGGATAAGTCGAAAGTTCTACTTGCTTGATATATCCTCTCCTAGTCCGGATAAATCTTTTGCGTTTGCCTATGGTCCCGCTACCGCTGTATTTGGTTTTTGCGAAATGGTAGTGGAAGCTGCTTGAGGTAAAATATTACCTTCGCTTACGCTGCCCTGATGTCGATCTTCGGAAATTGTAAGGCCCGGATCATTCGAATCGTTTAATTTTTGTTTTTTAATAAAAAAACTTTCTTATATCCATAACCACTTTAATTTAAATAAGGTATTAATTTTTTATTAAATATGTAGGTACCTAATGTTTTTAAAATTTTAATGTAGAGGAGCTGTAGTTGGGGATTCCCCAAAATGAATAAGGCATCACTCGCCTTGCTCCAACTAGGAATGTCTGACAGTCTTAACACTAAACCTAAAAACACACGGAGCAGCTCTGTCATAACCACCAATATCATTGCCGCATTTCACGTTCTCAAACACACTCAATCATCATCAATACTCATATCAGGTCTACTATCAAGCGAAGGTACTAATGAAAAAAAAGTATAGTTTATAATTAAATAATAAAGGAACGGCTGATACCTCACAAAACCGTTTTCGTGCTTCCAACACTAATTTGGACCTGAAACAAAAAAACATTTGTGCCTGAAACCCTCAGGACTTTATAAACCACAAAGCTTTAGCTTGAAACCCTCAGCTTCATAAAGCACAATGCTTTAGCCTGAAATCCTCAGGAATTCACGGATGGAAAAAGCACAAAGCTTAAGCCTGAAACCGTCAGGACTTCATGCTTCAAAGACGTCAGCTTCTTGTGTGAAATGGTCAATTTAGGAGTAGGACAGATAAGAAGGTTAGCTATTCCTGTCACTACACACAGTTTCTGAAGCTTATACATCTTCTCTAAATGGTATATAATGCAAGTTGCCTTACTATCAATGAATGCATTAAGTAGAAATATTCTCTACAAGGCTCCAGCAAGTGCACTCAATTAAATACCATATATCAGTAAATATAAATTCAGTATACAAAAATAAGGAGAAGATAATACTCAAGGCAGTAAATAATTACATGATAATAGATGACACATAAATATGTCAACACAAAAATATCATAATAAAGATATAATATTCATAGTTAAAGGTATACACATAACTTTATATCTTAGCACACCCATTCAAGAATAAGCATAAAGTTAACTAACACTCCAGGCAGCAAATAATCAAATCTGCAAAATGGCATAAACGACTGATAATCATGAGCAGTGGTACTCACTAGGGTTTTTGGGTCTCGACAATTTTGCTACTCCCGGGACTCGAGATTTGTTTTTCCGGTCCCGGGAATCCCGAATAGTAATTTCACATAGGTACCTAACACAAAAATCCAAATATTCATTTTTAAAATTGCTTTAATTAATCCTCTAATCACTTAGAAGTTCTCATTGGAAAATAACTGTAAGTATTTAATGAAAAGTATGGCAGTACATAAATAAAATCTTATATCATAAAATTATTTATTCTCTCTCTTTTATGCCAAAACCTTTCCTGTTTAGTGTTGTATTGCTTTTTAAGGAAATTTCTTTCCTGAATATGAACACAATGAATATTATTAGCAAGAGTTCGAATTGATATCCCATCTTCTACGACCTATTGAGATACATACAATTTCACTCAAATTCCTTGTTTTGCAAAATTTTAAAATTGATTGTTAATTTTTAATACTTTTTGAGGTACAAGGTACAATATCTCCTTTACTACTTTTTTTCAATGCAATCCGTGCATGCATTTTAAATGCTGCATGCGGCCTCTAGAATTCCAACCTTACACGAAATTTGTTTGAAGTAATAATTGCATTGGACCGTTTCGACATTTTTAAAACAATTTCAAACTACGATTTGATTTATTTTCATCGTGAAGCTAAACAGAAAACATCTTATTTCTAAATTTATTTTATTTCTAAATTTAAATAGGAAAAGTAAATAAAAGTCAGATGATACAAATTCAGAAAGCTAGTGAATACGCATTTAATTATGAAAGCGAACTATTGTCATTACAAAAACTTTTAAAATTTTCTTGAAAGTCTTTACCTATTGAAAACGACCGGTTCAAACTTCAGTATGAATTTTTAAGTAAAAACATTCTGTTTACAGGCTTTAGGCAGAATACCTTACCTGTTTATAAATAAGAGAGGAAATCTCGGATGGAGACTCATTTGAATATAATTGAATAGAAACTACAAGATCACTTATAAAGAATGCTCTGATGAGGCACCATACTTAACTGTACTTTCTTACTGAAACTAATCCCTTTGCCTTTATTGATTGTTTGTAGACAGGTTGTAAATAATTTTTATGTGTTTGCAAAGACTGTTTAGTACTTTTAAAAAACTGGTTAAGAAAAACATACGTGCGCAAAGCAATACCTTTGTTCAGAATTATCTTTTTTAACTAATAATATTTTGCTCAAGAAATTGAAATAAATAAAACCTTAATTCTAAAGTAAGAATTTTAACTGAATACCTTGTATACAAAAGTCCCGTGTCTCGAATGATTTTTCCCGGGACTCGAGACAAGAAAAAATAGAGTAATTCCCGGGACTTGGGTCCCGGGAATTTCTCGAGTCAGAAACTCTAGTACTCACCAGCTTATAACGATAATCCTTATTCAGCAAACAAGATTCAGTAGCATTCACTCAACATGCAACAAACACTAATGTAAGATCACTCAACAATTACCAAATAACAGGAAAACCATAATTGGTTTCATTACACAGTACTTTTGTCTTGTCAAAGTTTTATGTGTCTAATTACATGTTTAGTTAAATCTGTATATTGTGTAGGAAAATATATCTTATGTTTGTTTTGTGTTCCTAAAGTCTAGTCTTTAGATATCGTTTTGTTTGTCCAATATACCTTTTCACAATCATTACGTGGAATGCCATAAACTATATTCGATTAACTCCAATCTTGTCTCTGTTCGTCAACTTGTCAAAGCAAGTGCTTCATTTTCTATTGTTGTTAAAGAAAATTTTATGTTAAATTTTTTAAGGTCTTTTTTAACTTATATGAAAACTGTTTTACGTACGGAAAGGAAAAAAATTGAAAATGTCCTCAAGTTCATTATTGGTGGTCTGTTTTTGTGTATGTAACTGTGGTGGGAAAAGAAATTGAGAACACGACCTGACCAAACGGGATTTCTAAACCAGTTAGTTATTAATTGGTTATTATTTTAAACAACTAGTGAGACATCTAAAAAGTTAATTGTTCTATCTTGGCTTTCGTCTTCTATGGTAAACTTGATTGAGAGGTGATAATTATTGAACGTATTAAGTATTATGCCAATTTTTTCTTTCTAGTCAAAATTGATCTTTTTGTCTTTCCAACGTCACTCTTATTACAATTGTTGCATTAAATATTTGGTATATTCCCGATTTCAATTTTATATCAAGTTTTATCTTTTGGATTGCCTAACAAGCGGTTTAAATAATTATGCGATGTATAAGATACTCTCATTTCCTCGTTTTTAAATACACTTTCCAAACCTTTGGCGATTGGGCGAAAAGGTAGTTTAATAAAGTTCTTTGACTCATTTTCCATTGGCTATAATAATGTACTCGCGTTTCGAACGCTATGTTTGTAGTTGATTTGCTGTAATAATTTGTCAATGGTTTTAGAAGAGTAACCTTTATATAAGGCTAATTATTTTATAAAACTCCTTGTTAAACCGATTTTTGTTTAATGAGAAATTCACTGATCTGTTCAGAAGGAAATTAAATGCCACCACTTTATGCTGCTTACAATGATTTGATTCCGCTATAATGTACCTTTTAGTGCTAGTTTCTTTGGCTGGTTGCGATAAACTACAGTCCATTATTAGTGCCTTTTAAAATTGTTTATAAGTGATACAGATATTTATTTAATATGATTCCGCTCGCGCAGCAGAACTATATACAAGTATAGCCAGCTGGATATACTAGCTGGAAAGCTTTTTCCTATTTATTAGCTAATACTAATTTGCATAAATACACAATTTTTATATCATAAGAAGTAAGCCAGATTAGAGCATGTTGACGGATCTTCTACATTTTCGCTCATGAGAGCTGACCAATTGAAGTCAAGTAAAGTTGTTTTACTTGCGTCCAATTCATGTCTTCAAAGAATCGGACGTATGTTGTGATAAAATGAACAACGTCTATTCTTATAAATATGTTAAGTAGATTTTCTTCGTAAAATCGCACAGCATATTCTTCAATAGCCTTATTTTTTGTATATACACGTATGACTGCTGTCAGTAGAGCTCTCGACAGATCTGTCGTAACTTCATGCGGTATAGGTACTCCTGAACTTAAAAGATTCATTAACCAAAATTGAATGCTGTCAATATTGTGAGTTTCTGACATCTGTGCAACTGTGAATTGGTCGGCCATCCAAGCGAATTATATGTTATAGTTATTGCACATAACATATCAATCCACCTACTTGTTACGGGGTGATAAAACGTATACAACTTATTTCTAAATCTCGACACCAGCAAAAGCAAAGGTGGTTCTCACCTCATTCTTGCGTTAAAGAAACAAATTTCAATCTTTTCAAACAATTCATCTTCTGAACTATTTACCATACATCAGAATTTAAAATTGGGGAAAGTGTTATCAATGGAACGAAGACCTCCAGATCTGCTTTCTAACTGAGAAATAATAATGCCCACCATTCAATTTGATAGTGATTTTTATTGTCGTCAAAAAATAATTTGGGGCGAGGTATTCATTTTTCTGAAAATTCAGTAGATATTCCCCATTTTGTCGCTACTACTCTGGCCTTATCACGTATTTCTTGGACACTGTTGCCGCAGTTTCATCATATTTTGACAAGCATTTTCAAATAATTTTGCAGTTTCCCCAATTCGCTTTGAAGCCGTTTGGAAATAGTCTATTGACTGTAAATTCTTTGTTTCTAATACAAGTTGAAAAACGGTTTCGTATTTTTCTAAGGTATCTTTTGAGCGACACAAGAATAAATCCTAAAAAGGATTCTTTAACGACCATGTCTGAAATGACACTATCATCACCGTTTTGAATTATTTCAACATATCGAAATACTAAACTAAGCTAATCAATTTTTGAAGTATCTTGAGTGGTATCAATTATAATTGAAAAATAGACAGCCATTAATTTTGTTAATCCCTAACGGAATTCCCAATCATTTCGTTTTGAATTTTAGGACTCAAAAAGTTAAGAAAAAGAATAGTTTTCGATATAATAATAATAATCGACGACCTATGCATCTTCTCCACTATATCTAACATGAAAATCATTTAATCATGGATTTTAATCCGCTTTCATATTTATTATAGACTAATAATACTTAGAAAAACTAAAATATACTAAATAAATATAAGTACCAGAATGAAATAGTACTTGTTGTCAATTTCTGGAATCCTAATGAATAGAATATTCCTCACACACAGACAAATAAACAACAAGGCAAAGCCGATGGTATAATTAGGGTATATTTATTCGCTGAAATACATAGTAAATTATCAAATACAATAGCAAATACAAACACAATAAATGTAATGGCAATGAACAATTTAGTAAATAAACACTTAATTTTCTTAATGAACCGTTTAATGGTTGTTGTTCTTTGAACTTGAACTTGAAGACGAGATTTTAATGTGAATACTGTGATTTTATCGTGGCTGCGCGGTACTGTTTCGTACTATTAACTATACTATTAAAAACTTCAAAAATACTCTTTTGTAACTTCAAATATACTAGTTTATTCTTAATGCAGAGCTCCTTTTTATACAAAGTTTTATCAAAACAACCATAAATCCGTCATTAAGGACATGTAAATCTTTCAGTTAAGAGGAGTTCTGAATAAACTGTCTGCTTGTATACATCTGTATTTTATTTGTTGGTAATACTTTAAAAATCACATCGACCTTTATAAATAAGTGTAATACCTTTATTAATAATAATAAAGATTTATCAATTACATAACTGGCGACGAGGATGGGAGATTGCAACACAGGAAAATTCAGTGGAAAAATCTTGTGGTGAATTTTAATTCTTTGTGCGACAAAACGAACAAATTAATTTCTATTAATAGCAAATTCGGATAATATGAACACTTCGTGAGTGCGCAAATTTGTTTAGAAAACAACCACTTCAAGTGAAAAATTCGTTATCACGAACACAAATTAACTACAGTGAAAATTTTGTTTATTATAAACAGAAAAATATTACGGTCGAATAAATTTAGTGGTGATTGTGCTAAAGTCGATGGACACACAATAACAGCAACCGTGGTTTTTAGAGACTTGATAACCGACATTGAACTACGTAACAGTTCACAAATTCGGCTGAAATTCCAGGATTTGCAACAAATAAGGTTGGAAAGCTCTTCTTGGTCCAAGGAGTTGAAACGGCTCGACAACTGTAATACAGCTCGCTCTCTACTTGATATCCAGCAGAAAATTAGGCATCGCTCGCTCGCGATTATTGGTAAGTTTTTCCAATTTAATATATGAGTATTGACGATCTCACAAATCACATTCTAAATTTATCTATAATGGAAAATCAAGGAAGGCAAGTGCAAGGACAAATTCAGGCTCCACAAGTTCAAGTACAGCAAATTCAAGTTTTTGAAACTAAACCTTTAGACCAAATTCCGTATTTTACAGGGAATAATTTGTTTAGATTTCTGAAGCATTGTGAACATGTAATTACTTTGTATTATAATAGGAGAAATCCTAATAACAACCAAAATAGAACTATTTTAAATTCTATAATGACCAAAATTAATGACGAATGCTTCTTAAAATCTCAATGTATCCGTGTAACACTTTGGATAATTTAAAGCAGTTATTAATAAAAATTTTGGCGATAAACGAGATGTAGACTCTCTTATATACTTTAATAAATTTAAAACAAAATAAACGTAGGTGTATAGAATATTATAGTGAAGTTTTCGAGATTTTAATTAGCCTAATAACCAAGGTAGACGCAAATGAACAAGTATTTTACATGACAATTGCTCTAAAACATTTTATCCGGAATTTCAACCCTTTGATAGGTATTAGTGTTCAAACTCGTGCACCGCGAACATTACCAGATGCGTATGATATTGCACAGAAAATCGAGGATGCTTATCCTGACTATTTTGCTAACAAAACAATTTTATACAAAATCAAAAACAACATCAAAAATTTAAATACGTTCCAGTTGCTATTCCAGAATATCCCAAGTTCACCAACAGTAACGCACAACGTACCAATTTTTCAAATAATGGAAATGTTCACCAGAGCTTTCGCAACGAAACTTTCCCCCACAAAGATTTCCAGAACAATCTTCAACGTTCCCAAGTCAACCAATTGAATTGCAGACTAGACCTATACGACAAAAATTCCCAACAAATCAACAAGTATTTGGAAAGCCACAAGATGTTTTCGCTCCAAGCAGTAATAAAAATTTTAATCAAGCAAAACCCACCCCGATGTCTGTACGGACAACCCTGAACTCAAATCAAACTCGAAATGCGTATACAAATCAAGCTAATCCAAGACCCAATTTTATATCCGAAGAATTGTTTGAAGTTGAAATACCAGATGATGTATCGGAAGGTAACCATGAACTTGATTATGACCACTTTTGTATGGAAAACGTCGACAATCAAATTTTCAGGAAGCTGGCCCATCGATTTCCAAGATTTAACAAATCACAATTTAGATTTAAATGAATTTAATTTCGAAATTAATAATTTATTTCAAAAACAGAACATGTTGCCTTATTTAATTATTGACCTGAATTGTAAATTACTCATAGACACAGGAGCTAGTTGCAGTTTAATAAATCCTGATTTTTTAGAAAATAATGTAGATTTATCATTATGCAAAATTATTGACAAACCAACATTCATTAAAACTGCTACTGGTAAAACAGCTATCAATCAAACGATATTTTTGCCCCTCTTTTAAAATTACAATTTTCATGACAAGTTACCATTTAAAATTTTGAAATATCATGACTACTTTGACGGTATTTTGGGAATGGACTTACTGTGGAAATTACATGCTTCGCTACAACTAGAAGATGAAGAAATACATTTTCCCTTTGGTAGTTTTAAGCTTTTTACCAATGGATATGTTGACCATAATCATACAATTAAGTTACCACCAAATTCCGTTTCGAAATTAGAAATTCATTTTACAGAAGATGGTATTTACGAAATTCCAAATCTTAGAGACAATGTGAATCGTACTGAAATAATTCCAGAAATTATCGAAGTAAAAAACAATCGTGGCGAAATCAAAATACAAAGCTCCAGTTCGAATTATGTACACTTTGATACTTCACAGGAATTTTTATTATTAACGAGTTTTACCTAGTGCCAATGAAATAAATTTTTGCGACAGTTCAAAATTTGATGTCAACAAAGATGTTAGAGCTGACCATCTAAATGCAGAAGAAAAATCAAACTTATTTGGGTTATTAAAAGAATTTACCAAAATATTCCATAAAGATAAACTAACTTTCACTAATAAGATTAAACATGAAATTAGAACTTCTGATGAAATTCCCGTTTATACGAAATCATATAGGTTTCCCGAAGTCCACAAAGAAGAAATTAGGTCACAAATTAAAAATTTGTTAGAAGAAGGTATCATCAGACCTTCAGATTTGGCTTGGTCCAGTCCCCTCTGGATCGTTCCCAAAAAATTAGATGCTTCCGGGAAGAGAAAATGGCGAATCGTTGAGGACTTTCGCAAATTTAACGAAAAAACTGTGGATGATCGGTATCCATTGCCGAACATCGAAGAAATCTTAGACAAATTAGGGCGCTCAGACTATTACTCAGTAATCGATTTAAGCTCAGGGTTTCATCAAGTCGAAATGGAAGAAAGCTCCATTCCAAAAACAGCTTTTACAGTAGAGAACGGACATTATGAATATTGCCGGATGCCTTTTGGTCTCAAAAATGTACCAGCCACATTTCAGAGGGTCATGGACAATGTCTTGAGAGACCTGTTAGGAAGTTTGCCTGGTATACATGGACGATATTATAATTTTTGGTAAAGGCTTACAAGAACATCTAGACAACCTCAGGCGAGTTTTCAAAAAATTAAAAGACGCAAACTTAAAAATTCAATTAGATAAATCGGAATTTTTAAAAAGAGAAACAAAATTTTTAGGATATATTGTATCTGTTGATGGAGTTAGACCCGATCCTTCCAAGATTGAAGCAGTACAAAATGTCAAATTATATACTACAACAAAACAAATAAAATCATTCTTAGGGATAACAGGTTATTATCGAAAATTTATAAAAAATTATGCGAAATTAGCCAAACCTTTAACAAGTTGCCTGAAGAAAGGAGTCAAATCGAACACACTCCAAGTTTCATTCAAGCTTTTGAAGTTCTACAAACTTGCTTGATAAATGATCCGATATTACAGTATCCTGACTTCTCAAAACAATTTCACGTTACGGTTGATGCTTCGAAATTTGCCTTAGGCGCTGTTTTATCCCAAGGACCGATCTGTTCCGATAAACCAATTGGCTACGCTAACAGAATATTGAACAATGCTGAGACCAATTATTCTACCATCGAGAAAGAGTGTCTAGCTGTTGTTTGGGCAGTAAATCATTTTAGGCCCTACGTTTTTGGAAGAAAATTTAACATAATTACGGATCATAAACCATTACTTTGGCTTTTTAACCTAAAAGAGCATAATTCAAAATTAGTTAGGTGGCGATTGAAACTAGAAGAATATGATTATAAGGTTATCCATAAAAAGGGTAAAAGTAACGGCAACGCCGATGGCCTTTCCCGAATTAAAAACCCTCAACCTGAATTGTTAGAGCTCAATCATGTAACAGAATCCGTTATTGCACAACAAGGAACTATTGGCGATAACCAGGATACTCGCTCCATACAAACTCAACATTCTCAAGAGGAAAATATAGGTTCAAACCTAAAAATCTCGGAAGACCCCGTAAATAAATATTCCAAACAACATGTTCTCATAGGCATGCCATTAAAAGAGAATGAATACTGCAAGTTAATCAAACAAGAGGTTCCTCACCGTAATTACATTAGAAAAGACCTAAAAGCTCAAATGAGATCTCCTCTGCGGTTCATCATACTTTAACAAATTTTGAATTTCCTGAACAAATAACAATGATTCGTTTATCTTGTGATGGGTGTGGGGGTCAAAATAAAAATTCCACTTTTATGGAAATGCTTTGCAATTGGATGAGATGTTCAGCTACACCTCAAATTAAGCAATGCGAGGTCATTTTTCCTAAGGTAACCTACCCTAAAAGGTAGAGATCTTAAAACCAGAAGACTACATAAATATGATCAAATCTCGGGCAAAAGTCTTAAAAGTGGGTCAAAACTTTAAAGTTTTTGACTGGAAAATGGAAACTAAGAGAGTCTTTAAAAATCTATCCAATTGGCACTTTAAATTTAAACCTTGCAAGAGATTTATTTTTACAAAGAGTAAGGAAAGTATTTTAATTAGAGGAGTCATTTTACAGAAGTGATTTAGGGCAGGCTAAAGCAGTTTGCAAAAGAGGAATGAAGATTGAAACAATGAAACCAAAAGAACTAAGAGTAGGAGTGGCATTAAGCCAGATAAAATAAAAAGTATTGAAAGTTTGTTACATAGTCACTATGGTAGTGATTATAAAGAAAATTTAGATCTCGGTTATTTTAATCAACTGTTTAAGAGGAAAAGTATTGCCGATATTGAAGAAAACTCAGATACAGATGAAACAGAAGAAGATATAGTAATTTAATTTTAAGGTCGAAATTTGTATTTATTTTCTTCACATATGTACTTATGTACTTATTATTTAAGTTTTAGTTTTATTACGTTTTAGATTTTTATTTCTTAGTTCTTTCTATTCATGTATACTTTCGTTGAATAAAATATGCTTTCAAATTCAGTAGTTGTTTATTATTTAAGTAGATGCAAAACACGACAAGTCGCACACTCAAATGCAGAAAGCGACATGTCATTAAGTTTTTCTCAAATTTTGGTGTTTTGTGTTTAGATAAATTTAATCAGGTTAGGCTAAGCCAATTTAGATCAAACTATTCTACTAAACTGAAAAAAAATTATCCGGATATCATGGAAAATAAACTTCTGGTAGTTTTTTGCGGTTTTCTCAAAATTGATTTAAGCGGACGTGTCGCATTTTGCATGACCATTGACCATAGTTGATAAGTTTTCCAAATTTTTAGCTATGTATAATCTATTAAGCTCTAATCAAAGCCATATTGTGCAAAAATTAACTGAATTTATATCCCAATATACCATTCCACAAAAAATTGTCAGTGATAATCAATTTGATACTGTTACATTTAAAGAATTTTGCAAAAGTTATAACATTGCATATCACTTTACTACTGTTAGATCTTCCACCGGAAATTCTAGTATCGAAAGGATTCACAGCACATTGATCGAACATGCAAGAATCCTGAAGGAGAAAAACAATAGCTTCAAGTTCTTAACGTCTTATTCTATTATCGTTTTTGCATATAACGATACCATCCATTCAGCAACTAATTTAAAACCCAGGGATTTATTATTTGGACATTTCTCTAATCCAGAGATATTCGAGAGAAATCCCGAAATCGAGTTGAAAAATTCGTACCTACAAAATCACAAGGATTGCATGCGAATCTTATATGAAGAAATAAAACAGAAAGAAATTGATAGAAAGACTACGTTGACGAATAAGCTTAATAAAGATAAGGTGAATGCTCATCGTACTTGTCCCTATGTTACTAACGAAAGTAATGTGCACGTCAATAATAATAAACCTAATAACATAAAAATAATGACGAAAAACCACACATTAATATTCCCTATAAATTTGGCTATGAACACTTAAAGCCCAGTGTCAAAACCCAACAAAAATTTAAGAAGTTTCCTTTTGTTTCAGATAATAATCAAACGGTTAGCAACCAGCAAGAAAGTTCATAAATTTATCAATAATGAATCAAGTAAATTTGGTGCTGATCCTCGCTTACCTACAACTGCACAGAGTCAATCCAGTGCTTACTGACGACTTCCAAGTAATAGATTTAGATAATAAGTACGGAATTTTACCGTTTAATTTAGGTCAAAGTAGAATTAAAGAAAATAGCTATACTTATGTTTATCAAATAGATCTTATAATATATTTAGATAATTTTAATAAGTTGGTCTCTACATATAATAACCTGCCAAATACAATTAAAGAATACAGTACGAAATTTCATAATACATCAGTAATTATTATGAAGCGAAAATTTGACGAAATTAAAGTGAAACTTTCAAATGTTATACCTGTAATTAGAAATAAATGCAGTTTATTTGATGGTTTAGGTAGTGCTTTGAAATTATTTACCGGTAATCTTGACATTCACGACGCCAAACGGTATGATGAAGCCATTCAAAAACTTAACGAAAACCAAAAATCTTTAATTGAGTATAATAACCAAGTAATTGATAACTTAGAAATTTTGGATAATAGAACCAAAGATCTAATAAACCATTTCAATCAATTTCGAAATTCCACGATACAATGGTTGCAGAACTTCACTGAAGATGCCTCACATAATCAACACCTTTATGTCACAAAATTGATTGTAGACGAGTTATTGTATCAGTCTTTTAAGCTAGATTCGTCAGTAAAATTGTTAAACGATTTAATAAGTTTAGGCCAATATAACATTATAGATATCAATCTTATTAACATCGCAGATTTAAAGCGAATGTACACCTTAATATGTAATATGTATCCAATGAAATGCTTTCGTCAAATTTCTGATTTTGAATTGTTACAAATTGTTGGACTGAAATTGTATCAGAGAAAACATTTGCTTACAGTGATCCTTGAATTTCCGTTACTAAAAGAGCTAACTTATGAGGTTTACAGACTTGTTTCTGGTCCAAATAAAAATAATCAGGTCATAGTACCCAAATACTCATATGTTATGTGGAATAACTTACACAATCAAGTTTATCTTCGAAAGTTAAATATTAAAATTTCAAACACTTATTATGTGAAACATGATGAACATTTGATTGATTTATGTGTTGGTAATATTCTAGCTTTTAAGAATCATAGTATATGTGTATATCATGTTATTAACCAACAGACAGATTTTGTAGAACAAATCTATGATAATTATTTACTCGTTATGTTTAAGGAAGAAGCTGTAGTTGTGGTTGTCGTGTCAGTGGTATTTTTGGTTTGTGGTTGTGATGGTGGTTTTCTTTTAGCAGGTTGTCGTCTGGTGGGTACTGTTTGCCACTCGTTTGCGACGATTCGAGTGGGTGCTTTGTTCCTGTTTGCGCGGCTGGTGTTGATGTGTCGGCGTCGTCGGTTGGTATGGGCTCGCCGGTGTGTTTGTGTTAGTTGTTGTGGGGTGAGTGTTTGTGTGTGTAGGCAATGAATCGGGTGCGTTGGCGTTAATGGGTATACTAAAAGATGTGCTAGGTCCGGCGTTAAATTGGTCAGCTATTGTTGTTATAATAGGAATAACCTTGGTTATGTCTATTTGCGTGAAGTCAATTGGTGGTGGCGGTGGTGTCATATGAATAATTGATGGTTTGGTAGTGGCAATGGCGGTTGCGTAAGATGGTGTAAGTGTTTTGGTAGGAGTTTGAGAGAGCGGTGTTTGAGAAAAATGATCCGGCGGATCGTGGGGCGGTGGTGTAAGGGGTTTCCTAGAGGATCGTGGGCTCCCTTTGGGGGAATGACTAACTGTCATGAGTTCTGTCCTAGCTTTACGGTGATAGTGTAATGTACGATTGTTAGTATTGAAGGGGAGATACTGAACGTTCACTAGGCAGCCTCACCTAGCGAATTAACCTGTTATGGTGGCTTCTGGGTCGTTAGTATTAAGTTAGTAAGGGGAGATTTTACCGACAGTTGTCAAAGTGGTTTGAGGTGGCTCTTATTTTGTTTATTATCGGCCATACCAACATGTGGAGCATGTTGGTATGTGCGATAATGTTGAATGCGTTTCTTTTAACGTTGTGGTAATTAGCGTTGAAGTGGAATAATTACGGCGATTGGCAATTGAATGTTGATATGGTTGAAGATGATTGCCGTAATTAATAGTTAAGGTTGTTCTCCAACAACGCCATCTGCTCCCAGTTGGCGTGTTAAATGAAGTTGTAATTAAAGTTGAAAATAGATTAATGTTGGCGTAGATGATACTGGTGGTAGTTTGCTTGCAGCCGACGTTAATGGTTGAAGTTGGTTGTAATGGTATAGTTGAATTTGACACAAAAATAGCTCTTGTCAGACCCACCCCCGAATAATGGCTTTCGGGGGTACTTTGTGTAGCACTAAGCAGTGAGTCGATATCACTGTCGTTCCATTCAACAAGCCCCTGACTAATTATATTAAAGTATACATCAGAAACGGCAGCGCATCGCTTGCAATATCACGGAGTCTATCAATTCCAATCCCCGACGGTTGGGGTCCGATGGACTCCCTCGTTTTCGAATACCCTCCGACAACCTCCAACTTCCCGGAATGCGTTGTAGACCTCGACGAGGCATCGGGGGGGGGGCACTGTCATCCTCAACCCGTCGTTGAAACGACTCAACCGCCACCGCTGCCGGTTCGAGGCTCGGGAAATGGATGGCAAGGTGCACAGCAGCAGCCTACCGCATCTCTATTCTACCACTTCCATCATAAGACCCGTGAAGTCTAAGAACACGTGCTCGTTAGTGTTGAGGATGTCGTTGGTCCCAAGGAGCACGACCACGACGTCGTTTCCGAAGGTGTCCCACCGAATTTGACGCCTCAACTCTCCCGTCGTTTGGCCGCCGACGCAGTGGCCGATCTTCATCCTATTGGCAATCCTCCGCGCCCTTCGACGATACTCCCTCTCCAGTTCCCTCAGCAAAACAGTATCGCCCAACAACGTCGGCAACGGCATTTCTGAAACAATAAATTGGGGCATATTTACATAACATAATGGTCACGACTGCATTTAATTGAAGAATGCACATGGAGGTTGTAGTTTTAGGGTATTACTTACTTCGATTTCGATGTAAGAAAGGCCAGGAAACAAACGACATTCTACATACACAAGTTAAAAACGTAACTTACCAACAGCACGATAGCAGACAAACGCAATAACAAAAAACAACAAAGAAAACAGACAACGACAAACAAAACAACAAAAAATAGTCAACAAAAAATAAAACAAAATACAACAAAAACAAACAACGTACAACGCGACCGATTATGAAGAAAAGAACTGACGACAAACGACTCAACGCAAACGACGAATTAACCCCTTGTAAGTGTTGGTAACTTTTTGGTTTGTTGGTAACCACGCACCACGTTTGCTTCCTATACAATCACGTTTTAAATTTTGTGTTTTTTCTATTAAATCATTATTTTATGTTTTTTTCTAAATTGTACTGCTTTGGTCGCAGCTGATCGTGAGCAAATGATATTTTCTTTTATAGCTTTACGCTAACTGACCGGATATTTTGGATTCGTTCAGAGATCATTTAATTTCTTGTCTGAAGAGGTGATTTGTACATTCAATTTTTTCTACAGTGAGCAGGGACGATCCTAGCAGGTGTGCAGCGCGTGCCCCGCACGCGGGCGGCCAAAATTAGGGGAGGCCGCGGCCGCCTCCTTTCTGCAAAAATGTTTTCCGAGATCGATGGTCTCTCAATTGTCATAGATATTATAAAACATCTTATTTTTCATTGTAGTACAAAATATTTCTTAGCGTTTATGAGTCGGCAAGTAGCATTTTATGGCTTCACCCATTGCGGTACAGTGCACGTGTCAGCTAAACTTGGGAATCCGGGGTATAATCTTTTCTTATAGGTAAGTTATAAGTTATATAATTTTTATAATTTTTAACCTTAATTTAAAAATGTGTAGTATTACTAAAAACCCTAATCTTGGTTTCACATACGTTTCAGGTCTCGGTGTTTTCATATAAAAATAAAACATTTAACAAACCTAAAGAAGCGATTGGGGCCTCGAAATCTAGAATTGTAACTGAAACTTCCCATAATTTATAAAATGAATTTTTTTCGTTGGACCTTTTGGGACTTCCAAATTCCGACAAAGAAACACACCACGTGCACTGTACCGTAAAAGGATCGAGTAATAAAGTTTGCAATTTGTCTTTTTTAAAATATTTGACACTTTAAGTGTTGTAAGCGTTTATTAGTTTCCTCAATTACATGTTTTTAATACTATATTTTTACAAATCTCCTACCATTTTCGTCGGGGGTAAGTTTGTATTTTCTGAATAAAATTACTTGAACGACAGTTTGGTGTTGAAATTTATCGAAAGAAAAACTACATCGCTGCAAGTCTCACTAAAGGAGTCGCGCCACCCCGGAATTGATTGTTTTTTTGTCTGCTTACATCTAAACAAACGAATGTTTCATAAAAAATGTTACAAGTTTAGTTTTTAATGTGATTGTGTGGACGGGACGCCAAAAATTCTCGAAGGTAAGTACGATAGCTTAAATATTATACATATGTGACAACGACTATGAAAACATATCGTCGCGGTACAAATCACGTTAGTGGCAAATTGCTTTCATTATTAAAGTATAATATTAAAAATCACTTACAAGGCAGTGTATGTAAACTGTATAGAAGCGAAATTTTTATTATAGCAAACCTTTATTTTAAAAAATTGTAGTTTTTGAAATAATTGTATTATTATTTGGTTTTAACCATTAGAATCTTGAAGGTTATTCTAAATGGTGGTAGAACTAACTCAATCCCATTTTTTTCACCGCGACGGTACCTTTTCATAACCGGCGTCACATATATTAAATATTAGAATTAGAAGTAATAAAATACATTTTCAAATAATTCATTAAAATTGTTTTTACATACGTATCTTAAAAACAAAAAAAATTTAACGTCCAGTACGAAGTCCTATCTCACTAACGAAGTTTTATTGGACTTTTTGTTTACGGTAACTTTTCGATTATTTTAGGGCGATATATCATCCCTCCGAGTTTAGCATATCTTTTGATTTTCAATCATCTAAATAAGGGAACAATTTCAATATACCCTACCTTTATATATTTTAAATAAACGTTATTTATCTAAAACTGTTTCTTTTTAGTTTTTGCATAGTATACCTATTATTAGTATTTAGATGATTGAAAATCAAAAGATATGTTAAACTCGGAGGGATAATATATCGTCCTAAAATAAACGAAAAGTTGCCGTCAACAAAGAGTCCAAAAGTCCAAAGTGTTTTCGTTCATACTTAATACTAAATACATATTTCACTTCGTCTTCGTTACTTTTATTTTAATTCGAGAATCATAAATATATGTTAACCTACTATTTATTTTTCTTTTAGATGTCCACCAGGAAGACCAAAAGGCAGTCGGGTGCTTTTTATAGAAAAGAGAGAAATAGGAAAGCAGATGAAGTCTCTAAACAAGTGGGAACATTGAGAAAGTTTTTCAGTCAACCAGAAAAACCTAAATATCAAGGTTTAAGCCTAAATGCAGAATTTGGTAGTTCTCAGCCGTCTACATCCAGCTTTACTGACAGCACAGATATTGAATCTATGGATGTGAATGTTACAGCTGATGAAACCGCAAGACCGTCAAACAGTTCCAGTGAAGCCGAATGCAATCTCACTCAATCTACAGAAGATACGCATTCCCAAATCGCATTAGATGATCCAGGTGCATGGCCCAACATTTTATCAAAGAAATGTATTGACATAATAATTGAACATGGTCCCAGACAAGTAAAAAGTTTTAAATTTCCGGTCGATGAGAATGGTAGGAAATTTAGCTGTTCCTATTTTGATAAAACTTTAGTAAACGGAGAAAAGGTAAATCGCGCCTGGCTATGCTATTCCATTAAACTAAATCGTATTTTTTGTTTTCCGTGTAAATTGTTTAGCAAAGATTCTACTACACAAATTGTTAGTACTGGCTTTTTTGATTGGCGTCATTGCTCGGACTACCTTAATAAGCACGAAAATACTTTAAGACATATAAATTCTGTAAAATATTGGTGCGAATTAAAGATGCGACTGGCGAAAAATTGTACTATTGATGAGAAACAACAAAATATTTACATTCGAGAAAAAAAGCGATGGCATGCCATCATTGAAAGAATGATTGCTGTAGTACAATTTTTAGCCAGTCAAAATCTGGCGTTTAGGGGAACTAGCACGGAATTGTTTCATAAACATAATGGCAATTTTTTAAAGGCGGTGGAGATGCTGGCCAAATTTGATCCTATAATATCAGAACACCTAAATAATATCAATAGGTACAAGGATTCTAAAACACGTATGCCACATTACTTAGGGCAGCATTTTCGAAACGAGGTAATTAATATTTTAGCCGATGCTATCCGAAATAAAATTAAAAGTATTATCAAAAAGGCCAAATATTATGCAATTATTCTTGATTCTACACCAGACATTAGCCACACAGAACAAATAACGTTTGTAATTAGATGTGTGAACATCTCAATCGGTAAAGTTGAAATTTTAGAATTCTTTTTAGGTTTTTTCCCAGTAATTAATACAACTGGAGAAAGCTTATGCAATTTTTTGTTGGAAAAATTACTACCTAGTTTGGAACTCGAAGTTAAAGATATCCGGGGCCAAGGTTACGACAATGGATCTAACATGAAGGGAAAAAATATAGGGCTTCAGAAACGGATTTTAGATATTAATCCTAAAGCATTATACGTTCCATGTGCGGCTCATACATTAAATCTTGTTGTCAATGACGCTGCCAACTCCACCGGTGAAATTTCTGGGTTTTTTGATATAGTACAGGAAATATATAATTATTTTTCTGCGTCGCCATATCGATGGGATGTATTAAAAAACAACGTTAAAAGTCTGACCATTAAAGCCACTAAGTGAAACAAGATGGGAAAGTCGGGTCAATGCTATTAGACCTCTAAAGCAAAACCTAAAAAATATTATTACTGCCTTAAATGAATTAATTGATGATCCCACTAGGGACCCTAAAACCAAAAATGGGGCGAAATCAATAACAAAAAATGTTAAAACATTTAAATTTATTTGTTCAATTCTTATTTGGCATGATTTGTTGTCAAGAATTGATGTTTTGAGTAAAATGCTTCAAAATCCGAAACTAAACATTGCAGAATGCATTGAAGGTTTAAAAAACCTTAAAAATTACTTAGTTTTACAAAGGTCTGACGATATTTTTAAAATATTCACTGATTCGGCGGGGTTACTTGCTAGAGACGTAGATATTGATCCTGATTTTCCCAACTTAAAACCTAGGAAAAGGGTTCGCCACTTTGATTACGAGGGCAATGATGAACCCATTTCTAATCCCTACCAACAATACAAAACTGCTTTTTATTTTACCATTCTTGATCACGCGATCTCGTCGGTAGATGAGAGATTTACGTTATTGTCTGAATGTTATTCACTATTTCGCTTTCTGTATGAGTTTCACGACATTTCCAGTGATGACCTCATGAAAGCCTGTATGGACTTAGACATTAAATTGCAGGTAAATGAGGATGGAAATATTGTGAAAGACATAGACGGTGTACAGCTATTTAATGAAATTACCTCATTTAAAGACATTTTTCCAACTAAAATATCACCGACAGAGATTTTAGAAAATATAGTAAAAAACGATCTTACTTCTTGCTTTCCAAATTTTGCCTTATCAATACGAATCTTTTTAACCTTACCCGTGTCTGTGGCTTCAGGTGAAAGAAGCTTCAGCAAGTTAAAAATTATAAAGAATTACTTAAGAAATAATATGACACAAGAAAGGCTTTCAGATTTGGCCATCATCTCCATTGAATCTGAAATCTCTGAAAATTTGGATTTAAACAAAATAATTGACACGTTTGCCTCTCAGAAAGTCAGAAAAGTTATTTTATAATAATAATAATAACTATTCATAACAAAGCTCTTACAGTTCCTATTTATACAAAGACGGTTTTTTAAAATTTTATTGGTTAGTTACGCCTATTTTATTACTTACGTTAGTGTTTAAATGTATTATTTATCTTTTTCCTTTATTAATAATTGTACATTTGTTAAATGGTTTTGTAAATAAAAAAATATTTTTTGTTTTTTTCTAGCTTATAAGTTCAAATATTTATAAATTGTAACTTTGAATGAAATATGTATTAGGATTACTATATTTTCTACTCCTGAAATGTCTATTTTTATTCTAAAATGGAGATTGTACAATTTGTACTTGTCTTTTATGTACTGTGTTTTGTCTATTGTGTTTCTATATTCATATATTATGTTATTTATTACTTGTATGTTGTTTTTGTTATAAACTGCGATTAAAGATTTTTTGTGTATATTCATTTTTCCAAATAATAAATTCAAAATAATTCAATGATTTTGATGTTTTAATAACCCATTTTCGCGGGTCATCAGAACGCAGGGGAGCCCATGGTTTTGAATTCAAGCGTATAGACAGCTTTCCTGTGTTAGAATTTTCCAAATTTTTGTTGATTGTTTTACTTATCCGTATCACTCAGATCTAATCGGCATCACAGTTCACCATTAGCATCACGATAAAATATAAAAATTTCTCTTTTTCTTATACTGTATGATTCGACGATAAAAACATGGTATATGTTTAATAAAATTTTTTCGTTAAAAATTAGCTCCAAGAAATATCTAGGGGAGGGGGCGGCACACTTGGCTTTTGCACGCGGGCGGCCAACACCCTAGGATCGCCCCTGACAGTGAGAAATATATAGTATGGTCTACTTTCTAATATTTTGGAGTAAGATCATGCGGTTCTTCACTTTGTCGAAACCCTTCAACAATTGATGCTTTCATACTGCTAGAGCTGCTCGTATAATTTTTATAACATATGTGTTTTTTTTGGAACACAACCGTTATTTGTTGCAACAGAATATTTAAACAATATTTATTTAAAACACCTAGATGCAATAATTTTTAGTATCATAATCTATTATTGCCGCTGCGCGAAGTTTTCCCCCAGGTCACGTCAGCAACAACTGTCAACAAGGGAATATTATTCGTATCAACGTCTCCTTGTTGCCTACGCATCAGCTGCTACTTTTGCTTTTTAGCTTTCATGTTTCAATTCCATAGACCATATTCTATGCAATTTGATTTGACATTCAATAAAAGGTTGATGTGATATACACGACATATCTATACCGTTAATTATTACTTATAATCCTGAAAATCCAACTCCTGCTGCATTTACTTGCATTTACAGCTCACAAATATTTATATTCATTTGGTCATTGTTCACAACGTCCTTGTAAATATACTTTGTGATGTTACAGAACCTGCAACGCAGTTTAAAACAAGATGTCAATCCTAGTTGTTTTTCGGGTTCAATCACCATATCTGCCAAACCACACCAAAACCTTTGGTGTCAATTGATTGATGCGTCAAGATGTGTACTGCTTTAAAAATATATTCAAACTTTATAATTCTTATGCAGATATAGCTATCAAATACTTCTTAATTTTAATCATTGCCTCATGAGCACTTTGTGTATTTGCAGAAACATGGGAATTCCTAAAAGTATTTTCAGTTTCAATGTCATTATATTCCATAACGGTAATTTCAGATTCTGTGTTAGAAACATTATCAATTTCGGCATTGATGTCTTTTACCAGAAAATTCCTGCTTTCAGCTGCATATTTTAGGCTACACCTAGCATTTCTACATTTTCTTTTTGAGAATGACGCCATCTTTGTAAACGACCAGCCTTTCTCTTTTTCGGTTTTACTTTTGTAAAACGAACCATACTGCCAGAAAGCGCTTTTGTCCGCACTTTTTTGTGTTATGTATTTGTAAATGACCTCCTGTCAATAAGACTATCGAAATATCTATTATTTGCAGATGATTTCAAACTCTATCGGAGAGTTGATTATTATAATTAAATATTTAGTTGAGAAACTAAGCAAATGTATGCTGTTTGTTTCAAATAAATAAAGAAATAAAATAGCGTTTACTATAAAAAAATAAAACACCAGAATTTAGCGAATTACACATTTTTAAGCATTAAGTTAATTCGCGTAACGTTGATTATAATATTAGATAAGAAATATACATACCTACTCCAACAGAACAAAGGAATCAAATGTAACACAGTTATACTGCTTATAAAAAAGTTTTTGTGTTAATTATTTCGACATACGCACTATTTATACTACAGGGACGTTTCCACTCACAGAAAAACTGCCAATGAGCAATTTCAACCAATGGGAGGTAAAAGCATTTTGTTGTGTTGAGTGATAAACAAAGGCATTGGACGGTATTTTTTAAACTTAGTGTATTTTGTGCAAAACTCGAAACATTTGAAATTATGAAATACTTCTTGTAAAGTAAAAATAATAGTTTTAAGAACTCTACACGTGTTTCGGTCTGTTATACCGTTTTCAAGAGTGCTCTTCAGTTTCTAACTACATATCAACCACATACAATGGGTGGCTATTCCAGACGATTTTTTTATATAAAATATCGCGCTTGTGTTCCGCTATACGTTTCACCCACGTTGTCCGATATAAAATACTTCACAGTCTTGACAATAAATTTTATAGACGCCCGATTTGTTCGTCGTTTCCATTTTATCTTTATTATTAATTAATACTTTCTCTATGTTATTTTTATTGGCACAAATTATATTACAATTTGTTTTCCTAAGCTTGATTACTATTCTATCACTAACATGGATGATATAGTTAATGAATTTATACATTTCTTTAACTTTAAGAGGATTCCGTACCTAAGCCTTCCTTGAAAATTGAGAATTTGAAGCGGCTGTCAACTTTAGGACCGTAACCATATAGTTAACAGTTTAGGGAAAAGAGAAGTATTTGTACATCAATTCTAAGAGAAATGAATTTTTTAGTATATAATAATAATAATAATAATAATAATAAGCTTTATTACCCAACAGCATAAGCCAATTACAGGGAATACAATAAATAGAAAAATCAATTGCATGCGAAGTAAGTGTACATATTACCAAATCATATTTAATACAGCAATTTTAATGAATTACACAAAAAAATAAATAAATATAGTATCTGCATATATAGTTTAAAGTTGAATGAAATAAACACTTGTAAATGTTGTAACACCTAAAAGTAATTAGATGCTATTTCCACAATAGTTTTTAAAGAGTCAACATTTATGTCAGTACTATTACTTATACTATTGTAATGCCTACATATTGAGTTTACAGGTGACTTCAAGCTTAGGTTAGTTCTACCAGCCGCTAAATAAAATGTAACATTTCTCCTACTATTAAGTCTCGGCACACGAAAATTGATTAATTCTAAAATGTATGAGCAATCAATTTTATAGTGTATTAGCTTGTACAGAAAAGTTATCCCCTGACAAATTCTTCTACATTCACAGGAATTGAACCCAAATGTATTTAATAGGATTTGGTGGTCAAATCCTCTAGTGGGATACTCCTCATAACTCTTGTACCATAAATACTTCAAAAATTTCCTTTGAAGACCTTCAATATCATTTTTGTAACACTCATAAAATGGACTCCAGATAAATGCACAATATTCAAGTTTGGAGCGAATTAAAGCAAAGAATAATACTTTTAAGGCATCAATATTAGTAAATGGTTGGCAGTTTCGCATAATAAATCCCAACATCTTGTAACCTGAAGAAACCACTTGATTTACGTGTGCTACAAAGGTGAGTTTGTTATCAAAAATTATACCTAAATCCTTAATTTGCTCTGATCGCGACAAAGGTACTTGATTAATGGAATAGGTAAACAGTATTGGAATAGTCTTGCGAGTAAATGATACCACTTTACACTTATTAATGTTTAGATGAAGCTTATTTAAGGAGCACCAATTGGCAATAGAATCCAAGTCTGATTGAAGAGCAATACAATCCAATTCAGAGGTCACGGGTAAAAAAATCTTAACGTCATCTGCGAACAATAATATCTTAGATTTAATATTATTACATATATCATTAATGAACATTATGAAAAGGAGTGGGCCTAAATTGGAGCCTTGTGGTACTCCAGAAGGGACCATATATTCATTTGATGTATACCCATTATAAGTGATATATTGCCTTCTATTTTGTAGATATGATCTAAATAAGGAGGTAAGTGCTGCACTAAAGCCAAAATTGCAAAGTTTTTGAAGTAGAATGTCATGGTCAATCCGATCAAACGTTTTAGAAAAGTCTGTGTAAATAGCATCAACCTGACCATGATTGTCCAATACTTCCGAAGAAATGTGTACAAAGTAACTTAGATTTGTAACGGTAGATCGTCTTTCAACGAACCCATGTTGGTATATTGATATATTATTTTTTATATTGTGATAAATATGTTGAAATAAAACTATTTCTAAAATTTTGGAAAAATTTTACAAAATAGCAATCTGTCTATAATTGGTTATGTCAGAAATGTCGCCACTTTTAAACACAGGAACAATTTTAGCAACCTTCCATTGCTTCGGAAAAGTGGAGGTTTTCAGGATTAAATTAAAAATGATAGAGAGCGGCCGAGCTAAAATACCTGCACAATCTTTGACAAAAAAGCTAGGAATTTGATCATTACCAGCTGTAGGTTTGTTCTTTAAACTTTTAGTTGCGGCAATTATTTTATCCTCGGTCACATGATCTACACTTATGGAAGGAAAGTTTATGTGTAAATTATCATTATCATAATGACCATTATTGTTTGATGATACTTCTGGGATATTGTACACAGAATAAAAATATTCACCAAATGCATTAACTATTCCTTGAGGTGTATTAAGTGATGCATCATCTTTACGCATTTTGCTAGGGATCCTACTGCTGTTCCTCTTAGTTTGTATAAAGGACCAGAAGGTTTTTGAATCGGTAAAAATAGATTTTTCAACCGTATGCACATATTCACTATAAGCATTTTTAATTTTTGTCTTAGTCAAAGTATATAGAGGACTTACAAGATAGAAATTGTATTAATGTTTTTTTTTCATAAAATTTGCAGTATCTATTATTGGTAATTAGTTCTTGGACAAACAAATAAATAATAGTTATTCCACGATGGTGTAATAATAACTATTACTCAGGAAAGGGAATTAGCCCTTTTTCTATGACTACTCACACATAATAATAATTATACTTTGTTTTGAAGGAATCGGCCCAGGTTCAGAGTGAAGTGGCTAAAATTTGAGGGAATAAGAGTAGATATTCCGTCGCTTGGCACACCCCCTACTCTTCCTACTTTTGGCCACGCCTACTGCTCTATGATTGGCTATCCCCTCTCCTGTAGACACGCCTACTGTTCTCTCATTGGTCGACGACATCTTGGATGACACGCCTGCTGTTCTCTGATTGGACGAGCGCCGTTTTGGAACTTTGGGGCCATTTTGACCACGCCAGCCATTAAGTGGATCTGTATTACCGGCAATCTGTGTACTGCCAACAGAGGGCGTCATGCGTCAACTAGGGGTACTGCTGTCAACAGAGGGCGTCATGAAGAAATCTGTATTATCCTACGTACTGATGCTATTAGAGGCCGCATTAAAGAATCTCCTCTCTCGCTCTCTTCTCTCTCTTATTAGAGGTCGCATTAAAGAGCCTTCTCTCTCACTCTCACGCTCTCTCACTCTCTTTCTCTCTCTCTCTCATCTCTTATGCTCTCTCTCTCTCGCTCTCATAGGGATCTACCTTTTATATAGACGCCCTAATCATGCTAGTAAATGAAACATCAATGTTTATACATATTATTTATTTTTTGCTGTACATTTAATAGACAATTGTAACATGTTATCTGTCAAATTATTCACAACACTGTATGAGTCGAGATCGTCTCGTAACATTTGTAAATTGTTCAAATATTTTTGTAATTTGTTTCTAAGATAGTTTATTTGTGCCAAGGTACGACAGTTCAGACGTTGTCGTCGTCGTCGTCGACGTCTCCGACTGCTGCTGCTGTTGTTGTTGATATGATTACCTTTAGCTATTGCTGCTGCTGCTGTTGATACGTTTGACGCGTGATCTGCAAGGTCCAGGTCTAAACGGCAACACACACACACAAATTATATTAGCATATATATACAAACACCCTGAAGTTTTTTCTAAACAACTTACCTATTTCCAGGGGTTCGATCATACAGGAGTCGTCGTCGTAGTCGTAACAAGAATTAGAAGTGCTCGTTACCATATTGATTACTGCTGCGACTGCTGTACACGTGTTGTCTGCTACTAGTACTGCCTAATAACTGCTAACTTTATATAGACACGTACACTTACCTAGGTCTTGCGCGCATACTCAGTAACACGTATACGGTAAACAAGTTGTCGATGTTATCAAACAAGTCTCATCCTGTCGCTGACACGTCATCATCATCGGCAGGCGTAATTGTATCATTATTACTTCTCTCTCTCTCATACATGTATACCCGTTACATGTATACTAGGTAGGAACAAACACTTTGATGTATGTATGAACGCCCTTCAGTCTTAATCATGCTAGTAAATGAAACATCAATGTTTATACATATTATTTTTTTTGTTATACATTTAATAGACAGAGAGTAACAACATACTATTTGACAAATTATTCACGACACACACAGTATGAGCTGAGAGTTCGTTTCGTAACACTTGCAAATTGTATACAAATATTTTTTTGTAACCTATTTCTAAGACAGTTTATTTGCGCCAAGGTGTCCTCAGTATGACGGTGCAAACGTTGTCGTCGTTGACGTCTCCGACTGCTGCAGCCGCTGCTGATATAATAGCAGTCGTGTACGTACGGCATCGATGAATTTTAAAGGATAATGTTTTATTATTTCTAATAAAATGAACGAGTTCAAGCCACCGGCTGCTGCTGCGTTGTCTATTATACTGGTAGCTGAGTAGTAACCGCATAACAGTTCGGACGTGAATAAAATTGAATCGGATGTCGGGAGCGATTTATAGGCATCTTCATGGCGTCTCAGTTGACCTTCTGCTACGTTCTCTATGTTTGCGTGGTAGAAACGCGAAAAGTCCAGGTGACGTAACGTTCGAGGATGATGATTGATCAACGGTGCTAAATGCAGTATAGACTGAAACTCGTAATCTTTTAAGGTTATAGTCCGCTGTTTATCATGTATGGCCACCCTGTTGCCGAAAAACTCGTTGTGAATAATCTCGATGTATAAATTGTCACATAGATGGAATTTCAAATGTTTATCGCAATGTAGTACACTGTTGTCCTTGTTGCAACAGCAGCAACCATGAAAGAAATTTTTAAACATTGCCTCGACTCGTATATCATACAGCTCGAACCAGTCCCGTTCCGACAACACCAATTCACCAGACTCACATATGCTATTCACGCACTCGAGCTTCACTACCACGGTAAATTCTCCGGTCGTCGTCGTCGTCGGGGGGAATAAGTCCTACTTGGATGTTGTGTATATGGTCGTAGTTTTCTTTTTCTCCGGGAGGTCTCGTAACATACAGCGGATACTGGACAGCCCCGAGCAGTTGAACACGTACTTCACGTTTAGCTGCTGCTACTGCTGCTACTGGTGTATCTATGATGGTAAAGTTTGCTGATGCTACTACAACGTCATCAGCGTAGTATAGAGGCTGCTGCTGCTGCTGGGACAGGAACGCTAAAACAATAATAATACAATAATCGATTAATATAAGCATAAACACACACAAAAGTCTTAAACATCTTACCTGTTTCTTCGACTTCGTTGTTCCACGCTTGACCGTCGTTGTCGGTACTTGTTGTTGATGATGATGATGATGCATGATCTGCAACATCCGAACCTTCTTCATCTAAACAAGCAACAGCAACAAAATAGACACAAATTAACATATAAACTTGAAGTTTTATAAACAACAACAACTTACCTATTTCCAGGGGTTCGCTCTCACAGTTATCATAACAATAATTAGGACTGCTTGACATCATCGTAATTGCTGCTGCTGCTGCTGCTACTGCTGCTGCACACGTACTGTCTACTGCTACACGCTAACAACGGTCGGCTTTATATAGTCACCTATACTTACCTAGATCCAGCGCATGCTCAGTAACACGCATACGGTAAACAAGCGGTCATCGCTGGCAGACAGGTTTCATCCTGTCGCTGACACGTCATATCACAGGCAGGTGTGTAGGTAATTACCTCATTCTCTCTCTCTCAGTTATAGCTATCACTTTTCATACCATGGTACAGCTGGGTGAGAATAGTAATAATACAAGCATATAGAACATTATGCAGAGTCATCGATTCTAAACATATTTAAATTAATCAATCGCTTTATGAAATCCATAGAGAATTATGCAATCTTATTAAATAAGTCTAGAAACAGACATACCAGAACGTTTACCTCAGGCAGAGAGAGAGAGAGAGAGAGAGAGAGAGAGAGAGAGAGAGAGAGAAAGAGAGAGAGAGAGAGAGAGAGAGAGAGAGAGAGAGAGAGAAAGAGAGAGCGGTTGAGAAATAAGAAGATTTTATAGAATGTATTTCGTTTATTTTATCATCTTATCAAAAATATTACATATAAATACTATTACAATACGGCTATAGTACATAGTACAAATTAAATATTTACTGTGGCTAGTGATTCGGTCAATACTATCATATAACGGGTGTCAGATGCCGTTTCTGCGAATATTATTGCGGATATGGATACTAAAATCTTGTCTATCAAATTATTAATCGAGACGGTTAACTCTACTGCAACCAAGAACTCGATTTCTATTACTAAAATAAATCACAATCTGGATTCTTTAGAACAGTACACCAGAAGAAATAATCTTCGTCTATTTGGTGTGACTGAAAAGGATAAAGAAAATACTGATAGCCTGGTGATCGAATTGATTAATAAAAATCTGGGTCATGATATCTTATCCATGGAGGACATTGAACGTTCGCACCGTATAGGTAAAAAGACAAATAAATCCCGTCCCATTATCATTAAATTTATTTCATATCGTAAACGGAATCAAATTTTTACTTCAAAAGCTAAACTTAAGGGTAGTCCTCTAGTAATCAAAGAAGACTTAACTGCTTATCGTTATAAGGTGCTACAGGTGGCATCGAAAGAGTATGATTTCAGAGACGTGTGGTCTAAGGATGGCAAGATATTTTGTAAACAAGGAGATATAATAAAGATCCTCGCTCCAGATGAAATGGATAGTCTTTTGTCGGGTCGTACACCCTAATAAGTACCTTTTGTTTTTATTAATACTTTTTTTCATAAATTAGCACCTTTATATGTTGTTAATTAATATTTAGTTTGTAAATTATTATTAACCCACGATTAACATTGATTTTATTTACATTACGCTCGTTCTTATAAGAATATGTTGATATTATTTTATATAAATTGGTTTTTCTTTTAACTTTCATTGATTTCGATTGTAAATTTGTTTATGGCTGACAATAAGTATCGCATTCTATTGATACAAGATGATTAAGTTTGAATGAGTACTTTTATATTATGCTCCTGGTCTTAATACCTTTTGAACATTTGTTAATTATTTACTTTGGATCTATAAGTAATAAATTTTTTTTCTCCTTTTTTACCATTAATTTTCACCGAGTATTGAATATAAATATATTTGATGCTTAAATACTAATTTAACGCTTAATGCCTAATTAATATTTGAGTTATTACGATTAATATTGAATTGCTCATGTTATATTCCCGCTTTTATAAGTTTTTGTTAAATTGTTCTCTGGAGCGGTATGCACATTTACTACCTTTTGCACATCACATTACAGAGCGTATTATCAGGTCCTTGTCATTACCAAACATTTATAATTACGTATCACTTTATTTTTCTGTGTATTTATTGTAATTGATTATTTTGTAGATTAATTGTTGTCTTATAGATGAGAAATTTATCTTTTGCATTCTATAATGTTAATTCATTATGTGCTCATTTTTTAGATGTGAAGACACTTGTTTTACAAGAAGATTATGAAATTTTGGGAATTTGTGAAACCTGGTTAACAGATAGAATATCCAATGATGCTGTGGAAATAGAAGGATATAATTTTATTAGGTATGATAGAGGTTCAAGAGGTGGAGGCGTCGGAATTTATATAAAGAGTTCTATGGAATATGAAATATTGCATGTAACCACGACTGATTCCGTTGAACAGGTGTGGTTAAAGCTAAAAAACGAATCCCTGATTTTTGGAGTTCTATATCGACCTCCAAAGAAAAACATTTCTGATTTTTTGGTAAATATGGAAGATAATCTGTCTAGCTTTGTTGTAATGAATAAAGAAATTATTTGTGTAGGTGATGTTAATATTGATTTTATGGATGCAAGTTCAAATTATGTACAAAAATTTTTAAATGTTGCTAGTCTTTTTAATTTGCAGCAAATAGTAAAGGAACCAACTCATTTTACAAGAAGTAGTTTTTCGCTTATTGATGTCATATTAATACCTGATGAAAATGTCGAGTTTTCTACTGGACTGATGGATCTCTTTCAAAATACTGGTCATAAACTGATTTTTTGTAACCTTAAATCCGCAAACATAAAGCATACAGTTACTACACGTTTAATTCGTAACCTTACAAACATCGACAAAAATTTTATGAATGAAATTCTCTCTGTCACGCCTTTTGAAAATGTTTATTTAATTGAAAGCATTGATGATAAAATTGAATACTTTAACTCTCTTATTATTAATATTTTTGATACAGTTGCACCATTGCACTATGTCAAAGCAAAAAAATATAAACCACCTTGGCTAACAGATAACATTTTAATGTTGATGAGGCTTCGAGATAAAGCATTCAGCAAATACAAAAAAACTAATAACCCCCATCACTGGGAATATTACAAGACCTTAAAAAACTTTACTAACACTGCTGTTAAAAATGAGAAAAAAGGCTATTTGAATTTTTGTCTCAATAGGCACAAGAGTAACAGCAGATTCGTTTGGGACAAATTAAAAGAATTTGGAGTTGGCCGTAAGCCTAATCAGCTAACCATTCCTGATAATCTAAACGATCCAAATTTAATAAATAACCACTTTTTAACTCCTTCTTCTCTTAATATGGACCCAGATGTTGATTTATTAACTTTTTATTCTCAAAATTTAAAAGTTGAGTTACCTTACCTTTTTTCATTTCAACCTGTAGCTTCAACAGTGGTTTATAAGTATTTGCTTGATATAAAAACTAAAGCGATTGGACCGGACAGTATAAGCATTGAAATGCTGCTTTTGTGTTGTCCTCAGATCTTACTTACTATTACACACATCATCAATACATACAATGGTACATTTCCTAATGCATGGAAAGTTTCTAAAGTCATACCGCTCCCTAAGAAAAAAAGTGTGTCAAGTGTCTCTGAGCTGCGACCAATATCAATTCTATCTGTCTTGTCTAAAGTTGCTGAAAAAATTATGAAATTTCAATTATGTTCATTTCTACAAGAATTTAATATACTCCCCGAACGACAATCTGGCTTTCGCACTGGATATAGTTGCGCTACCGCACTGTTGGATGTTACTGATGATATTTTAAAGGGTATTGACCAAGGCATGACTGTGGCATTGGTGTTGCTTGACTGCTCGAAGGCGTTTGATACCATCAATCATAAACTGCTCCTTTCAATATTACATTTTATTGGTTGTTCTGATGATGCAGTGAAATTCTTTAAAAGTTATTTAAGTGACCGAAAGCAATTTGTGTGTACTAGTAGAGGTAAATCGGGTACTGAATACATTACCTGTGGTGTACCACAGGGTTCAATACTAGGGCCTGTTCTTTTTTCTATATATACTTCAAAATTTATGGACAGTATAAAAGATGGAAAAGTCTTTCAGTATGCTGACGATACACAAATTAAATTTCTATTTGATTGTAAAGAACATCAGGCAGCAAATATAATCATTAACCAAAATCTTGAATCTCTGGTAAATGTATCCAAAAAACATCAGTTATATATTAATTCTAATAAATCTAATGTATTAGTATTTGGTAAATTTAGGCATAAAATTAAAAACCTGCTTCGTATTTCCATTGATAATAAAATCTTACCATGTGTTGATACTGCTAGAAATCTTGGTCTTGAATTTGACACAGATCTGAGGTTCAAACCACATGTAAATAAATGTTTGCAAAGGGCCTATAGTGCTCTTAAATTATTGTATCCCCTTCGGCATATTTTGACCAATGATTTAAAAATTATGCTTACTGACTCTCTAGTGAATTGAAATTGAAATTGAAAGAGTTCAACGGTCATGTCTCAGGTATACATATGGCATTCGTAAGTATGATAGAGTTTCTCATACACTCAAAACCGCCAACTGGATGAATATGAAATCCAGGCGTTTACTCCATTCAGCCTTTTTGTTTCATAAGTTAATTTTATTTAAAAGCCCTCCTTATCTTGTTAAAAAGCTAACCTATAGAAGTGATGTACACAATTTAAATGTGCGTTCTCGTGGCTTACTTTCTCCACCTCTACATCGAACTTCCATCTTCAGGAGGTCCTTTTCGTATAACATCTATGCTCTGTATAATGGATTACCTCCTAACCTAAAACATATGTCTTCACATCAATTTAAAGTCAACTATAAACAAACTCTGCTATATACAGCAGTCAACTTATAAACTCTTATTGTACTACTTATTATTTTAATTAATCTATAAAACTCATTTGTAATTTTTTTAGCTGTTGATAATCTATTGTATTTGATAATAACCAATTGTTTCTACAATTTATAAATTTATTTTGTAACCTATTTGTATTATTTTGTCATGTAAGATAATGTACATAAGGGCTGGCACTCGTATCAGACTTGTCTGCTTGCCAGCTCTTTTTTGTAGTTTGTAATTGTAATTCAATTCAAATTTTGAAATATAAAATGTAACAGGTAAACCAGCATTCTACAAATAAAAATTTTTATTATTATTATTATTATTACTTATTCTATGATTTTTCTCGCTTTAAGCTCTGTGATGACTGAAATTATTTCGTTGTCGTTTTCGAGACTGTTGCTATGAGCCTTCTTTGCGGCGTACAACAATTGTAGTCGATCCACTAGTTGATCAGGCGTACTCTGACGTATCCATTCCGGTTTCATCATCTTGTTTAACTTTTTGGGGAGACTAACCTCAAAGTCTATTATTCTGTATAAATTTGGTCTGATTACATTTTCGTATTTCCAATGTTTAACGCTTATTAGTCGACCGTTGCGTCTATAGTCTTTCTTATGAGCATTAGTAAGTGAGATTATTTTCATATAGTTGTCGATATCTTCCTCTGTTGGACTAGGAGGGCTTATTTGTTTAAGCGTTAGTAAAGTAAACAGACCGGGTGTTCCATTGAAAAGTTTGTTTTTAATTAAACTATCTTTTCCTTGAAACTGTACTCGTGAACAAGCAAACCGCCACTTATCGATGTCATTATATAGACCGTACCTAGTTTTATCTACGTTTTTGTTTTTGTTTTCTCCGCTAGCTAATAATGCTCTATAATAGTTAGAGAATTCCTGATAAATCCTTAGGTCGGAATCGCATTCTTCTTCTTCCTCAGCATCATCATCATCATCATCATCATCATCATCATCATCATCTTCAACAGATGTAACTGAAGATGCCTGTTCAAGTTTCGGTGAGAGATAAACGGTCCCCGGTTGAGGTTCAGTTTTATCACGGTGAAAGTACGCTAAGTTATTTCGTATAGCATTACGAGCGTTTATTATTTCATCATCATCATCATCGAGCCTTATTTCTTTATTTGTGTCATGGGGTTCATTGGTATGCATACGTTTCAGACCCTCGTCTTTAATTATTACATCATTTCTAGGCTTCGTCTTATTATCATTATTATTATTTGCACCTATGGTGGTACAATGGATTGTTTTCAAGTGCCTTTTATAACTACTATTACGTGAAAAAGATTTGAAACATTTAGTACATGGGACTTTGTGTCCGCGGTGTATATTCATATGGCTTGCATACCCGGAGCGTCGAATGTTCAGACCGCATACATCACACAAGCGTCGTTCCATAACGTCTAATGAATGATCAGGAACAAAGTTCCTGTTTATATAGTCTAATTACATGTACATACACGCGCAATTTCAAACAGATACACGCACAGACGTACATAATAAAGCATAAACACACGCAATTTCAAACAGATACACGTACAGACGTACATAATAAAGCATAAACACGCGCAATTTCAAACAGATACACGCACAGGCGTACATAATAAAGCATAAACACGCGCAATTTCAAACAGATACACGCACAGACGTACATAATAAAGCATAAACAAGCGCAATTTCAAAGAGATACACGCACGGACGTACATAATAAAGCATAAACACGCGCAATTTCAAACAGATACACGCACGGACGTACATAATAAAGCATAAATACGCGCAATTTCAAACAGATACACGCACGGACGTACATAATAAAGCATAAACACGCTTAATTTCAAACAGATACACGCACAGACGTACATAATAAAGCATAAACACACGCAATTTCAAACAGATACACGCACAGACGTACATAATAAAACATAAACACACGCAATTTCAAACAGATACACGCACAGACGTACATAATAAAGCATAAACACGCGCAATTTCAAACAGATACACGCACGGACGTACATAATAAAGCATAAACACGCGCAATTTCAAACAGATACACGCACGGACGTACATAATAAAGCATAAACACGGGCAATTTCAAACAGATACACGCACGGACGTACATAATAAAGCATAAACACGCTTAATTTCAAACAGATACACGCACAGACGTACATAATAAAGCATAAACACACGCAATTTCAAACAGATACACGCACAGACGTACATAATAAAACATAAACACACGCAATTTCAAACAGATACACGCACAGACGTACATAATAAAGCATAAACACACGCAATTTCAAACAGATACACGCACAGTGGTACATAATAAAGCATAAACACGCGCAATTTCAAACAGATACACGTACAGACGTACATAATAAAGCATAAACACGCGCAATTTCAAACAGATACACGCACAGACGTACATAATAAAGCATGAACACGCGGAATTTCAAACAGATACACGTACAGACGTACATAATAAAGCATAAACACGCTCAATTTCAAACAGATACACGCACAGACGTACATAATAAAGCATGAACACGCGCAATTTCAAACAGATACACGTACAGACGTACATAATAAAGTATAAACACGCGCAATTTCAAACAGATACACGCACGGACGTACATAATAAAGCATAAACACGCGCAATTTCAAACAGGAGGTCAAGAAGAGAGAGAGAGAGATGTGATCATAGAGGAAATAAAGTACGTGAATACGAGAAATGAGGCCATTTATCAGGATAACTATATACCCCAATGGTTCGTAACGCCGTTAGAGGAATGCTAAGAAAACTTTTTCGAATATAATAATAAAAGTATCATTTGTTACATCTATAATAAACTAACGCGCGCGTATACTTTTTACAGCAAAAAGCAAAGCGGTTGGACGCTAAAAAACAATAATCAATCTCCAAGTAAACATCAACAAGTTTACCCAGTAGCATGGCTCTTCATATATCGATCTACCCAAGCAGAAAACATTCAAAATTCCGATCAAATCTGCTTCATGTGGATCATTCTAACGCTAACTACACCGGTCCTCTTCCGCATATCAAGTTCTACAGCAATGATACCGTGAAACCAAAAGCTCGTAAAGAATTCCTAAAGTGGTACGAGGTAAAACAGGTACACGATTTTTCTATGGCTCAGACAGGTAAAAAGTGAAATGGAGATTCAGCAGGTTCTGGCAAATAAGCGAACAGTTAAGAAGGCAAATGGTGTTAAAAACACATAGTGAAAAACACTATCACATTTGACGACTATGCTAACTGATTAAATGAAGGCAGGGAAACATCTGTGCAACAAAAACTGTTCAGATCCAATAAACAGCAGGTTTCAAACATCTCTCAGATTAAAATCGCACTAAGCCATCACGACGATAAGCGCTATATCACCCCAAGTTCGTACGACACTCTACCGTAGGGTACTATCACTTACCTGCCAATAGTTGTACAAAATAATACTTAAGATTAGATATAAGTTAATGTTAAGTTTTTCATATTACAAAAAAAATAAGAGAAAAATCCTACCTTATGGTTGACTAAAGTTGATGATGTACTAACACAAACACATACACACACAGAGTTTTTATTTTACAATCACTAAACGTAATGAAGCTCTTGAACTGTAGTCGAGCATATATAGCAGGTATTGCTATGAGTTTGGGTTTTTATACCCAAACAGTGAACAAGCCTCCCCCCTTGGTGAATGCGTTACCAAACTACAAGATCTTGCGCAATATCCCCTAGGGTTATCACCTGAGAGCTGGGTAAAATCAAGTTCCCACGAGAACACCTGCCGATTAATTTATTGATGTTTAAAAATGTAGATCTCAACATAGATACGTTTTATTCCTATGCCCAGGGTCAACAGTTTATATTTATTAAGAGTCATTCTGTTCTAGGTTTATGAGGGAAAAACTGTTATGTCTATAAATTCTAACACAATAGAACACTCGATTACGTAAAATAAGCTACATGTATAACCGACCCTTTTTTTTAAATTCGACTAGCAAATCTATAACAGCTGAGAAAACAAATAAAAACATTATTGAAGGATGGCTATAATATTCTTTAGTTCGACATTATGTTCAAATAACTAAAATACGAAGGAATTTGCTCTAATTAAATAAAAACCTTCAAACGTTTATGCCATATTATGAGGTTGCTTTTATGTTTAAAAACTAAGGGTATTAAAGCTGTCTTTCTCAGAACAGGGGTATAATTCATTCTGCTGTCATAATGATTTTAAAATTTTAAAAGAATTTACCTGCATTTTTAGCATTCGATACGGCCCCTTTTTTAAAGGTGTGTGTGTGTGTGTGTGTTTATCATTTTCTATATTTTATATTATTCAGATGTAATGAGAAACATACTAATCTTCTCGAAGCAAAATTTTTCCATATATAACTGGCTCGTTGGTCTAGAGGTATGATTATCGCTTTGGGTGCGAGAGGTCCCGGGTTCGAATCCTGGACGAGCCCTATTGTGTTTATATTCCGGATGGAATTTCATCAGATTAATTTGCAGCACTAGGTCATCGGATGCAAGGTGGAATTTAAATAATACGATACATAAATCAGTTCAGTTCATATATTAAAATGTTATGCGGAAACCCTATTTTAACACCTTTTTATTAATTTAAAAGATGGGGAAAAGATAAAGATTCGTAAGGGACTATAGTCTAGCGCTACCTGAATGCAAAAGGTTTTTACACCTGTTAAATATATAAATTAATCAGATTGTTTTAATAGAAAGAGAACATATTCTGTCCGCAATATAGATTCCTTCATGGCTTCATCTATTAGATCTATTTCATTTCATCGATCGGCTGTGAAAGAGAAAATGTAGCTAATTAATAATCTTACATGTGTTGTAAATATGAATAAAGGCCCGGGCGTTTATGTTTTAAAACTAAAGGTATTAAGCAGCCGTTAGACAATTTAATACTCTATCACTGAACAGTTAGAAACCGTCTCAGAGACCCAAATCAGCCTAATTTTTAGGTAACTATTTTTACATGAAATTCGTTAAATTAGTATACAGGGAAAGCCCTATTTTTAAATTTTAATACCTTACTTTAATTTCTTTATTAAATACTTGTTAGTTTTCCTATTCTGTATCATCTTTTAAAATTAAAAATCAGGTATTATTAACACACAGCTATATTCCCTGTTAATTTATTGATTTTAGTTTACAGTAACAAAATGTAACCCTATATTGACATAAATAAATGTAAATTTTTGTTAATATTACAAGGAATCTAATAAACGACTCACCTATTTCCATGTGGCAATAAATCAATCACACACACACAGGTCTCGTCATCATAACAATAATGAGTTTGCGGTCATTTCCCCAGTAAATCTAGAGATTATAAGTGTAACAAAATAAATGCAAAAAAAAGCTTACCGTTGTCGCGCTATAATAGCATTAGTATTTTACAGGGTTAAAAGGTTCGGTTTATAATAAGAATTGTCTATATCGGGTATTTAATTTCTTGTAAAAGTAGGTTGTGATATTTTCTTCATTTGAAGGTGTTTACGTGTATTTTTGAAGTTAAAAACCGTCTCAGAGACCCAAATCAGCCTAATTTTTAGGGAAATATTATTACATGAAATTCGTTAAATTAGTATACAGGGAAAGCCTTATTTTTAAATTTTAATACCTTACTTTAATTTCTTTATTAAATACTTGTTAGTTTTCCTATTCTGTATTATCTTTTAAAATTAAAAACCGGGTATTATTAACACACAGCTATATTCTATAACATTCCGTTCTAAACAGAACTTATTTTCAAGTATATGAATCTCGACGACAAAAGGGAAACAAACTCCCTGAGGGTGTGTCTTGCATTCTTTTTAAAAATGCCCACTCTGACCTGTAACGTCGCCTACCTGCTTCGAGATTTTTGTCGAGTTTATAAATAAATTTAATGTACAAAGTTCATCCTCAATAATAAAAATCTATTTGGTTTAGTTTATTAGATTCCTTTGAGAATGCATTCAATTTCAAATAAATAAAACAATTTAATTTTCTTTTCATAGAGTTTATTTTCATTGAATAAGTTTTTTATTTATAAACAAATTTATTTATGTTGGTTTGTTCAAACGAATGACCGTAGTTATCCTATTTTTAAAATACGAAAGACGCATAATAATTAAAAGAGATATATTTGAAATATTTATTAAACTAGGGACCACATTTAATCAATTCAGAAGTCTTATAAAATCTATACCTGACTTCGTTGATACAAAATTCAATTCATTCTCTCTCTCTCTCTCTGTTTTATAAATTCGTTAGGGGTTGTGTGTAGCAGGGTAAAAACGTACAGATTTCGAATTTTAATATAAATTAAATGTAATATTTTTATCTTTATAAAAAATTACAGTACTCGTTTCTGCAGTCCATTAGAAATTCTGATTTTTAAAAACATTATTGAAGGATTAGGCTTCGCTTTTTTATTTTAAAAGAAAGATTATTTATTGCTTTGAAGGCATGATTTTACATTGCAAAGGTTGAAAAAGGGATTTTTTAAACGTTTTCCTTTAAAATTTTTTTTAATGTTGTAGTAAATTATAAAATAATTTTTACGACGACGACAGTCAACCCTTTGTTTAGAAGAGCGGTCACGTAGATAAGTGTTACATTGACAGTGCAGGTGTTCTTTTGTTCGTTAACGAGTTTCTTTGCTCGGGGCTGTGTGTAATAAATTAAATGCTTGACAGTGCAGGTGTCGACTCTTTTTAACGATATCCCTTGCTCCGAGGGTAATAAATATAAAAGCTAACGACACCCTTTTGTTCCGAGGGGTGGTAATAAATTAAGATTTTATTTAAAAACAGCTGTCTGATTGACAGCGCTACCCTTTTTAATGATATCCTTTTGCTCTGAGGGTAATAAATTAGATTTTTTATCTAAAACAGCTGCTCAATTGACAGCGCAGGTGTCGACCTTTTTTAACGATGCCCATTGTTCAGAGGGTAATAAATTTAGATTTTTATCTGGTCTCAAGTATTAATTGACAGTGCAGGTGTCGACCTTTTGTTCCGAGGGTAATAAATTAAGATTTTTGTCTAAAAACATCTGCTTACTTGACAGTGCAGGTGTCGATCCCTTTTTAACGATACCCTTTTTTTTGCTCCGTGGGTAATAAATTAAGATTTTATCTAAAACGTGTTCATTCGCGCAGGTTCGAAGTTTATAAAAGCTCAGTCAAACCCCCCTTCCGTTTTAGTTTGTTCTTGACATCGGTTACGGTGATAGTAATATTGTTATTGTTTGCTTGAACTAGGTATGTTAAAATAATCATTTATTATTCTTGTGAGTGTTAATTTTTTGTTTATTTTTTACATAGAAAAAAAAATGGATTTGCTAATACAACAATTGAACAAATCTCCCGTTAGCCAGAAGCCAATCAAGAAGTTATGTGATTACAAAATAAAAGAAATTGCAGAGATACTACAATTCAAAAGAGTCGTTTGCCGTGATAAACGTCAAAGTGTGATTGTTGTTGCCGAAAAGCATGCTACATTTCTACCAAAGCGAATCAACGACAAGTTAACAGATCAAAGGGTTACCGAGCTTAACCAGCAGATTGAAGCTAAAACGATTTCTTTAGGTTTGATGTACTTGGGGAAAACATACTGTTATGATGATTGCCTGTTTGTGGAATTAAATAAGGTACGAGTAAACATCAAGTTTATAAAATAAAACCCCTTTTTAATGTTCTATTGTTGTCGTTGTTGTTACAGCCCCTGGAACCACAAATAGAAAACAGAGGTCAGTCCTCAAGCACCAGCATTCTGTCAACATTTTTTTTTATTATAAATTAAATGTAGCCTTAACACTATATTTATACACTATATTAATAAACATAATTTTTTATTTAATTCCTATATGGCTTTATTATTTCTTCTAGAAAAGGTAGTGGTGGAAACGTTTCAGCTTAGTGAAAGGATCCAATCCCCAGAGTTAGCGCTAAAATTCAAATCTGGTAAGATGGTTGCTTTAAGAATGACAGATTTAAAATGACAGATTTAAATGACATATGCAAAATGACAAATTCAAAACGACAGATTTAAATGACAGATGCAAAAATGACAAATTTAAAATGACAGAAGCAAAATTGACAGATTTAAAATGACAGATGTAAAAATGACAGCAGTAAAATTGACAGATTTAAAATGACATATGCAAAAATGACAAATATTTAAAATTGACAGAGTCAAATTTAGCGCACGCACGCAAGATGCTGTGATATAAAATGGCTGCCTCTCTGTAGTAATACAGATTTCTTCTTCTTTTTCATGACACGCCACCTAGTAGTAGTACACAGCGCATCGATAATACAGATTTCTTCATGACGCCCTCTCTTAGCAATACACACTAATTGTAGCATTACGCCCTCTATTGGCAGCACACAGATTGCCGGTAATACAGATTCCCGTAATGGCGGACGGGCGTGGCCAAAATGGCGCCCAAAGGTCCAAAATGGCGCTCGTTCAATCAGAGAACAGCAGGCGTGTCATCCAAAATGGCGCTCGTCCAATCAGAGAACAGGAGGCGTGTCATCCAAGATGGCCTCGACCAATCAGAAGCAAGGGGAGGAGCTAGAGGAGAGGGGATAGCCAATCAGAGCGCAGCAGGCGTGGCCAAAAAAAACTGGAGGGGCAACGCTCAGGTGTCCTAATACCTACTGTTGTATTACATCTAGATCTAACATCCTATTAAGTTCTTTGTTTAAATGACTTAACATATATGGAGACATTAAGTATTGCCTCTGCTTAATTGGGGTTGCATTTCCCGTATCAATATTATAAACCAACTTATTAGTTCGAGATAATTTTCCTTCTCGAGCTAGACTTTTGAATTCTTTGATAATATCGTTTAATTCTTGTTTTTGAGATTCGGATAAAGTATTATGGACTCCTAGGCTGTCCTCACTTATATAGTTAATCTCATGTGAAGGAATACTAACTTTTATGTCTGTAAGACTGGATATTTCCCAGGAATTATCTTTAAAATCTATGCTAACAGAGAATTGGCGACAAAAATCGCTCCCTAATATAAATGACTGTTTAAGCGAAGGTACTATTAAGGCAGGAATCATTTTTAAGGTATTCCCGACACAAAGAGGTAAGTCTACTATGCCGTTAACAGATTGACGAACGCCATCTGCTGTGATGACAAATTTATGTTTGGAAGGTCTTGCACGAAGTTGAAACATTTCAATAATAGGTATCCCATCAATACCTACTATAGAAGAATTTGCACCAGAATCCAAGAGAGCAATAATCTCCTTGTCAAAGAGACTAATTGAAACAAATGGACGATTATCATTAGGTTTTTGAACTAACAGAGAAGCTGACTCATTTAAGGGATTTATTTCATCTTCGGTTTTGTGTTTAAAACAGTTAATATCAGAGTTAGTGGTCAATTTTAAAAATGGAGATAGTTGTCGACCGTTGCAAACTATCTCCTTTGCCCGTTTCCCTGATTGTTTATATGTTTTGAACATTTCTTACATGTAGCGGAAGTAACATTTGCTTCTCCGCATTTAAAACAAAATTTCCCATGCTTCATAGTACAATTTTGGAAGGTGTGGTTTGGTTGCTTACAATTCCAACAAACAATAATTTTATCAGTATCGTTAGCAAATTTCGTGTGTGATATATTACTTTTAGAATTATAAAACATTCGAGGCGAATTATGATGACCCCCTTGGGATTAACGCTGAGAAACACTGCTTTTCTGATCATTGTTTCGTTTAGGAATAAACGTTCGTTTATCATTATTTGTGTATTGAGCAAAGGGTATACTAGGGCTTTCTAAATTACTAGGAGGTGTTGAAGGAGACTCTGATAAATAAGCCAAGTCTGGTTCCAATAATTGTATAGATTGTTTACTAGTACATGGGCGATTGTACTGTTGTTTTAGTGAAACCTCTTCTAATTTTTTACATGACTTGGATAGCTCACTTAAATTTTGAAAATCAATTAAAGCTAATTGTTCCACATATTTAGGAAGTAGATTAGCGCGGATGTACTTTATTTTAGTTGCTTCAGCAATTTCCCTATTAAAACGTCTAAAAAAGGATTCCATTGCTGCTACAAAAATAGTTACTGATTCGTTAGCACCTTGCCTACGATTTCTAATTTCGTTCCATAGCTGATCCTCGTAATCACTTGGAAGAAAGTCGCGTTTTAAAGCTAATACTAATGACCCCCTTGACATCCTTGACCTAATCTAATATATCTTCAAATAAATGTTTCTCTTTTTTTAAAGATTAATTCATATAAAGGATTAATTAAAGATTAATTCTTATATTATATATGCTAATAGCTTTGTTCCTGCAGAGTCATTGGATTAGTTCTGTAATAGAACTGGAACAATAAACATGCGCATACGCACTAAATTTCGTTTTGGAACCATTCTATTATTTACTGTTTGTTGGAACATATTTGGAACTTTTAATCTGGAATTTAAAATTGAGGTTAGGTTTGGCGGTCGCTTGTCTTGTTTGTTGTTTTTAAACATAACAGGCGTAAAAAGAATTTCAATAATAAAATAATTAATATTATTATAATAAAATAAGTAATAAGTATGGGTAAGTAAAACTATAAACTGTATACATTTTACATTAGTAGAATACAGGTGTATGTAATTTTAGCCAGCTATCTGTTGATTGATGATCAATTAATACCCATCGCAGGAGCAGAGCAAGCAACTGTAGAAGAGAACAGCCTTAATCCAGAAGAGGAAAATTATAACCGAGAAGGGGAAAATATTGGGGAAAAGGAAAATCTCATCAACAAAAACAATATTATTTATAATGTGAATGAAAGTGCTTGTAATGACAACAAAGAAAAAGAATACAAAGAGTGGACAGGAACTGCCACAAGAAGTTTCATAGCGTTATATAAAAAATATAGACCAAAGGTAATATCATTTGAGATGAGAAATCTTAAATTAATGTTTGAAAAAATATCAACCGATATGAAACAGCAAAATTTAAATTATTCAGCAAACAACTGCTCAAACCGCTGGAAAGTATTAGAGAGGAAATATAAAGACTTCATAGATAACCAAAAAAAGACTGGTCGTAGCCGAAAATATTTTGAGTTTTTTGATGAAATGCAGGAAATCTTGGGAAAGAAAAAAAGTATAAATCCACCTATTTTACTAACTGCAAATACTGAAATTTTAAACAACATAACACAGGACACAGAAAACCAAGAAGTAAATGCAGGTGGAAGTGCAAATCTTCCTAGCTCTACTACCGAATCTGAAGATGTAAATAAAAGAAAAGCAGAAGAATTATCTGGAAATACAAAAAAATATAAACAAGATTTACTCACTGAAATACGGAAACATAAATTAGCCTTTTATAAGGAAAGAAAAATAGCCCTACAAGAAATGGTTAGTTAAAAAAAACGCTACTATACTGAAAGACTGCAAATAGAAAAAGAAAAAACGGAAGCCATAAGAAGTCAAACAGATATTTTGTTAAGTCTTCTTCAAAATCAGAAAACATAATTTTATAATATAGATATGTTTGGTAATATACATAGTATGTGCCCGTTCATTTTGTTTTGATTGATCTAATATTTTTGTTGATATTGTGCAGTTTTGTCACATTTTTTCTAGTTTAATAAATACAGCTATTATAAATAAAATAGATCACTGAATAATTTAGTTTTTATAGCTTTGGTATTACACATTTGTCAAACTATAAGGTTCCTGAATAGGTTTATGTATATCTTTGTCATATGTATTATAAATGAAATATATTATGAATAAAGTGTTTGGTAGAACAACAATCAAACTGCATGTTTATTAAAAAATGTTTTATTCTATTAATAATTTAAAAATCTTTAATAACACATTTACATCCTATGTAACAATCTAGCGATGTGATCCCTCATCTGAATTCCATTTCTATCATCGTAATCTCCATCACCTTCTATTTCTAGTATGATTTCTTCATTCTCTGCATCATTAATATGTTGTTCATTTTGTTCTACCAAAATGTCATCATTTAATGCTAAATTGTGAAGAACACAGCAAGCACGAATGAAGTGACAAATATTTTGTACTGATCTTAATTTCAGATGGTAAAGTTGTCGAAACTTCTGTTTTAATAGACCAAAGCAGTGTTCAATTATATATCTATTTCGTGCCAACATTCTATTATAGTTTTGTTGAATTCTAGTCAAGTTCCCTCTATCACGATATGGTGTAAGTAAGTATTCCGTACATGGATATCCGCTATCACCTAATATATATTTGTTTCTTCCACATTTTTCTTCCATTTGCCTGGATAATGGAGATACTCGAAAAACACGACTATCATGCACAGAACCTGGATACCCTATGAAAATGTCCCTTATTCTTTTTTTGTGATCACAGACCACTTGCATCTAAAAAACAACTTTAATTAAAAATGCTTAGATATTTATTTTTAATACTTACTTGAATAGAAAAAAAGTGTTTCCGGTTTAGATATGAATCTGCATCATCACTTGGCTTGTCAATTTTAATGTGGCATCCATCAATGACCCCCACAACTCCTGGAAAACCTTTTTCTTCGAAGAAATTTTCAATTTCAATTTTTTCTTCATCTCTAGGCCAAGTAATTATCTCGCCGGATAATGAACTTAAAAATGTTGTGACTCTGTTCACTATTCTACTCAATGAGCTTATAGTAATATTAAAGCGGTCAGCAACATCTCGAAATCCGGCAGTTTGATGGCCCGCAAACCATAAAAAAATTAAAATGTGCTGATGGGATTCTACACTGTAAAAAATGAGGTAAAATTACCTTGGGAAAGAGGTAACTTTTCGCTATTATTTGCGGTATTTTTACCCTAAAATTAATTTTACCTATACATTTAGTAGTTTTACTATTTGTGGTAAAATGCCCTGTAATTATGTAAAATTATACAAATATAAGTAATTCTACTACATTGAACTGGTTAAAATCACTATCCATAATATAAATTTACATAACTCAGACAATTTTTTCCTTACAAATGTATAATTGCTCAATAACTTAATTCATTTTTAGTGTAATATTAAAGATAAGATGAACTTGAACAAGAATAGTGTAATTTTACCCTTAATATTTACCCTTAATTAATATTTCGCTGATCGCACTTGTTTGTGACCTTCGTTTCGTGAAAGAATTCAGGAATCCATTATGAACAGTCCAAATAGGCTTTTTGGGGAATGGTCGGAATGGTGTGTACCATTCTTTTATGATTTCGGCGAGGCGTACTCTATCGATATCGAACGAAGTATTCATTCTGTTGCTTATTAATATTTTGTTTTTCGTTGTAGTGTAGTGCGCATTTATTAAAGGCAAATATTTACACGTATGACCGAAGATGGGAAGAATTTTATTTTATAGTAGAAGTTAAAAAATAATAATCGGTAAGTACCTATATGTTAAAATTACAAATTTAAACCAATAAAATAAAAATATTTAATTTAATGTTTTTCTAGGATGAATCAAAAATTGAAGAATTCGAAATAAACTAGCATAACTGTAATTGAGAAAGGTACTCGTGTATAATTGTTTATATAATTTATAATTTTTTAATTTTCTAGGTGGAATCGAAACTTTATCTGAATGTCTTTGAGAGACCAAATATTTCCGAAAGCCCCTGAAAAGAAGTTCTGTTAATGTCTTATATTTTATATAAGTACATACGTTCAATAAAAATTACTTTGATTTTATTTTGTTTCATACAATTCCTTTACCTATGTAAGTAATATTCAGAGGAACGATTGAATTTGCAAGTACTTTCGCAAGTCATCGTTACATTCAAGAAGTATTTTCACATTTGTATTTTAACCCTGAAAAGTACTATTGCCATGAAATATTAACTTTGTCATGTAACTTTACACAGGTGTTTTAATGTTAAAATGTAAAATTACATTGAGATTGTAATTTTAATCTGTAAATTTACTTAAAAAGGAAACATTACAATGCAAATTTAACCTAATGTTGAAATTTCCCCACTTCCTATGAAAATTACACTTTGAAGTAAATTTACCCCAAAAAATGGAGGTAACATAGTTGCCTCCATTTTTTAGGGTATAATTCACCGGTAATTTTTTAGAGTGTAGTTTTCCAAATCCTCCTCTATGTTCTGGATTAAATAATCGGCTTGTTTCAAATCTTGCTGCTAAATTATTAAATATAAGTCTTGATACCCGGAAATGTTCCATAAAAACTTCTTGATTATATTGCGGGACAGTATCTTCATAATAATTCATATTTTTTGGCTTTTGCTCCCACTGTCTTTCATCTTCATCATCAGAAGAGCTACTGCTTGATAACCACATACTGGAATCTGATGAGGAATCGGATAACATCTTATATGGAACTTAATTCACAAAAACTACGAAGTTTTAAAAAAATTATACAATTTTTAGGTTATGAAGCAAAACAGAATTTGGAAATACTTAACTAGATGTTAGAATTTGTAGAACTGTTCCAAATTAGTTTTTATTTTGAATTCCTGGCTGCTGGAACAGCAATTTAAAATTCAAAATCCCTAAATTGGTTCTAGAATTCTCTGCTGGAACATTATTTTGACATTGCACATGCGCAGTTAGTTCCAGAACTAAAACGTTACTGTGCAGGAACAAAGCTAATATCATTATAGATATTAAAAACAAAAAAGAATCGACAAATCATTTAGATTTACCACACTATAGTGTCACTACAATAATACAATTTAATTTGGCCAATTCATAAACATACGAAACCAAACACTGTATATAAGTAATTGAAATTAAAAAAAATCGGAAAACTAAATAACATTCAGTTCATAAATAAATTATGAGTACACCCTGTATAATGCCTTTAAACATTTTTGATGCTTTTATCTTATTCATTTATTAATTTTTCAAAATAAAGTTATCCACTAACTTTAAAATGCTGTTTATTAATAGAAAACAGTAACAAAAGGTATAAATGATAAGCTATTCGTACGGCCTATTCTGATATTGATAAAAGCCGTAACACTGCTTGAACTTCTACGCAAAAGTAAGACCTTGACAAAGATTTTCAAATAAAAATATTCATTTACCATCAAGGCAAAATTTAAAAATACAATTTCATAATTAAATACCATAAATTCATTAATAAATGATGCACTTCCATTTAACATGAACGTTAAATGCAAAAATAAATAGAAGCAGTAACAGAACAATTCGGCCAGCACGTTGGACGCGCCACTTTTTGTGACCTTAACTTATTCTTTTTGAAAAGGACCCAAAATTTGCTACGGCAGCTCAGGTTTTTCTGAAGAGCAGGGGTCAATTGTTCTTACTTACTTGCTTCCACTTACCATATTTAATGAGCGCCACCCAATTTTGCCCTTCATAGAAAACTTCCCTGTATAAATTGGGAAAAAACACGGAAATATTAAATAAGAAATAAGAAAGAACTACTTAAGAATCGCTGTGTTTATTATAATACAAATTTTCTTCTTTTAAATTACTCGCTACAATAAATTTCAATAATATGTTAAGGTCACAAAGTATTGCACAAGCTGACAACACTGTGGATTGCAAATACTCGAAAGCAATGGTAAGGTTGCTGTGCAAAGCACACCTTAATTATTACTATGGTGACTTAATTATTACTGTGGTTTTTGTCGTTATTTATTTATATTAAAAGTCTAGTCACGGTTTAATTGTTTATTGCTTTTAAAATAATAAAAGGGAACTTATTACAATATTTATTAAAAGAACTTATTCTCTAACAACACTATTACTTAATTACTGGTTAAAGTCTATTACACCATCTATGCTATACACACAAAAGTCTTCTATTTATTTAAACATTTATTTTAAACACCATTTTCTGCTATAGTGTTTATTTTCAATGGTTCGCGGTCGTTTCAACGCAAGATTCTGCAATCGACTGACTCCATTGCGCCTATGAAGTGTTTATTATAATGCAACACAAGAAGCTTCTAGACCACTCAGGTACCTTCTTGCATATTCTCGGCGTCTGTAGGAGATTATGGTACTTTAACGATCGCCGATGGCTGTTGGAACATTCTGACACGGTCTGGAGTCTCGTTTGCAGTCGTATCAAACGGTTAGTGTTAGACGGTTATCACTTGTAATTACACGAGTGCTTCGAAATTATCGATTTGTAATACGAACGTTGATTAGCAACCACGAGTGTCATTTTTTGACGTTTTAATTTCCCGACGTGCAACGGAGGGAAATTTGTCAAAAAATGACACGAGTGTTGCGTTTTAATCAACTTGAGTATTACAACAGATAATTTCAGAATTATCATTTATACTATTATTTCATTACTTATTATTTCATGATACAGTTGTTTATTTAAGCATCTACTTATTAACATAAAGATTAGTATTTGACATGAAAGTAAAAAATGGGACACATGTGACACTAGTTCTCAGCGTTGTCACGAAGATAAAAACAGTCGAAAAGGACAATAAAAAATTATCGAATTATCGCTGTAATCCAAAAAATAAAGCCTTGCGATTGGTCAAAAACGAAGTAGAATGAAATAATCTTAGTGTAATTTTTTATTTTTATTTAAATTCAACGTTTAATGGGAACAGAACTGACAAGAAAAACAGTTAAATTTTTCCAAAAGTCCAAGAAAATGTTCTGCTAAGATGTTAAGAAAATCTTCTTCTCTCACTCTATTTGGAATCATGACTGGCCCCAATATGTGGTTGTTTACAATACCCATTCACACGTTTAATGAAAATCTGTCTTGATGGCCCCTGGCATAGACTACCCGTGGATTGTCAATGCTCCAATGATGTAAATTATGTAAATTTACAACGTTATTCCTTGTAAAACAGCATTCATCAGTCCATATGATATTTCTAGGAAAATGTGGATTTCGTACATTAAGTTGGTTCAGCAGCCACTGACAAAATTCTATTCTTCAAGGGAGATCACCAGGTTGTAGTGCCAACACCTTAGTATAATGAAAAGGATGCATCCCCTCATCTAAAAGCACTTTATCCACTAAACTATGATGGGTGTCAAGCATGTTCCAACGGTTTTTGTGCTAATTTGAGGATTTTCATGAACTAATTCTATCACTTCAGCTTCGAATTCTGCTGTTCTCCTGGTCTGTGGACAACCAGCATCAATTCTGACTGGAATGAAGCTACCAGTTGTGCTAACACAGTTTTCTAAGTTAAGGATTAGTTTATGATCAGGATGTCTTGTATTTGGGAACTGCATAAATTCTTGCAGCAGCATTAGCGTTCATGTTTTGCGGACCATAAAACAGATGCATGTCAGCATATTCTTGCAAAGTATACTCCATACTACCAAGTTTTATTTTGAAACACAAAATTAAATTCAAAATGTCAGGTCTGACACTTACTTAGTCGTATTGATTTTAGTGACATTCAAAGGCATCTTTATTTTTAAGCTATTACTTAAATTGCTGTGGTGTCAACTTTACTTTAGGAAATTCCTTAAAAAATATAGGCAGCATGGGCAAACCATTTTTTACGTTAAATCGAAGGTAAAGGTTGATGGATTGTATCGATTCTTACCTTTTGAATTAAAGTGATCATGTTTAACATAAGTTTGCTAGTTTTTACTTAGTAATAAAATAGTAACTGCTTCAACTTTAACTGTTAATATTTATGTTGCTATTAAGGTTAGGTAAGTTTTGACGACGATTTACCTGTCACACCGACGTCCTCTCTTACTGGTTCGCTGTTGTCCCTGCAATTTTGAGACGCCCTGTATAAGTTAATGCAAAAAGATTTAAATTAAAAATTACTAAATGAACCGTTTTACTTTTTTAATATTTGTTGAATAAATTTATCTTTTTTAATCTGCTCATATAAAAAGTACGCTTTGCCAATCGCGCTTCAAAAGTGGAAGATGGCATGATAATTTTGAATTTTACTATGAATTGAGCAGAAATTATTATTTTCATACACAAAAATATAAATTAAAACACATCGTGTTTTAATAATGTGAGATTTCATAGTTATAAAAGTTTAAAAATTTGAAAAATTTCCAATTAATGGACGACTATGCTCACAATTTCAAAATGATATGTAAATCACAGACAGCACCCTAAGACAGACTGTTTCGAGCTATTGGCTCTCTTCAGTTAGGGGTAGCTGCCTGTGATTTCCAAACACATCATTCGAGCTTATATACCAGCTCGGAAATAACATTAACACCGACAAATAATAGTGGTGCCTTCTGTAGGAATCAGACCGCACTATGCGGCTTCATCTGATTATCCTTATGGTTTTATGGACCAATTATGGATTTTGTTAATTTCAACTTGCCCATTTTTTATTTTCCAAAATTTTATTAGCTTTTTTTCAATTGCCTCATCTGGCGAATACCTTTGTTTGTATGCCGTATAGGAGCCTTTTATTTCTACGAGACAATCGTTCTCTGCTACAATCCCATCTGGAGAAGCGCCCAGGAAAAATCTATAAAGAGTCCGCACGGAAAAATCTTCTTACTAAGTTTAAGTTACAGTTAGTCTTGCGTCAGTTTCATGAACTTTTCCGTGATTTTAAAGATGGTTATGAAATAGGACGAAATAAGGTGAAGCAGTGAAATGTGCAAAGGACTAAATCCGGGTCGTGTTTCCGCTTCCAGAATAACATTCCTAAAACAACAAACTACAGTAATACGTCAAAAAACCATATTGGATAAAAAAACGACACTTACCTTATTTATACCTGCGCAGCGGATGAATGGTCCCTTGGTTTGCGGGTTGATCTAAGTAGCCTGGAAAAAGGCTTCACAAATCAAAAAATGCACGCACCGTAAGACCGAATTAACACTTCTGAAGATTATAATTTATAAAATTACTGTTACAAACTGAAAGTGATTTAAAGTAACTATAACTTGTAATGAAATCTAGTCTAATTCCGTGGAAAATCAAGAAAAGTGAAGTTTCGTTTAAATTATTGTATTTATAAAATCAAAATTATGTGTGTTTAAGTTGCAGCTTGTAATTTAGTAAATTGTAATTTGCAGAAAAATTTAAAATTACAAACAGAGATTTTTAAAAAAACTCGAATAATTTCGAAAAAATCTTCCGTCCACACTCAAAGAGGTTAAACGAAAAAGTGAACTGAACACTTTGACACTTTGAAATGTTGTATTGGTTAACAGTGTTGCCAGATATTATTGTTGCACGTCGCCAATTTGGCCGCTAGATGTCGCTAAAATGACCCGAAAGTCGCCCTGACCCAAGAAAGTTTGTTTTAAAAAAATACATGAAAAGGGCGTTGCCTTTTTTACCATGTGACACCTTGTATGAAAGTATTAATTATCCTCTATAGCAAATATTTATGTTATAAGTTCACGCACAATAAAGATTCAAAAACAAAACAAAGTAGGCGTAGGTATTATTTTTTCCAAGTTTTTATAGCTTTTTAAACCGTTTGAAATATAAATTAAAAATTCTAATATATTCTATTTCATTTTCGTACAAGTTTTCGCATATAAATATGTCTCTGTGTTAGAAAGACACCTTTCCTGACTTTGTTGCAACACTTGATTTGAGAAATAGCCTAAATTGCTACCTGCGATTTTTTTAAACAATTTGTCGCAAGGACTCTTGCAAAATCGCCCAATCTGGCAGCACTGTGTTGGTTCGGTATAACAGTTATAGCTAGCCGACGAGTAGGGAGAAACCAATACAGGTATATATTTCTTAGAATTTGTTTGACAAATTGCTTTGTATGACTTGGCTTAGCAACTCGGGTTACCATACAATATAAAGAAACATTATTTTAGCACTGTTAACAGAAAACGCTTAATTCTATCAAACACTTACTTTTTTAAACAAATACATTTACTTTTTCAGCAAAACTTTATGTTATGTGTATCAAAATATGATCAGTTTAATAACAATATTTTGTTAAGTGTTCAAGTATAATTAAAATTTGCTCTTTTAATTAGTTCTTATAATAATTAGTGCTCATGTAATTGCCAACCAACTTGTACTGTTGAAAAAAATGCAACGTTAAACCAACAAAAATACAGAATTAGACTGTAACAAACAATTATTTAAGACTGAATATACAACAGCAAATTCATTTAAAAATAACTACATTCAAAAGTAATTCAAATTAAATTTTTTAATACTATTTTTTTTTCATTTTTATTGTTTCCTTTGTTATTTTTCACAGCTTTTTTAATACTTTTTGATTTGAAAGGAAATAATAAGTGCTTATGAAAAAATAAAACTAATTATAACTTTTCTTATTTCGAAGATTACTATCGACTTTAAGTAATTTATTTTGATAACTGTCAGAATAGTATTGTTTAGTTTGAAAATTTGCCGTTTACAACAAACACTATATAGGTAATTGCCTACATGTAACTAAAAGTGATACTGTATATGATCACCCTTAATTATTTCCGTACTGAACTATTTCTTTTCGGGCTCAAACACAGCGATTAATACCATTACACCATCATTTTGAAAATAACACTCGACACAGGTTCATATTTATAAAACAGTATTATTTTAAGATATGTATCTTTATTTATAAAAAATAATTATAAATATAATTTTAACGTGTAATTAAACATTGTTTTGATCTGGATCTTTTTCTTCTTCCACGTATTCTCCTTCTTCCACGGCTGCTTCCACTTCTGACCTTGCTGCATTCTCCTCCTCGTGTCCTCCTAAAGAGGGAAAAAACAAAGAAATGAACGTCGGCTTAATCTCGCATGTTATATTCTGTTAGCGCTTTTCCACGAGTTTTCTTGTGGTGATTTAAACAAAAACAAAAAGCATTAACGGGTACTTACTAGATCCTGCTGGAACGTCCGCCGAGCCTCCTCTTGCAGGCGTCTTGCCTTTGCCAGGCGTTCCTCCGACGCCTAAACTCCTCCTGCAGGGATTTCGCCTTCGCCAGCCTCTGCAGCTTTTGTGCCCCACAACACCGACAATAAGTGAACTTATCTGTAACAGAGATAACAAAGAACGCTGTAACTTCGGAACAGGAAGGTTATCGTAAAAACTGAAAGCAATTTATACTTACCGGGCAAAATATGGCTGCACACATGGCAAAGGATCAGTTTTGTCACGTACTGCAGCATCTTATCCGCGCACATCCGATTGACGGCGCAGTGTGGCCAGCCTGTAAAATCGAAAACGCTAGTTAAAACAAAGCCGATTATCAAAAAGGTATGAAATAACTTACGAACGACGTTTCGGAGCACTATTGATTTCCCGCAGCCGTTACAAAATAACGGCGTCTTGGGCGCCGGCTCGGGTCTTCTACCCCCCCCCAAACATCCTAACCTAATATCTAAACACCTAATATCTAAAAACCTAATATTTAAACTAAAAATTACGAAAACACATATAATAATAACAAATAAGAACAAAACTAACTAAAAACAAAACTTAACTAAACTAAAAACTGAAAAACTTCCTATTAAATTAACAAACACTAATATTAAAAACAATTACCTAACGAAAAACAAATCATAACGATGTTTCGTTAGAAAAAATAAGCGCGGTAAGCATACTTAAGGAAATCGGTAGGTTCTAATAAAAATCGGTATTTTCTTTAATACTACTTTCTTCAGTAGTATTAAATAAAGAAAACTATTTTTATATGCATATGTTATTTAATTTAATTAATCGTAACAAAAATATAAGTTCCTACAGTACACTAAAGACTAAATACGTATTATGAGTACGCTAAGACAAAATATATATTACATGATATAAAACAATTATATTTATTTTCTACATTTTTTAGTATTTTATCATTCATTTTTTCGATAAGGTTGTTACTAATTTCAAAATTATAACAATTATTATTACCAATATACTGTTTGGTATGCATTAAACCGCATATTGTAGCAGGTTCTAACTTATTTCTAGTTTTCGTTTTCATTAAATTAATGTTGGAAAATTGTGTTTTTACATTGGCTGACGAATGAGGCAACCATAAAATGTTTTCCACAAATTTACTTAACACAGGGAACATCAGTTCATCGTCTCCAAGCCTTAGTGATTTAACATGACGCCAAAATATTATAACGTCATTACCAAGCCCAACCAACTGGGTGCTGAATGGGTAGTTAATTGCACAATTTCGTGTAGTCGAATGTATAGGTATAAAATTACGGTAGGTTACGGTACGGTTAGGTATACATGCGACTACACGAAATTGTGCGCTTAACTACCCATTCAGCAACCATGTGGTTGCCCTTGGTCATTACTAAAGTATTTGATGTCGCTATAATTTCGTAGTAGCCGCCACTCGGAATCAATTGTTTGTAATTCAGTCATATTTATTAAATTTGGAAAAAGAAACACATCTGCCAAAGAGCTAATATTGCCACTTTTCACTTCTTCTCGATCAAGAAATGATAATTTTTTCAGGTTATTGTTTTTTAATGAAAATCTATGAAGAATTTGCGAACAACCTTCTATTAAAAAATCCAAACATCTTAACCCTTATGTCAACAACGGTGTAGACTAACAAGAACCAACAACATAGGTCTGACTAGACCTGTGAATATTTTCATATAAAATATCAAGGATATTGAAATAAAACGGCATTTTAAGGAATAAGATAATATACTTTATATGTTTAAGAATATAAAACAAGCTTTATTGAACTTAAATTTTAATTAACAGTAATGTTTCCTTCATCCTGGCGGGTATAGATGCACTTATGACATTTGTGTAAATCCTGGCTGTGCTGCAAGCAAACAGATTCATTGCAGGTTATACAGCGAAACCTCGTTTTGCGTTGTAGTTTTTCATTTGTATAACTAACAGTGGCGTAGCTAGCGTTGAGTAGGCCCTGTATGATACATTGCCCAGTGGGCCCTAGTAAAAATATAGGTAAGTGGGGTACATTTACTTATAAGAAAAGACGTGTAACAAATGAACTAGATTTTTATTCAAAAAACACAACTTAAAGAGCAATTAATGCATAATATATTACTAAAAATCTGGTTTTTAAGAGTATAAACAAAAATAAAAACTAAAGTATTGCGATACATAGCAAAAACAAAACTAACCATTGAAAAATTAAGGGCAAATGGCTGTTATATGGCTACCTTCCTAACCTTCTTTTCAGCAAATATGCGAATTAAATTCTCCATATTTACTGAAGAATTTAATATCTCAGGCTCTTCTTTTTCTATGGACAATATGGACAAATCTGAAAGTCTTTCCTGTCCCATGGAAGTTCTCAGGTAACTTTTTATAAGTTTTAATTTAGAGAAACTTCTTTCTGCTGTAGAAATTGTAACTGGAATTGTTAAGAAAATTAAACAGGCAGTTATTACTTCTGAGAAATTGCAGGCTATACTATTAAATTTTATTAATATCAATTCTGTCAATTCTTTAACAGTATTGATTTTTTCAATTTCTGTTTTCATACATTTCTTTAGTGACAACAACTGCTCGTAAAAATCTTCTGTTATGTCCTTCTTATATTTGGCTATAAATTCCATTGCCCTCGTTTTAATAATTTCGTCAGATAACGTAAGTAGTTTATTTGGTTGTAGAATTTCAAATATATTATTGAGGCTACACAGGCTATGAAATCTATTTTTGGTCTGCAAAATAAAAATGTCCAAGCATCGATAATATACGTTTACTCTGAAGTACGATTCCGGATCAGAGATTCTCTCATCCTCCGCCAATTCGTCAAAAAACCGTTTAGTTTTCCTTGTTCTTTTATTTTTAAAAGCCGGTGTTACATTCCACTGACTTGCCAGAATTTCAGAATCTTTTAACAATGAAACAAATGATTTTTCATTTCGTAAATTTGTTAGATTGTTAAGAAGATTTTTAAGTAGAATACTGGCTTTCTGCAAATCAATATTATTATGTTGTAACGCTTTAGAGGTGGGACTAATAATTTCAAATAATGCAGAAAATGTATTGATTAACAATATAAATTTATAACTTTCGAGCATTTTTGTTATGTTTTGACACTCGTCAAAATATAACAAAACATAACGTTCATCGGTTTTGGTCGAAATCAAATTTAATTCACACAACGCTTTCATTACTGTTCTATAGTTTCTTTTAATTGCGAATAAAGCATCATTTCTTGAAGACCATCTCGTAGGACATACTTTTTTTAGAGTAATTTTATATTTTTCTGACGCGTATACAGTACCTAACATAGCCCACCGTTTTATGCTATTACCAAAAAAAGCGTAGATTATTTCTAAATTGTCAAAAAATTGTGATACTTCGGAGACTGCATCGTTTAAGACTAAATTTAAGGAGTGTGCCGCACAATGAACATAATCAGCATTTGGTGCATATTCTTTCAAAAGTGCTTGTACCCCAGCGTATACACCAGACATTACATTAGCACCGTCGTAACCCTGCCCTCTACACTTAGCTAGATCGATTCCATATACTTTGACAGTGTCCAGAATTTCATTTGTAAGACCTAGTGCGGTACCATCCGCTACCGCTTTAAACCCCATAAATGATTCATGTATTTCTATTTTTATAGGTACATTGTTATTCTCTGTTATCGAGACATATCGGAAAATTATGGAAAGTTGATCAACTTTTGAGAGATCTTGGGTTGTATCCATGATTATTGAAAAGAAAGGTGCCCTGTTTATATTTAAAACAAGTTTCTTTCTAATCTCCGACCCTAGTAAATTAATAATCTCGTTTTGGATTGTAGGACTTAAATAATTTATATCGCCTTTTGGCTTTAAAAGAAGTTCTTTCAGGACAGGATCATAATTAGACATTAACTGTAAAATTGATATAAAGTTTCCAGATTGAGGATCATGACCCCTCAAAGGCAAATTGCACGATGCTAAAGTAATTATAACATTAATTATACGATGTAATACGTCTCGCCAGAAATAAATCTTACTATTAATTTCACTTTCCAAATGAGTATCAATTGTGTTTTTATGAAACCAATTATTATAGGTTAGAGCTGAGTGAATGTGCTGCTGGGACATTTCATGATCAGTAATATTTTTTGAAAAATTACTTCTGACAGAAATTCCATTGATCCATGCATTAGAATATGACTTACTATGACGATTTGCTAATAACCAACAAAAATGACATACTTTGTTTAAGATGACCGAATAACATAACCATTGCCTGACTATTTTTATGCCTGCCTTATTTAAATATGAATAATGAAATACTGAAAAACTTCTCATTGTTTCCGGGTCCTTTGGAAATGGTCCAAGTGGTTGATAGGGCCCTAATTGGAAAACAATCTTTCTCTCATTTTCTGTAAGACAGTCACCGAAATTGCCCCTGTCAGAGCAAATGATTCTTTTAAGTTCTTCAAATTGTATAGTGTCGCGTAATTCTACTGCCTTTGGTTCAGGAAATTCTACAAATAAAAACATTTTCTATTTGAAGCTAAATTTAAATACAGTTAAGCGTTAATACCGTCTTCTTTGTCCGAGCTTCTTATTTCTGAAATACTTGATTGTTGAAGAAACGACGAAATCTCCGGCAGATTTTCAACACTTTCGTCTCTCACGTTTTGCCTCTCTTCATGGAATTCTACTTCCTTTGGTAGAACAGCTACATCAGGAGATTCTACAATATAGAAATATTTTTATTTGAAGTCTAAATACAATATTAACTGAAGTCCTTACCGATTTCTGTGCCCGAGCTTCTTGGCTGTTGAAAAAACGACGAAATTTTCGGCAGTTTTTCAACAACTTCATCTCTTTTTTGCTTTAATTTTCTTTTTTGAGCGCCACTAAGATAAATTTTTTTTTCACTCATATTTTAACACGTAACGAACACAAGCAGAAAACGATTTACGGGAACTCAATCGCACGTTTATTTAAAATACAATGTTTAACAAAATCTCAGACTACTTTGTCAGTCGATGTACAAAACGTAACTAAATAACAACCTTTTCTAGGGATGAAATCTCTATTAAGGCGACCAATGTATATTTTTAGCTAAACAAAAGAAAGCTAAAATGTTCACATTTACCAAATTTCTGTAGCATCTGGGTTACGCCCTGCTCGTAAATTAACAAATCGTCCTGTTCACACTTAAAACAAATTTAAGCCGACTTCTTAGTAAAATGTGCCCAAGTAAAAGAATATTTCAGAAATTCAGTCATTTAAAGCTATGCACATTTATACTAAACAAACATAATGAAGTTTGGGACCATTTTAAAAAATATTTGTAACGTCAAATACATGTTAACATAAAATGAATCAACGAATAAGGAATAACATAAATTATATATGTTACGCCAAACATTTTTTTAAATGTCCAGATTGTAATCATTCCGAAATTCAATTTTATAGCCCCTACATGCTATATATTCTTTGGTATTTCTGTTCTGTAAGTAGTACGACCACAAGTTCTATTAAAATAATTTTTGTTGAAATTGATTTTATGTCGTTTAGCCTAATGGACTGCAATTGAAGGTAATACCAGAATTTCTTGTACCTTTTTACAATGTTTGTAACCGTTTGTTTTAAAACATAATTGCAAATTTGCTAGGGATTTAGAAAAAATACTTATAAATTATAATCTTATATTAGTAATACAATTACTAAAATGTATATCTTAAAGAATTCCTTTTTACCTCTTTGGAGCAAATGCACCTGTAAAATAAATAATTGTGTGCTTTTCTTATAGTTCTGTTTCTACAGCTATTATTAAATTATTATTGTCCTTTTTATTCGGCCTTTTTAATGTTTGTTTTACAAATTACATTTTTGATGCATAAACTTTTAGAATAATAAAATATTAAAAAAAAAATAATTGATATTGTAGTGATCGGAGCCCAAGGGAGATACATAGGAGTAGTAATAAAGTAATAAAATGTCGACTCTTCCTAATTATTTATTGCTATTTAATCTAATAGATAATATTTATGGTTGGTGATCATCAAAGTTGGGTTATTATTATCTAAGATGAATAATTAGAGGAAACTTGCACTTACCTCTAACTTTGGCATCTAGTTAAGCTTATAATTGTTGATTAGCATTTGCTTACTTATTTTTTTATGACCTACGTTGTGTTCGTAAAAGAAATACCTACGTTGTGTTTAGGAAAAACAAGATATACCTACGTTGTGTCTAGTTCTTAAATGCACCAAAGAGTTATTTGTTTTGTTTCAAGTTTGCTTATGGTGGAGTTTGTCTTCAAACTCGTAAGTAATGGTTGAATTCAGGTAACTGAGATTCAGGTAACTCAAATTCGTATTCGAAGTGTACCACACACAGGTTTGGAGTTAATTGGAATGAAACACTGAATTTTCACAACAGAAATATACAAGATTTATTTAACAATCACCACGAGGACAGTGTTACAAAAATATTTACGGTTTATTTACAATGTCGCCCCTATTTTTAGGAGTCTTGAAAACAAACAATTTCATTTTCTGACTTTACTTTGAGTTATTTAAAAGTTTGGCTGAAAGAAAAACTGAAAAGAAACCTAATGAAACACTGAAGGGTTCTGGTCAAAATTATTGCGCCCTGATCAAGTTACTAAATAATGATCAATTTATTTCGGCTAAGTCCGATCTTTCGAATTAACACTTTCCTATCTTTATCTGTTCACCTTGTGATTATGGTTATCTCCTTTATGAGATTTACTTGATTTTATTCTTTATCTTATTTTTTTTCATCATTAACTTTCGTAAGAGCTGATCCGATACTGGTAAAATCTTAAGTGCTAATTTCTTTATATTTTTTCGTGAGCTATGCACGTATTGGTTAAGCCATGATTGTAATTGGTACTTCAATAGGAAGATTAATAAACCAAGAACTGACGTTTAAAAAAAATGGCTATTGTTTAACTGTTGATGTTTTCTTTGCTTGTTGGTAAACTCGGACAAATCTGATATAAATTTCTGTTTTTGATTTAATACTTAATTGATTGAAACTTGTTGGAAATTTATCAGATATGTTGAGTTTGGTGGAAGGATAGGTAAATAGGAAAGTTCGCGTCGTGTTACAATTTTACTCTCAAGCCAGGATTACTGAACCAAAAGCCGAAACAAGAGAATTTACATTCGAATCAAAATAAATGTTAAGGTTAATAATGTTTACATGCCAGTTAAGTTAGTCTAACTCAAATGTAAATAAATTTTGAGGTTTCCTATATGGAAACTAGATTTGAACGGATGAGTGCCGGGCTCCAAGTAAAATCACAGCACTATCGTGCTTTTGAGGAAATTTGGTAAAATATTTTATAAGCTAAATGATGCGCGATGTGACAATTCGCAAACCCGGATAGCTAAGGTGGGTTTTCACACACTTAGACTAACTGTTTCTTCAGATCAATGTGATTTGTAATAATTGTAAATCCCCCGTTGGTTCCAAATAGTAAATTTTGTTTTGTTTTTTGGTTTTGTTTTGTTTTGGTTTTACTTAGTTGGAACTTACAGGTGTGCGTGTGTGTAAAGTGTATGATCAGAGAGGGCTGCTCAAAATCACCTTAGAGCGATTTTTCCGCATTAGGAAAATCGGTCTAGTTACGCCTAACTAAGAAAGGAGTAACCCAAAGGGTTAGAAGGTTAGACGGTGTAGTTGGAGGTTGTAGGATAGTAGAACTTCAGAGATGTTTATTTCTCAAAATTGCTCTACTCACTCTCGTTGAGATTTGGTACTAAAGGGTTGAACTGGTGATAAATTAAAACAATACATTATAGAATTCCAATTACGTCCCTTTACAAGGAATCTTGTATAATGAATGGCTGGACTTTAACTTGAAAATTAAATTTAAAGAAAAGTAATTTGAAACAGTTTTCATTTTCGGACCAGTCTTAGACTTTCGAAATCTTTAGTTATCACAAGGTAAATAGATTTATGATTTAGAATTGACTCACGTTTCGTTGGCGACCAGATTGGTCTCCGCGGTGATGATTAATCCAAAATTGGTTTACGCTGCTGGTTCGCTGGCTGTTGCTTACGCTGGTCGTTCAAAATAATCCTTTGAATTTTTCACTAATTCACAATAATGCCCTAACTTAAGTTTGAAACTTAACGGAATTGCACTAATTTTAATTTTACACTAAACGATCACGTTACTAATAAAACTACCCGATAAGCTTAAGTAATTCTATTACTTAAAGTTTTCCTGACTTGAAACTAAACACCTAACGCACGCGAAATTTAGCTCGCACAATTTACAACTTTCCGCTAAATAACTTTCCTAAAATAAATCGACACAAAATTTAATTAAATTAATTTGTAAAATTAATTAAGATTTGTGTAACGAATAGATGAAAAGAATCTCGAAAGATATTTGCACCGATTCAGTAGTCAAAAGCGACTATCTACTTCCTGCGGCGAGGGTGCCTTTTATAACCTTTTTTGGTTTGGGTGGTTGACACTTTAGTCTGTTGTTAACAAAACTGAACCTTTTTTGTATAGGCGTTAATGACCAAAGTCCCTTCTCCTATCATTACCCCAAATTAAATTTTTTTAAACGAATTTGGAATATGGATTGGCGTGTTTCATTAAAATATGATTAGTCAAAATTATATGATTGTTATTTAAGAAAAACGGAATTTGTATCTAGATTGTCTTTCGTTTGAATAACAATTTGTTTTCGGTTTTAAGTATTCAAGTAAATTGTGTTCCGAGAAAACTCTTGAGAGGTTGTTAAATTGACTGTGACCCCCTTTTTTTTTAAACAATAACTTTCCGAAATTTCCCTTTTCGCAACTAGCTTAAAGTTAAGTGAGTTTGTTTCTCCCGGTCTTGGCTAGAGGGGGTTGACGGTCTATTTAGTGGCTGAAACGCGGCGTCTTTCTTTAATAACAATCGTAATTAATTATGTAAGCAAAACAAACATGTACAAAATGGTAATCCAAAATTACGAAATGATATCTTACAACATTACTCATGTGCTTTGAAACGAGACATTTAACAATGACACTTCAAAATTAAATTATTGACTTCTGGTATTACAATTTTTAATTCCCTTTTGAAGATTCATAACATAGAATGAACTCTATCTAAAATTAGTCTCTATTTTCGTCTTTTTCAATTATTTACTTATAGTCAAGTTTGGTTTGTTAACTGCGCAATGGATATGTATGTTCGGCCATTCCTTTGTTATTAGAAAGGCCCATATGTAAAACACACGTGTACTGTGTCGAATCAGGCATTTCCAAACTGCATGAGAACTCACGTCCCGACAAAGATTTTCGACGAGGCCTGCACCAAATTCTCGGACCCGCTGTCATCATAAGTCTTCGCGTTTAGCCCGACTTCTGGAAAACCTCCTAACGGTATCACATAACACGTTGTTCCCCGGAAATCGGCTGTCGATGTAGGAAAGAAATAGTAATATTTAAGACTGCTTGCGCGTTTTTAGTTACGCCCGTCGATTTCTGAAAGATAAAATAATTTTTAGAAAAAATGCAAATTTCCGACTTACTACATACGCCCCTTGTTTTCTGACGGACCCTTGGTTCAGCAGGAAACACTCCAAAGTAGTGAGGAGGCAATTTGCAGCGATGGTGATGCCCGCTTTGCTCTTGGTGGATGCGTGGTCTTCTTATTTTCTTCCACAGTGTAACTCTGGGCCCGTGGATGGTAACCCTGGATAGGTGATCGAGTATTTGCCAGAAAGGTTTAGAAGTAACATGCCTCAAGATGTTATGGCGAGTTTTCGTTGGTTGGTAAACTGGTGAGTTATTGTCTTGGTCACAAACCCAGTTGCTAGATCAGAGTTCGGCGATGGTATAACTTTAGGTTGGTTGCGTTGTAGATCCCTTTTATCTCCTGACTTTGAGAATCTATTATGCGGTAGGTGTTCGGGTGCGGCGTAGCTTGTATTATATATGGCCCTTGGTAAAGTGGTAAAAATTTCGCGTACTGTTTTGCTTCAGTATTCGACACAGGATTTGTTCTTAGGAGTACCCAATCTCCAATTTGGAATCTGGTGTAATTCGATTTCTGTTGTTTCTTTCTGAGTTCACCGTGGCGTTTCAAATTCTCCGTGACTTGCCGGTGGATTTCGGCAATAGTCTTATTTGGCGTTTTCGGGAGTAATTTGGTGGTCACAGCGTCTAATGGACAAGGCGGTTTATTTCCATAGACTATTTCATGTGGTGAGAAGCCAGTGCTGGTATGGATAACGGTATTTAAGCATTTCTCAATGTTGGGTATTTGTTGTACCCAGGATGAATGTTTTGCTAAACAATAAGCTCGGAAAATTATTCCAAGTTCCCTCATCACTCGTCCACAGGGGTTGGAGGCCGGATGGCGAATAGACGAATGAGTAGGCGTGATGTTGGCTCGAGTAAGCATTCCTTGCCAAATCTTAGACGTAAATTGCGTACCGTGGTCACTAAGTACGCACTTTGGCTGAATGTAGTTAGCGTAATCTTTCAGAATACGAAGCGCAGCAATTTTGGCGGTGGCCCTTCGGATTGGATATAATTTTAAATATTTGGAAAATGCGTCAACGACATCAAACACGTAGGTCGCCCCTCCTCTTCCTGAGGGTAGTGGTCCGTAGAAGTCAACACAGACTAAATCCCTAACACCTTTGGATAATATAGGCGTTAGCGGTCCTTGGGTGATCTTGTTCGGGTGTTTCGTCTTTTGGCATAGGTCACAGGTCTTAATTACACGGCGGATGTGGGCATACATGTCCTGCCAATAAAACGACCGTTTCATGGAGTTGTAGACTTTGGTAGCACCAAAATGCCCATAAAAATGATGATGGTACCAGACTAAATCTTCAACCTTTTCTTTTGGGATAACCAGTCTTTGCATATTGTCGATCCTTGAACGGTGCATTAAAGTGTCTCTGTGGATCTCGTAAGTCTCGAGGACATTTTTGTTTCTCAAATTCGGTAAAACCTGGTTGGTGGTTTTAGCCCGGATGATTTCTAGAAGGGCTGGATCGTTTTTCTGGTGGCTGTTGATGTCTTGTAGGAAGTTTAACATTGCTGGAGTTTCTTCAACTTCAAAGGCAGCTATAATTGGTTCGTTTCTCGGATATTTGCAGCCTCCTCCGTCAGCTGGATAGCGAGAAAGTGTATCAGCCACAACGTTATCCTTTCCCCTGACAAATTGGATTTGGTAGTCAAACTGGTTCAGAAATAGTGTCCATCGCGTTAATCGTTCATTTAATAATCGGCACCTATGGAGAAACTTTAACGCTTGGTGGTCGGTCTTTACGATAATTTGCATACCCTGGATGAAAGTTCGAAATTTTGTCATGCCGAATATTACCGCTAAGAGTTCCTTCTCTGTCGTTGTATAATTCAACTCTGGTCCTCTCAATGACCTGCTTGCAAAAGCAATAACGCCTCTAGATTCATCCGCTTGAATCTGGTATAGTTCCGCCCCTATCGCATAACCAGAGCTATCGGTTTGTACGTAGAACGTCTTTTTTGGATCAGGATGGTGCAGTAGTATCGCTTCGAGGAACAAGTCTTTTACCCGGTCGAAAGCTTCTTGTTCTTTGCGCCCCCATCTCCAAGTAGTTTTCTTTTGTAGTAATCGCGTTAAGTCGGTGGTCGCATAACTATACTTGGAGCAAAACTTTCTATAAAAATTGCAAAGTCCCAGGAAAGCGCGAAGATGTTTTTGTTTCTGTGGTTCCGGGAATTTCCGAATTGCGTCTACCTTCTCGGGGTCTGCTTCAATTCCGTTGGTGGTTAAAATATGCCCCAAGAATTTCACTTTAGATTTGAAGAAATGGGACTTTTCTAGATTTATAGTCATTTTCGCTTCCTTCAACTTCTGAAGCAGTCTCTCTAAATGTGTAAAGTGGTCTTCTAGCGTTTCTGAAGTGATGAGCAGATCGTCGATATAATTGACCACAAACTCTCTAACTTCTGGTCCCAGAACAATGTCCATTGCTCTGCTAAATGAACCCACGGCAGTTTTCAAACCAAAAGGTAATACTTGGTAGGTGTAAGTACGGCCATTATACAGAAATGCGGTGTATTGACGGCTTTCCGGAGATAGTGGAATCTGCCAGTAAGAAGAACGGAGATCGATCGTGGACATGTACTTAACCCCATGAAACCGATGAAGAAGTTCTTCAGTGGGTGGAGGTGCTTCACAATCTACTACCATTTTATCATTAATAATTCTGGCATCGAGACAGACTCTAACGCTTCCATCCTTCTTCTTGGTGACTGTCATCGGGCTCGCGTAGGGTGAGGCTTCTCTCTTTATGACGCCTAATCGCAGCATTTCTTCTATGGTCTCGTCTATGGCCGGTCTGAGCGCAAAAGGTAACGGGTATGGTCTTTTCACAAATGGAGTTTTGTCATGTAGCTTTATGTCGTGGGTGTACTTGTCTGTTAGTCCGGGGCTTTTACTAAAGACGGTTCTGTATTGAATAAATAGGTTTAGCAGTTGATTTTGTGTATTTGTGGCAATATCCAAAGAACGGACTTTATTCTCGAGTAATGCAGGCGATGCTAAGTCACTAACTAAGGCTTCAGTAGTTAAGGCTGCTGTGACTTGGCAACATAAATCTCCTTCAGTCCAAGAACCCTCTAAAGTGTGTTCTACTTCATAAAATGGTACTGTCAAACCGTGCTTTTGAAGGGAGATAGTCATTTCCCCAAAATCAATTTTAGCGTTTTGTTCTGTGAGCCAGTCAGCCCCTATTATAGCTGGTTTAATTAGGTTTTTGACGACTAGGCAAACAATTTCAAAGTTCTGGTTACTAATTTGAAAAGTTAAGAAAACTTGGATGATAATGCGACAACTACGTTGTCGTACTGCTCCTCGGAGTTGAATGGCTGTTACAGGTAATGTAGGGGGTTTTGTGCCACACATTAATAAACTATTCCACGTCTCTTCCGATACACAACTCACTTCACTTCCTGTGTCTATAAGGGCTTGGATTTGTAGATTTCCCAGTTTAACGCTGATTTCTGGTACTTTACTTTGTGTGGCTTCCGTTGGAGGTTTACGGTACAATGATAGGACCTTAATTTCGTTTCCGTTTCGATTCGGTTTGGTGGTTGGTTCGGGGTTTGACTTTCTTTTTCTGCTCGAAATTGATTTTAGTTCCAAGCTGCGTTTAATATTGGTTGTTTCCCTTGGGTTTCGAATTCTCGGTGAAGGTAAGACAATAGGAGAGCCAATTTTTGTTTGGGTGGAGCTACCAGTTCGGCTCAGTTCTGGGCCCCAGACCCGTTTCCCTGCTGTTGATTTGTCGTTTCCCCTTTTGGTTGTTGATTTCTTTGCCAATGTGGTCGATTGTTTTCATAACGCCGATAGTTGGGATAATTGTGGGCGTTGTTTTGGAAGCGCCTTTAGTTACCGTTTTGATGTTGCTGTGTCTGATTGTTGGTGCGGGATTGATTGTTTCGATTATTCTCTCGAGGATTCATGTTCGTTTCCGTTCGGTACAGCTGTTGGGCTTGGGCGGTATTTCTATGGAGATTCTCTGTAGGCTTTCCATTTCGATGGAATGGTTTCGGGTGCACCTTTCTCTGATCTTCCCGTCGGTCGTTTCTCTTGTTTTGCGGTGGGACTTCGTGCAGCAAAAGGAATTCAGCTGTGCCTACTATGGTTCGATCATTTCTTAGTGCCCATAGTGTCTGTACAGACTCAGGAAAATGTCTCATTAGTTCAGATACCAGGAGAGTCTCTGGTAGTGAGTCTGTCAGTAACTTCGCTCTATCTACATAATAAGAGAAATGTGCGAGCATGGTTCCCCCTTTTGATGGATCGTAACGTTCGGTAGACATTTGATGACGGATGTCCATTTGTTTGGCATCTGACCAAAAGGTGCGTAGGAAATCCTCTTTGAATTTAGTCATCGACGTCCAATTTGTTTTATAGATGTTGGCCCAATGTTTAGCGGTGCCCTCTAAACAATCAATGGCTAGGTTCACCATTCGTTTGTCATCACATAACAAAGCTTTTCCATATTTTTCAAGCTTTTCAAGAAAGTGGACAGGATTTCGTTTACCCGTTCCGGTAAAGATTGGCTTTTCTGGCAAAGCATTTCCAAGGATTCCCCCTAATCCTCCTAATAGATGTTGTAGTGCAGCTCTATCACCTTCAGGTGTAACAGGTACATTGGTTACTTCAGGTTGTGTCGCGGAAGCTGAACTTGAACCTCGGGTTCTTGAATCAATGGTTGCGCTTCAGGCATTAGTGATGAAGTTCTAGGTTGGTCAGTAAGTTGTTTTACTGTCTCCAACATTCCTGATAATAAGGCAACTTGATATTTTTGGTTTTCCTCCTGCCTCTTCAAGAAAACCTCTAACCATGATGGTGCTGTCGCGGAAGGTTCGGTTGCTACCGTGGTTGGAGGTGAATTTCCCTCTGATGTTTCCACATCTTCATAATTTGCAACGGCCCCAACGTAGTCGTGCTCAGACATGATTTCCACGCCCCTGGTATTGTAATTCCTATTACAATTTTTCACTTGAGCTGAGGTTGTCGGCTGGTGGTACTTTTCCCCTGGACTGTTTTGACTTTGTTCGGCTATTTACTGCCAAACAAAAACAAGCACAACAGAAAAAAGCACATACCTAGATAATCATAATAAACAATGATATACTCGTGTTCGCTGGTTAACATAACAATCAACAGAATAAGCACATAAAAAAATTACAATAAATCAAAATATTCAGGGCGAATATTTTGCCAGAACTCAAAGTATATGGCTAAAGGGTTAAAATATTGACCTCAAAGTTATGGGCGTTTATTTTATGTTTGTTAAAGATCCATTTGTGGTGACAAATAAACAATGCCTGTTGTGGTACTTATAAACTCCGAATCCTGGTTACGCGGCAACAAATTTTATCTGTAGTGATCGGAGCCCAAGGGAGATACATAGGAGTAGTAATAAAGTAATAAAATGTCGACTCTTCCTAATTATTTATTGCTATTTAATCTAATAGATAATATTTATGGTTGGTGATCATCAAAGTTGGGTTATTATTATCTAAGATGAATAATTAGAGGAAACTTGCACTTACCTCTAACTTTGGCATCTAGTTAAGCTTATAATTGTTGATTAGCATTTGCTTACTTATTTTTTTATGACCTACGTTGTGTTCGTAAAAGAAATACCTACGTTGTGTTTAGGAAAAACAAGATATACCTACGTTGTGTCTAGTTCTTAAATGCACCAAAGAGTTATTTGTTTTGTTTCAAGTTTGCTTATGGTGGAGTTTGTCTTCAAACTCGTAAGTAATGGTTGAATTCAGGTAACTGAGATTCAGGTAACTCAAATTCGTATTCGAAGTGTACCACACACAGGTTTGGAGTTAATTGGAATGAAACACTGAATTTTCACAACAGAAATATACAAGATTTATTTAACAATCACCACGAGGACAGTGTTACAAAAATATTTACGGTTTATTTACAATGTCGCCCCTATTTTTAGGAGTCTTGAAAACAAACAATTTCATTTTCTGACTTTACTTTGAGTTATTTAAAAGTTTGGCTGAAAGAAAAACTGAAAAGAAACCTAATGAAACACTGAAGGGTTCTGGTCAAAATTATTGCGCCCTGATCAAGTTACTAAATAATGATCAATTTATTTCGGCTAAGTCCGATCTTTCGAATTAACACTTTCCTATCTTTATCTGTTCACCTTGTGATTATGGTTATCTCCTTTATGAGATTTACTTGATTTTATTCTTTATCTTATTTTTTTTCATCATTAACTTTCGTAAGAGCTGATCCGATACTGGTAAAATCTTAAGTGCTAATTTCTTTATATTTTTTCGTGAGCTATGCACGTATTGGTTAAGCCATGATTGTAATTGGTACTTCAATAGGAAGATTAATAAACCAAGAACTGACGTTTAAAAAAAATGGCTATTGTTTAACTGTTGATGTTTTCTTTGCTTGTTGGTAAACACGGACAAATCTGATATAAATTTCTGTTTTTGATTTAATACTTAATTGATTGAAACTTGTTGGAAATTTATCAGATATGTTGAGTTTGGTGGAAGGATAGGTAAATAGGAAAGTTCGCGTCGTGTTAAAATTTTACTCTCAAGCCAGGATTACTGAACCAAAAGCCGAAACAAGAGAATTTACATTCGAATCAAAATAAATGTTAAGGTTAATAATGTTTACATGCCAGTTAAGTTAGTCTAACTCAAATATAAATAAATTTTGAGGTTTCCTATATGGAAACTAGATTTGAACGGATGAGTACCGGGCTCCAAGTAAAATCACAGCACTATCGTACTTTTGAGGAAATTTGGTAAAATATTTTATAAGCTAAACGATGCGCGATGTGACTATTCGCAAACCCGGATAGCTAAGGTGGGTTTTCACACACTTAGACTAACTGTTTCTTCAGATCAATGTGATTTGTAATAATTGTACATAATATAAATCCCCCGTTGGTTCCAAATAGTAAATGTTGTTTTGTTTTTTTGTTTTGTTTTGGTTTTACTTAGTTGGAACTTACAGGTGTGCGTGTGTGTAAAGTGTATGATCAGAGAGGGCTGCTCAAAATCACCTTAGAGCGATTTTTCCGCATTAGGAAAATCGGTCTAGTTACGCCTAACTAAGAAAGGAGTAACCCAAAGGGTTAGAAAGTTAGACGGTGTAGTTGGAGGTTGTAGGATAGTAGAACTTCAGAGATGTTTATTTCTCAAAATTGCTCTACTCACTCTCGTTGAGATTTGGTACTAAAGGGTTGAACTGGTGATAAATTAAAACAATAAATTATAGAATTCCAATTACGTCCCTTTACAAAGAATCTTGTATAATGAATGGCTGGACTTTAACTTGAAAATTAAATTTAAAGAAAAGTAATTTGAAACAGTTTTCATTTTCGGACCAGTCTTAGACATTCGAAATCTTTAGTTATCACAAGGTAAATAGATTTATGATTTAGAATTGACTCACGTTTCGTTGGCGACCAGATTGGTCTCCGCGGTGATGATTAATCCAAAATTGGTTTACGCTGCTGGTTCGCTGGCTGTTGCTTACGCTGGTCGTTCAAAATAATCCTTTGAATTTTTCACTAATTCACAATAATGCCCTAACTAATATTTAAGTTTGAAACTTAACGGAATTGCACTAATTTTAATTTTACACTAAACGATCACGTTACTAATAAAACTACCCGATAAGCTTAAGTAATTCTATTACTTAAAGTTTTCCAGACTTGAAACTAAACACCTAACGCACGCGAAATTTAGCTCGCACAATTTACAACTTTCCGCTAAATAACTTTCCTAAAATAAATCGACACAAAATTTAATTAAATTAATTTGTAAAATTAATTAAGATTTGTGTAACGAATAGATGAAAAGAATCTCGAAAGATATTTGCACCGATTCAGTAGTCAAAAGCGACTATCTACTTCCTGCGGCGAGGGTGCCTTTTATAACCTTTTTTGGTTTGGGTGGTTGACACTTTAGTCTGTTGTTAACAAAACTGAACCTTTTTTGTATAGGCGTTAATGACCAAAGTCCCTTCTCCTATCATTACCCCAAATTAAATTTTTTTAAACGAATTTGGAATATGGATTGGCGTGTTTCATTAAAATATGATTAGTCAAAATTATATGATTGTTATTTAAGAAAAACGGAATTTGTATCTAGATTGTCTTTCGTTTGAATAACAATTTGTTTTCGGTTTTAAGTATTCAAGTAAATTGTGTTCCGAGAAAACTCTTGAGAGGTTGTTAAATTGACTGTGACCCCCCTTTTTTTTAAACAATAACTTTCCGAAATTTCCCTTTTCGCAACTAGCTTAAAGTTAAGTGAGTTTGTTTCTCCCGGTCTTGGCTAGAGGGGGTTGACGGTCTATTTAGTGGCTGAAACGCGGCGTCTTTCTTTAATAACAATCGTAATTAATTATGTAAGCAAAACAAACATGTACAAAATGGTAATCCAAAATTACGAAATGATATCTTACAACATTACTCATGTGCTTTGAAACGAGACATTTAACAATGACACTTCAAAATTAAATTATTGACTTCTGGTATTACAATTTTTAATTCCCTTTTGAAGATTCATAACATAGAATGAACTCTATCTAAAATTAGTCTCTATTTTCGTCTTTTTCAATTATTTACTTATAGTCAAGTTTGGTTTGTTAACTGCGCAATGGATATGTATGTTCGGCCATTCCTTTGTTATTAGAAAGGCCCATATGTAAAACACACGTGTACCGTGTCGAATCAGGCATTTCCAAACTGCATGAGAACTCACGTCCCGACAAAGATTTTCGACGAGGCCTGCACCAAATTCTCGGACCCGCTGTCATCATAAGTCTTCGCGTTTAGCCCGACTTCTGGAAAACCTCCTAACGGTATCACATAACACGTTGGTCCCCGGAAATCGGCTGTCGATGTAGGAAAGAAATAGTAATATTTAAGACTGCTTGCGCGTTTTTAGTTACGCCCCTCGATTTCTGAAAGATAATATAATTTTTAGAAAAAATGCAAATTTCCGACTTACTACAATATAATACAACATATTATCCATTAGTTATGAGTGTAAATATTTTCGTGCAAAAGTTATATATAAAGACGGAGTTGTGTACGTTGTAAAAGCGGGCCCATCCACGACCCGAACCCTGAGATACATACGGTAGAGCTGTGTATATTATCAGTTTATGAGTGTATTAGATGTTGATTAGTTATTGATATGATTATATTAACTAATGGGATGCGAAAGTACGAAAATGTAAACTTAAATTTATTGCTTATGCATAAGTCCTCGGAAAAAATGCGTAATTGACATTTTGCATTTTTTGTTTTTTGTTGTGCGGATAGCTGGTGGGCTGTTCCACTACTGATCCTTCTGAATCTACAAATCTTATGATTAAAGAACACTGAGATGTCTGGGTAATATCTGTCGTATCATCGACTTGAATAGAAAAAAAATGAGTATTATTTATTTCACTCCTGACATGCTCATCGATGTAACCGGAAATACAATGAATTAACTCATTCTGTATGGTTTTAGAATCGCCACTGAAAACATTTTTAATTTTTTCATAATGATCCTTGATTTCTTTAGGACTTCTTGAAATTAGTACTGTCAACAATTGTTTAAAATTCCCCCTGTTTACTGAGCTACTGCCTTCGTTATGGCCACGAAATGCCAACTCTTGCTTACTAAGAAACAAAACTGCATCTATAACATACTGCAGAAAAAGTCTATTAAGTCGAACATTTTCATTAAACTGCACTTTAAAAAGTCTGGCATTTTCTTTTAACGCGTCGGCTATTGTATTCTTATTCTTTTCGAAATTTTTTAATTTTAGTGCACAAATTAAATGCTCCTTAGAGTCAGAATGTTTATGGAGTGCTCTTGAAATATTCGATAAATCTGCAAAACTTCCTTTATTCCAAACGGATTGTTTGTTACAAAAAAGCAAACATGGCCAACAAAATAATTTTTGAAGAATTTGGCTGCTACAAAGCCATTTATATTCGGTAAACCAAGAATCTTTAAATTTGAGGGTGTAGGATTTTGAGCTTTTATTCAAACCTTTTTTTGCGGAGACAGATAAAGTTCCTGTAGGGCGTCCTACATTTAAAAGGTCCCTTTTGTCTTCCTCCCTCCAGCGATTAAACGGAGTTTCTAATAAACTACACACAGTGTCATTAACGGGTTGATCCATGGTTAAGTTAGTAATTATACGTTTTTAATTCAGAACCACAAAAAATTTATTAACAAACACAACACAGTTCAATACATTTGTTCCGTTAACAAAATTCAACTGAAGTTTTCGGGCGGTCGAATAAAATAACTGCACTTGCCCCTCCAAATTAATGAACAAGTGGATCCAAGAAAAGCTGTGACGTCAGCGTTGCCATAGCAACGCGACGGAGTTAAATGTCTGAATACTGCAGCACTTCACTTCAACTGCACGTGTCGAACAAGTCGCCGCTTCGTTTCATGACCGCAACCCGCAATAAAGCAATGCATTGTGGCATTGAGATTTTTATTCAGAGATTTTATTTCTCAATTTTTTGCATTTGTTGATCCTGTAAAAATAGATTTTTGAGCTGATTGTAAACATTGTGTAAGGCGAAAAAATTCAGTGAAGTGGCACTTCACTAACTTCACCTGGCGAGCCGCCGCTGCTGAACATAGCCAGAACATTTATAATGCAGCTTGCACTTCTAAGTTGCACCTGTAGTTCATACGCCTGAGTCGGAAATATTGGATCGATGGTCATCGTTGCCTCCCGATTTCCTTGTTGCACCACCGAACTCCGCTTTGGACAGTTCTTGCGTTGATGTTCCTTGCTGCCACAAACATAGCATGAACCATAATCACGTTTTGGTTTAACACACGATTTTGCAGTATGCCCAATTGCACCGCAATTATAACACTTAACACGCGAATCACTTGTGCTTTCGGATTTCACTTCTGATTTCACAGAAACACTCCGTGGTTCACTAATTTTTCCACTAGTACCAGGAAACACAACCGTTGACGATGCTCCAAGCTTCTTCTGAAATGCCTGTCGCGATTGCCACTGGGAAGCAGCACTCTTCTTAACCTTTTCATAAATTTCTAGTTTTTCTCGTAATTGTTTCAAATCACGTGCTTCATAAAGCAGTTTTCCGGGATGGGTCGTCTTGAATACCCTCAATAATATAATATATTAATGAATTATTATCAATATTTCCTCGAGACGCGATTTCCTTCATAACCAAAAAATATTCATAAAGCGACTCGTCCCTTTTCATTTTCCGATTAACTAACATCGAATGTAGCTCCGCACCATTGATCCTTTTCGAAAATTCATCTAATAAACATTGTTTTAATTGTTCCCACGATTTTATTCCTTTTTCACCCTGAATAAATAGTTTCGCCAGTCCTGATAGTGATTGCTTAGCGAAAATTAATTTTTGTAAACCGGACCATCCCAAGAGTATAGCCGTTTCCTCGAAATCTTCGATCCATGTTTCGATTGGGTACAATTCATCACCACTAAACGAACGAATAGTGCCTTCAATGTCTTTAAATGTCAATGAAAATTTAGGATTTGCTGACAATTGATTTTGCATAACTGAATTATTAGCGGCGCCCGCACTTTGCATACCACGCAAATTTGAATTTTGCGCGCCCGGTAAAGTCGTTGTAATTCCCGCTCTCGGTAACGTAAACATATTTCCCCCGCTTGGCAACGGAAACACATTTCCCGCGCTCGGCGTAGGCCACGAGACGCCTCTACTACGCGATGAAAAATCTTCCACTCCTACATTGTTTAATAAATTACGCGTGCTTGGGTTAACCGCGGCTTCTTCCAAATCGCTTTCTTCATCATCGCCCTCTTGTTCATTGTCACTACCATGATCACATAACAATCGAATGTCACATAAATGTTCACAGATTCTACGGGCCACATCTTTCGCAGTTCCCGCGTAATCTAAAGATAAAATGTTGCATATCGATGCAAGGTCACCAAATAATAGTTCATCTACTGCCCACTGCACTTTTTTATTAAATTCTTCTGACCCTATTTCAAAATTAAAGCCGGCAAACTCTCTCAGTCGTGCTCGGTTTCGACGATCACCATCAGCCTCAAACACGAATTTATGAAATGCCTTAATTGCTTTTACCGGAGCTTGTTTAATTGCGTCTTTTACCCCGGCGATTTCAGCTAAAGTAGCCCCCGCTTCATTAACGAAATCACTTGCATCCATCTTGAACTAAAAACTGTCGTGACGCGTGCAAACTAAATTTGACTCGGCAAATTTAAAACCAACTCGTTGATTTCACTGATAATTTCACCGGCTACACAACACCAAGTGTAACTAAACACTGTACCTGTAACCATGTACCTATCACCTATAACCCCACACCTGATATTGTAGCAAAACAAATAATAAAACACACTAGTTTAATACATTTATTCGCTACTAACGTTGTACAAGCGTGCACCCTCTTACACGGCATGTGCTTGACTGCCGAGGTCTGCATGTTAAAGCGCAGACGCCCTGGAACTTGGAACTAACCAACTTATATTAAGGGGTGGTCGGTGACGTCAACCGTTAGGCGCTGCCAACCACTATAGTAAATCTTAAATAAATCAATATAAAATTAGAATTTGAGTAAATCACTTATACCGAATTCTCTACCACTAAGCGACAACTAAGTATAGCAAATACAAACATTTAACTACAAGTTTTCTACGAAAAGGGATTATGAATTCTTCTTATCGGTACACGCAACTTTGCAAAAGGGGGATTCTTATTATAATATTCAACAACAATTTTTCCTAATAAAATCCCACCAGATATTAGTTTTGAACCTGTGCGGTGTACCGAGTTTACTTTGAAGTTATATTATGTACTCTCTGTAATCTTTTTTCTCAGGGATATAAAGAAGACTTAATAATAAAGATAATTCAGGAATACTTACAAACTTTATTGTTATTGTCGCCAGGGTGGTGGCCGCCGGCGGCAACGTCAACAAAGTGTAAAAGTAAATATATAGGTAATAAATAACCATGTTATATGAATGAACACCTACAAAAAATGAGTTTCCAAATGTAAAAATGGCGCACTTGTACAAGTTTTATTTCAGGTCCGAGAATTATTAGGAATAGAAATGACATCTCTATATACTCGTTTAATGTTAATATTTTATTAAAATACAGGTTAAGCTTTACTGGTATACTTAGATTTGTTTTACAAATCATTTATTGATTAAATTCGTAATAGAATTTGGTCAATAATTAAATTTTCAGTAGTTTCCATTAGAAGTTCGGTAGATTTACCAACAGTTCGGTAAATCTACCGAAAAATCGGTAAACAGCACATCGTTAGGACTGAGTCCGCAAACCCCACCCCGGGTATGTAATGTATGTGTTTGTGAGGTGGTGTTGCTTCCTTGGCTTCTACAACTCTCTGTGCCTGATCGAGCGCCTCAGGGTACTGACAACCCGTGAATATCGTATCGTGAAGCGGTAAGAGCACCCCGGTGGTGGGGAGGAAGCTGGGCTTCCATCTGGCCAACTACCTTCCATTCAGGGTCTCCCCCATGAGCAGCGTGACCAGTTCGTCGAGAATTGAAGGTGATGTGTATTATGGTAGGTGTAAATTTTTGGGTGCGTGTATGTCTTAGCCTCCACGCTCTTCTAGTGAAATGATAGATAAAAGAAGAAGAAGTTACTCTCCTGGGTAACTGTTCTACAGTGAGTGTTCAATATGCCCTCCGTTTGAACGACCACAAACATCTATCTGACGGGTAAAGCTTTCTCGGACTCTTTGAAAGATACCTGTTTAAAGGTTTTTTTTAGAAATTTGACGTGAATGATTAAGTGATATTAGACACATCTTATGAAAAGTTAGTGCAGTGAATTAAGAAGTGTTTGTGACTTCTTGGAACATACTTCACAAGTACGGTGTTTGATGATCTTGGAGATGTTTAAACATGTTTTGTGGCTGTAGCGATTGCATATTAAGCATACAATTTCTTCGTTTTCTCTACCATAGTAAAGGCAATTTTTTGAGAGGTCTTGAGATTTATTTATTATTGTATGATTGATATAATCTCTATAACATTTGGGATCAAAGTAGTGTCGAATACATAGTCTTTTATAATTACTTCGGCGTAATACACAACATAGGCCACACAATTCCAAAAGTCATCTTGTAAGGGATAGTCATTTTGTATGGTGGACAATTGTAAATTTTGGCACTTCTTTAAATACTTAATATGTGCAAATATGTTTGACTTTTTCGAGTATTTGGTCCCATGGGATCGAGAAGAGTCATTGTTTGCTGTTTTAAATTAACATATAATAATACCCAATGATTGTTACTTAAAATCGGCAATATAAATTTCTTTTCTTGAAATATGGTGTTGTAAGCATGTCATTGACTTCTCATAATTAAATCTGATTCATATTGTTGAAAGATTTTGTAGGGGTAAGCCTGACATATCTTTCTTAAAAGATATCTACAGTTAGGTTGCTTAGCCACATATCGATGCCTGATTGATGATTATTTAAGCAGTCACATGATTACTTAGCAACAACGTAATCTCCGCTAAGCTTTTCGATGTTCGGTGGTGTATAATTCCTATAATAGTCGCAGCTTTTTGCGTTAAGATTTGATGTTTCTTTTTTTAAGTTGCCTTTAAACATTCTGCTAAGGGTCTGCTTCTTAAAATAAGAGAATTTGAGTTTCTTTTTGGAATTTCATGTTTCTTCATCTATTACGACCATTCTTTTAAAATACGAGTATATGTATATATATGTTTTAATAATTATTTAAAATATTATAATAAAACTAAATATGTTTAATATTTTGCTGTAAGTAGGTATTTGAACTGGAAATTAAACAAACAAAAAAAGTATTTAAATATTTAAGAAAATGAAGGAAAAAATAGTGTTCCTTCTTTTGAAAAATATCACCAATTTATCGAATTTTCATGTAGTTAATTAGTCCGTTAAAGGACAAACCCCAACTTAGCTTGTACACGAAGCGACACCTGCAATTACGTTTTGTTCTTGTTTTTAATAATATTCTGTAATTTTGACTTTATTTGCAATGTAGTGCGTCCCTTCAGAATGACGTGCTTTTGTTTTACGCCTTGTATTTCTATGGATCCAGGATAAGCTTTCCTTCTGATGTACTAGCTAAATTCTTTCTCTAAAATGTTGATTTCTCTTTCAGTCCAACGATTTCGAGTTCCTAGAAAATTATGATTTTTTAAAACAATATACATTAAAATTAGAAATTACTGTTAAATAGATTTGAATGTACTTACCAGATGAAGATGAATGAGAATTAGATGTTTTCCTAATTTCCGTGTTTAATTCTCCGCCTTGCACAAAGGAATCTTCGTCATTACTTAATTCTTCATTGTCCGAAGAGCTATCTTCATAATCATCATTCGATGAAAAACTATTCTCATCAGGGACTTCTGCACTTGAGTGTCTCGTTTGGTCCATATTCGTGTCGCTCCCAGTAACTCCTTGCCGAAGAAGGCTAGCCAAGCTAAGCCCTTTATTCGGTGCCATCGATAAATGATAGTACCTTTCGTGAATTTGTTGCTGATGGCCTAGATGATTTTGAAGCATTTGCTGCTCTGGTTGCGTCTGGCAGTACTCTGCGCATTGTGTGGCAAATTGCTTGCGCAGTCGTGTTCCTGAATCTTATATGCATTAACAATGCCACACTTCTCCGTGTACAATTTTAATATTGTGCATGCATTGAGACATTTTTGCTGGTTTTCTCCGTGCTTCATCCCGAACACGTAAATGTTTTTGTCCGAGACACCTGCATCTTTCCGATACTTTATAATTAAATTGATGCAGTCTGCTTCTTCTTTTGTTAAATAAACGGGAACAGTACGATTGAGTTTACCCCGTATATCAAAACATATATATTTTGTTGTAGAAGCATTATCTTCAGTCTGCGCGAGAGCCCTGTGACAATTGTAATCCGTTATTTTAATTTTTTGGCTCTCGCCTGCGCTACGTCTGTTAAAAAGTTGTACCGACAAAAGAGTGGTCTCACATAAAATTTTCCAATTTTCTTCTGTAAATCTTTTTTGTAGCTTATAGAAATGACTTTGCCTAATTCTAATGACGAAGTCATATAATTTTTTAATGTCAGCTTCATTAGGTAAATCTGCAACAGTATGCCTTTGTTTCTCGGCATTTTTCTCGCCAATCATTCGGGTAATTCGGTTAAAATACTCCGCTTCGAATACTTTCAGGAACCTGTTGACTGCCTCCTCGCCTTTGTGATTGTCTTCTTGGATGCAATAACTTACATGAATAGTCGCTATCTTGCGTATCATGTTTCCAATGTTGAGCATAACATTGGGATGATTGAATTTGTTTGTAGCTTCATTGAATCCGGATTCAATATTCGCAGCTTTAACAAATACTTTATATGATGTAGGTTTCAATAAATCCGCAAATTCTGTAAGCTCGGAATCGAGTTGCTTTGAACTAATTAAGACTCGGGCAAGAAGTCTTAATTTAGCACGGATAAGTTGATGTTGTTCCGTGCCAAATTTATCACACAAAGAATTTCCATATAATATAAGTACTTCATCATGCATTATTGTTCTGGATATATCGTCATTAGACAGTTTTGACAAAACCTTTTTTAATAAGTCGCATGCCGATTGCAAAACTCTGCTTTCTATTAGTACACCCGCAACCACATGTGATTGTCCTATAATGTGTTGAGTTTTTAATTCACATTCACCTTTACATCCAGAACAAGTTACGAAATCCTTCGCCTGTTTGTTTGTAACCCGCCTTTCTGTTATTAAAACTTGGTTCCTCACAGATTTGTCAACGTTATTTACATAATTACCAGACTTTCTAATTAAGCTCAACATTTGTTTTCGTTCTTGGCCGGCATTTTTCGGCAAATTCAAAATTTTCTGAACGTCTTCTGCATTTTTGTGAACAGTTTTTAAGTGACGTGCAATCTGTCCTTTTAATAGTTTGTTACAATATACGCAGCAATATAATTTATATTTACTTGTCTCTTTTGTCTGTATTTCCATTTGCCTCATATCTTTTCCGTATTTTATTTTCTTAAGTCTTTTTTCCGCATTTATAAATGCGGTTGTTTCCGTTGTTTTCGAAATATCTGTACTTTCTTCCGTTACATCTGGTATGTAGGTGCTGTCTGGAATGGACGAAACATCTGTAGTATTTTGTCCTTCGACATTTTTAGTCATTTCATCTAAAATGAATCATGTTATTTAAGAGATCTTGTAAATATAAGTTATCCTAAAACGACCCTTAACCATTTAAGTGACATCAAAATATAAACCAATTCCAATAATATTAACATTATAATGAACAAAATGTATCTGAAATAAAGTTATTAAAGTTAAATGGTTTATTATTATTAATATTTATTTTTCTTGGTGTATTTCTTGGCTAAGTTCCACAATTAAATTTAATTTTCTTCATCTCGATTTCAGCTTTTACACTATCATCGGTGTTAAGACTGAACATTTATAAAAAAATACAGAAATATATAGACGCAGGTAGCAACCTGTTATATAGTTTGACTTGCAGAAATTGGTTTTTATGACTGGTATTTCACAACAATAGTGATTATTCCAACAAAGAACTGTTATAGGATTATTCAGCTTACTGCTTAAAGCCTTAAATAAAAAGATACTTTGAATTCAAATGTCAAATGTTATCAGGTAGGTAAGTATTTAGGACATTTTAAGGTATAACTTTAAATTTTTAAAAACTCCATTTATTAAGACATAAAAAAGAAAGTTATAAATATAGAAATCGTTATAAATAATCGTCGAAATATACATCGTTTCTATCTATCTTCAATTGTTTCTATTCCGTCATACTTAAATTATGTTACCTCAAAAAAGAAAAACAAAAATGAAAAGAAGACGCCCCTGAATGCAAGCCCATACAACTGTTGTTGAATACTCTTTCTATGATACTTTAACAATAGTTGTTATGGTCGGTACTTGAGTCTAAAGATATTTTAACAAAAGGTATTACTGCCGGTACATGAATCTCAGAGCTATAAAAACCAATTCCTGCAGGCCCGACTATAACTAAATACGGTAGTAGGTATAGTACTAAAGGATTAACGGTAATCGTATTTGTTAAACTAGATAGTAGTATTTCCAAAATATCGAATGAAGAATGCTCGTCTCGTCATTTATGAGTTTCTCACTATTTTTTATTGTTTTATTTATTTCGTATGCGTTCAAGAAATTTAGTTTAGAACCTTCCTTTTCAAGATGTAAAACTTTTAAATTTTGTATAGACCAAGTATGATTATTTGTTAAAAGATGCGTGGCTAAATTTGATTCAATTTATTATTTTTCTACGATCTAACAAGTCAATTAAACCTTATGGAAAAATGTCTACGACTTCTATACGACCTATATACTTCTTTATAGCCATTGTTCACATTAAATCTCACAAAACCGTGATTTATTTAGTAACAATTTTTTGAGTGCACTGTTCTTGTATAAATTTCTTACTTAATTCTCTATTAATTTTGCCTGAATCTTTATATATTTATGTAATTTTTTTAAATGTTCAGTCTTCTGACGTTGGCGTAAAAGCCGAAATTGCGATATAGAAAACAAAATTTATTTATGAAACTTAGCCAAGTGTTTATTATTTACTTTATTAGAATAATTCTCGTAGAGCCGACGACGGATTCACTCAATCATATGATATTTAAAATGTTTACCAAAGTTCCCCCACTTAGCAGCATTAAAGGGCTAATTATTAAATAATATCAAGGATGAATATTTACCGCTTTCATTTAACAAATTGTCACTTAAATTGACAATAGACGACTGAAGAGGACATTGTTCCATCACTGCCAAATTATGGTCAATTACAAGCTGCTGGAGTTCATTGCTTTCATTTGACAGATTGTCACTTACATTGATAATATTCAATGACTTGGGAGAAAGTTGTTCCATCATTTTTAAATTATGGTCAGTTTCGAGCTGCAAAACCTCACTGCTTCTTTCTGATAAATTGTCATTTAAATTGTCAATTGTTGGCTCAGAATGATCCATTATCTCCAGATTATCGTCAATACCAAGCATTTGGAGTTCTAAATAATTGGAGTTGCCTAGATCTGGTATTATTTTGATTTTGTCCTGTGGAAGAATAATTGTATCTTCCACAATCCTTGGTCTTTTTGAAGCTTCTTTACTCTTATCAAATTCATTGTCATTCATTTTGGTACTGTTTGCTACCGGAGTTATTGAAAAACTATCTTGACAAGAGTCATTCATTGAAATATTAGAACATGTATTAGAAGATTTTAATCTTGATAGTAATACGGTGGGTTCTGAAACTAAATACAATGAAACTTATTTATTTGTTATAAGTAAGAAACCTTTAAACGATGTAACTGAATAAGATAGTGAAACGTGCTCTTGCAGTTTCAGAGATTTCTTTATATGAAAAATTGTCAAATTAAAAATATTTCGAAAATGTGTAGCCTTAGCTCTCCATTTTATATATTCGTTAGAGTTACGCTATAAAATAAAGTTTCTTAATATATCATTAATAATAATTAATCAAATTAATTTTATTCTGCATTCAAATCACTATAAACAACAAATAAGTAATTTAGCACAATTATCAACATAAGCATATTGTTACTATAAAATATAATTATTTCAATTATAAAAATTATACCCATTACCCAGCAAATATACAGGGTATTTCATTTAACTTGAGACTGCGAAATATCTGAGAAATACGCATCGTCCGTAAAACATGTTCAAAATAAAAATTTAATATTTTCGAGGGGGCATTCACCTACGCTAAAATAAGCCTACGAGGGGGCAATTCTAAAATCGTAAATTGAAGCACCCATCTTTTATTTCAGATTTGAATTCTACGGTAAAAAATAAATTACTTTTGTCTCAAACATTGTTTGTCCATTCCCACGTGCCACGTTTCAGTATCGTACTCGACTACTACTTTTACATTATATTACCCAGAGATATGAGTTTCCCTATAATGTACTACATTATTTGGCTGATTGATTTTTTCAGTTGCTTCGATTCTAATTGAGTAATTACAACCTTTCAATTACATGTTATTGAATAATTATTTTTTACCAATTACTGTCAATGATTTTTAAATTTTTATTTACTAAAAAATGTATACAAACATTTATTTTTTTATTTTAAAATTAACGACATACTTACAACAACAACTATTTATTATACAAATTCTCGATATTTTGTAACCTACATACATTTTAAATTAAATTTAATATTATATTATATTTATTGTGTTTCTCAAGTTTCCTCGGTTAATGTTGCGTTGACTGACCCCCGAAATAATAAAGATGATTGTCTTTAGATATATATTTTATTAAATTTTACTAACACTTATTTTAATTATTGATGAAATAAATTGTGGTTGTTCTTCGTGCCTGTCTTGATGATAACTAACTGATTTTAGAATTGTCATACATTGCTTGTTATCGATTTGTTTAAGTGCCAATGTTCATAGGGGAAATTTACTATACTGACTATGGACGCAAACATTTACTGGAAGTGAATAACAATTATATTTATCCAAGATTAAATGTTTGACAATCATGAATCACTTCAAATAGGTCAATAGTAAACGAATAATAATAACTTGCACTTAGAACAAATTAGTAAAAATAGATCAATGCATGAACAATTATAATGATAATAAATCAACCAGAAAAAACAATAATTAACATTAAAGAAATAATTAGTATCTAACATTATTAGTAGAATTAATAAGAAATAATTATTAGTAGGTATTCCACCCATTGAGATGCCACCCACTCCTTTTTTTTTGGCCACGCCTACTGCTCTCTGATTGGCTATCCCTACTCCTGTAGCTCCTCCCCTTGCTTCTGATTGGTCGACGCCATTTTGAATCGCCATTTTGAATAGCCATTTTGAATCGCCATTTTGAATCGCCATTTTGAATCGCCATCTTGGATCGCCATTTTGAATAGCCATTTTGAATCGCCATTTTGAATAGCCATTTTGAAACGCCATTTTGGATCGCCATTTTGAATAGCCATTTTGAATCGCCATTTTGAATCGTCATGTTGAATAGCCATTTTGAAATGTCATTTTGAATCTGTCAATTTTGAATGTCATTTACCTATCCGCCATTTGTATCTATCATTTTCAATTTGTCATCTTAGATTTCCCGCCCTTGGATTTGAATTTTTAGTAATTTAATTCGCGGGGTCATTAGCGGATCATTTTTTTTTATCTCGCGGGATCATCTGCATATCTCATCTCTCATCTCCCTCTCTCTCCTCATTTCCAACTTGTCATCATTTCCCGCTGAAAGATTTGAATTCCTAGCGCTGCTAATGCCATCTATCGGTGACGTCATATGATCGGTATAGTAGATTTCTATACGCCTGTAGATAGGCAACCCGCTATACTTTTTTACAAAACCAATGGAGCCGGCAGGGTTTGAACCGGGGACCGCTCGAATGGTAGCCAGCCAATGCATCCACTACACCAACGAGGTAATCTATTAAAGCACTGTAAACGGCTTATAAAAAAAAAATTGTTGACTAGCGACCACGTACTCATAACATAATACATGTTAGTAATTTCATATTATCAGATATGATATCCATTATCTCAACAAAATCATTAGCAAAGACGTGTTTTAGTTATAAGTTTAAGCGATAACAAAATGTCCATAGCTTAACCCCGAGACCACGGAGCTTGTCTTTTAAATTACTGCATACGAGTTATTTCTAAAAATGCTTTCACGTATATTTGATTAAATCCAATTTATTTAAAAATAATTCCCGGAAAATATTTATAAATATTGTACATTAATAATATTAAATCTTTAGGATTCAAAAATTATAAGCCAATTATGATTATTATCATGAGTCATTAAATGAGATCGGTAAGGTAAAAACATGACGCCTTGATTGTAAACGATGATTTCACCATTGCTAATGAATTTCCAATTAGCGGGTGTAGAAAGTTAAAATTCAAACATGAAAAACTATTGGTTTAATCGAAATATTTTAAAAGTTGCCGACGGCTAATTATTATTTAATAGCAACCGTAAATTCTGAGTAAATCTGTTTGGATATTTCCTGAAGCCTAAATCAATTTTGTTTGTATTAAAACCTAGAAATTTCAGAAAAACGGTTTTAAAATAAATTGTATATAGTTATACATTGTGAAATAAAAAAAAATGCAAGAATAAAATACATACACGGATTAAACTAAACTATATATATTAAGAAATATTAATTACGGCTTTTATAGCATCTTACAGGAAAAAGATTACAGTCAATCAAGATCACAACACATATCATTAACAAGATATCATAAATAAATATATTATATATTGAAGGTAAAGACATGAGTATATCCATCGTTTGACTAATGTCTATTTATTAAAACAAATAAGTTATGAAATGAAGCAGGGAGTCTATTCAATGAACATTGCCTAATACTTTTATGATTTTTCTAGCCTATAGATCAGCAGTTAGAAACACGGGCCTGCTAAATGCCTGCAATTCACCTACCCTATCAATATGTTGTACAATTTTAGATATGTAATGTATACGTTTTGTTTCTTACTTAAGTCTATTTTGTTTGTATGTTTGTAATATTTAGACATTTACGAAAATTAAATCAAGCTGAACAGCAGATTACTATTTGAAATTTAATAGATCATACGAATTATCTTACCCTGTTCTTAATTACTGCTTTGTATAAATTGTACATTGTTTGTAAATGCTCTCTGAACTAAAATATTCATATATGAGAGAAATGTTATATAAGTCAATACAGCCCTATAACTATCATTTATTGAGCTATACAAAGAGATTTATATCTACGCTAAACTAAAGATTAATAGAAGTATTGCATTCCTGATATCATAAGATAACGATAAAACACATGATTATTCTTAGACTAAGGTCTAATTTAGGTAGTCAAAATGTAGGTAATCGAATTGTAGGTACATATCATGATGTGATATCATACAATTATATTCTAGTAAGAATTGTAATAAAGTCACTGCTATAAATAACATCATTCTTTATCACGATCATCTATCATTATCAAAATCATCTAATGTCATGCAGAGTCAGCAGCTAGCTCCTAAGTTCGTATATGCGAGAAACTCTCTACCCGCTCTGAACAATCAATTACAAAAACTGGATGAGTTTCGGACGTATAGGCAGATAATTCCAAATTTTAATCCGTTTTCATTAATGAGTAGACCTAACATAACATTAGTTTTACCGTAGGAAGAAGGACCGCTCAGAATTGCTCTACAGGAAACAGTCTGACACTAGGTTATTCAGATCAAATATTATTTACAAATCGGAAAGGATATCTATGAAACTCGTGCTGAATTAAATGTAGGAACCTGAATGCGTGGCAGCATCCGTCGCTATTGCATCAACCGTTTTTTCGCATAGCTTTTAGTTTATCTGTGAGAAATTCTATTTTTATTTAGTACATAAGGCGTAGATTAGATTATTAATCTACCCAAAAGATTCACCAAACATGGACCTGCTAAATGCCTGCAATTCACCTACCCTATCAGTATGTCGTACAATGCAAACATTTAATATTATTATTAAAATTTTATAAATAAAAACGATAAAAGAAGTTTATAGTTTTCATTTATTTTTATGTTAAACATATACGGTAGCAGGATCTAGATCGATGTATACAAATTCATATATGACAGAAATGTTATGTATCTCAATACATATCTAAAACGTATTCTTCGTATATTCAGTAAGAGCTACCCATTTTTTCTAGACATTCGAATTTTGAACAGCTTAATAATAGGTTTTCTCATTTAATCATAATTAGGTTGACTTTATATAGCATTTTTCAGGAAAACCTTCTTCAGAAAAACCCTAATGATTATTTAATTTACATAAAAAAAAAATTTAAAACATTTGATTACACAATAATCCCATTTTCGATACCTTCGAAATATAAGTCTATAACATATGTTTAGGTCTTTATAACTTTGAAACACAGGGTAGTTACCTCTTGCAAAATTTACAGTTATGAGAACCCTGAAAACTTAACCTGGAGAAATAAATCAGATAAATATTTTACTTTTATTGAAACGATAAATTTGCATACTAATATATGAAAATAATATAATGTATATCGCCTGATAAATAAAATTGAAATTATTCTTATTCTTTTACAATGAAATTATTCTTTTACAATGAAATGTGTTTTGAAAAAACACGATGAAACGTTAAAAATTTCGTTATTTTAAAATTCCTAATGAGGGCCCTACTGATAAGCGTTATATTATACCAGGTACGTATGATACTCTACTACTGATTGCATACCTGATGAACGCAGTTGTACAAAGTAATATAGGATATACGTTACAGAGAAGTTTAATTTTCCGTGCAACAAATGACCTATATATATATTTTATGTACAATGCTGACATTAACATATTTAGCGCATACCTGTTGAACATAGCTCTACAAAGTAATATTTAAAAGACTTAAAAGGCTTATATTTTAGAGATCGGATACAGTCGTATATATTCCTGTATATTACCTCTAAATTTTACTTTGACAATACATGTAGTCAGGTTTGGCGTAAATAACAATTAGGGATATCAAAGCCATACTAACTGAACGCTAACATAATATGCTCTACAGGTCAAACTCAATTAATTAACCCTGGGGCTATACATCCTTAGACTAGAAACAGTCTTGAAACAAAAATGGCTGAGTCCACCCTGTTAGACAAGAAATCAGAGTATGGGCGTGATAAATAAAACATAAAGTTATTTTACAAACATTTATTTAGTATACATAACATAATACAAGAATATAGATCATAAGTTGTTTTCTATGACGACTGTTGTAGTTCTACGGGTCTCTGAGTCGTCGTATGCCCTCGCAGCAATACTAATACGTATAAAGTCCGACGACTGACTCATTGGAACTGTACCGGTAGCCCTTTCCTTGTTCAACTCTTCGTTACTATCATAGTTGGTAAACGAGGAACCACATTCATCAATACCCCAAATGCATGGCTGAAGTCATATCTTCTTCTTCTTCTTCTTCTGTCTCATCGATATCAATAGGTCCATTTTCTTCCTTTACCAGAGCCGTCTTTACAACATCTGCGTTATTATGTACGTTTTTAAATGCCTTTTATAGTTGTCGATGCGTGAAAGATATTTGAAGCAATTAGAACACTGGACTTTGATTGATTCGTGAACGCTTTTCGTATGTCTTTTAAGCTGTCAGAGCTTGAAAAAGTTTTGACACAGCTAGAACAGCAGATTCTGTTTGAATCGTGTATGGTTTTTACGTGTCTCTTGCAGGTGAATGGCCTCGCGAAAGACTTGAAGCAAACCGGACACTGTATTTTGCAATCCTGTCGACCAGAGCCATTCTTCTTCTTACGCTGCTCCATCTCGACTAATGAAGGAACAGGAAAACTATCCGTCTATTTATACTGATCGACCAGAGCAATCGGTTGTTCTATCCTACGTTGAGAAAATAATTATACTATGTAAGCTTAGATACGCTACATATGATTGCGAGCCTGAGTATAAGCATAAACCCTATACTACAGATTTTTATCCTTTTTTCATTATATCTGCTACAGACGAGGTGAAGAATAGGTACATTTAACATGCGTATGCTACAATTATCTAATTTCTAGTTTTCTAGACGTAATGTAATTTTGAACAGAATTTAACCCTTTTCGTTATATCTACTACCCTTGTAAGCGATTTCTACATATACGTTCTTATTGTTTATACACCATATAGATATTCGTAGCATCTAAAGTAAACTCTTATTTAAACGTTATTTTACAATATATCATACATTTCAGCAGCTCGTATGATTATCCGTCTCTATCGTAACCCAGTATGTAAGGACATTATGTTAAATACTATCTCATACATGTAAATAAACATTTCTTTAAAGAGTTTGTTAGGTCACCTAATCTGTTATAATATTACTATGATATTAGATCTCGTCGATTACAGTTTTACCATTAGGACATACTTAGTAGGTTATATGTGCTAAGTAAAATAATAAACAGATATTTCGAAAATTTTATGCATTCTTGAGAGAACGGGGTATAATATTTAAAAACACACTGTAGAAAACATATCAGCAGAGAAAGGGAATACATAAATACAGTATGTTTTGTATGATGAGTTGTCGTCAGTTTAAAAGAAATAAGTTCGTCGCCATATTTAAACGTTATTTTACAATACATCATACATTTTCAATAGCTTCGAAATACGCAGATATGTAATAATATACTATATACTCTTAAAGAAATAAGTTCGTCGCCATATTTAAACGTTATTTTACAATACATCATACATTTTCAATAGCTTCGAAATACGCAGATATGTAATAATATACTATATACTCTTGTAGGTTATTCAACGTATCTATAGTAAACTCTTATGATTAATAATAATCTGTAACCTTATTGTTTTTTATTACATCACAGGTTAGAGCATACGAATATAATTTAGGTTAGATTAGGTTAGAGCCTACGAATACATTTTTAGGGCAGAACGTAGGGAGCAGAGTAAGTACAAAACAACATACTTTCATACAAGAACGTTTATTGATACGAGTAGTTTGACGCTACTTAAAACATAATACATAACTTATATATATAATATCTATTAAAATAGTACATTTCGTATACACTAATAATGGTACTACATACCCGACTATAAAGTAAACATGGTAAGTATAACAGCAGTTTAAAAGAATAGATAGTAAATATAACTATATCTAATTATTTTATAAAATACTATGTTAACTAAGAGGTTATATACAGAATATATACGCATGTATTCGACCTCTAGAGGGTTCATAAGACTAGACTAGACCAGACCAGACCACACCAGACCAGACTAGAGCAGACCAGACCAGACCATACTAGACCAGACCAGACCAGACCAGACCATACCAGACCAGACCATACCAGACCAGACTATACCAGACCAGACCAGACTATAGATGATAGATAGTAAAATCATGAACAATTATACCACCTGTAATATAATAGAGCTTACTTGATATTTTAAGATTAGTGGCTGAATCTAATTATTACAGAAATTCAATTGTAGAAACTGAAGATGTAATCTTTAAAACATCTAAAGTTACAAGTTTTTAGTAGTCAGGTCAGATTAATAGAGGGTGTTATAATGAAATCGTTTTTTTTTTAGAAACTATTTGTTTTGTAAGATTGGCGCCGTAAAGAAAAACAACACAGCTATAAAGACTAGACTAGACCAGACCAGACCAGACCAGACCAGACCAGACCAGACCAGACCAGACCAGACCAGACCAGACCAGACGAGACCAGACCAGACCAGACCAGACCAGACCAGACCAGACCAGACCATATCAGACCAGACCAGACCAGACCAGACCAGACCATACCAGACCAGACTAGACTAGACTATAGATGATAGACAGTAAAATCATGAACAATTATACCACCTGTAATATAATAGAGTTTACTTGATATTTTAAAATTAGTGGCTGAATCTAATTATTACAGAAATTCAATTGTAGAAACTGAAGATGTAATCTTTAAAACATCTAAAGTTAGAAGTTTTTAGTAGTCAGGTCAGATTAATAGAGGGTGTTATAACCAAATCGTTTTTAGAAACTATTTGTTTTGTAAGATTGGCGCCGTAAAGAAAAACAACATAGCTGTAGTCTTGATTTTGAAATTGAGATAGCTCGGAACAAAACGATGAATACAAAGTTTAGAAATTTATTTCAAAATTCTGTGATAAAAACATTAATTCTTCTTTACTTTACTTTAAAACCCAAGATTGCATGATAAATCAATATAATATTAATATAAATGATTAAATTAAATGAAGCAATCTAGGTTAGACTCCCAAAAATTATATTAAGGTTATAGATTTTAGACTCCGGTTGTTGCAAAGATTCAAGAATCTCTATTAAGATTAGTTCATAAAACATTTATTAGGTTAGAGCATGTAGCTACTTACAAAAAAATCTCTATTAAGATTAGTTCATAAAATATTTATTAGGTTAGACCAATGTAGTTACTTACAAAATCGTCATTAACATTCGAAAAACTTACATATAATATTAGTTGGGTTACAGTCTACGAATATATTTTAGGTTAGATTTAGGTCGCGCGCGACCTAAATCTAACCTAAAATATATTCGTAGACTGTAACCCAACTAATATTATATGTAAGTTTTTCGAATGTTAATGACGATTTTGTAAGTAACTACATTGGTCTAACCTAATAAATATTTTATGAACTAATCTTAATAGAGATTTTTTTGTAAGTAGCTACATGCTCTAACCTAATAAATGTTTTATGAACTAATCTTAATAGAGATTCTTGAATCTTTGCAACAACCGGAGTCTAAAATCTATAACCTTAATATAATTTTTGGGAGTCTAACCTAGATTGCTTCATTTAATTTAATCATTTATATTAATATTATATTGATTTATCATGCAATCTTGGGTTTTAAAGTAAAGTAAAGAAGAATTAATGTTTTTATCACAGAATTTTGAAATAAATTTCTAAACTTTGTATTCATCGTTTTGTTCCGAGCTATCTCAATTTCAAAATCAAGACTACAGCTATGTTGTTTTTCTTTACGGCGCCAATCTTACAAAACAAATAGTTTCTAAAAACGATTTGGTTATAACACCCTCTATTAATCTGACCTGACTACTAAAAACTTCTAACTTTAGATGTTTTAAAGATTACATCTTCAGTTTCTACAATTGAATTTCTGTAATAATTAGATTCAGCCACTAATTTTAAAATATCAAGTAAACTCTATTATATTACAGGTGGTATAATTGTTCATGATTTTACTGTCTATCATCTATAGTCTAGTCTAGTCTGGTCTGGTATGGTCTGGTCTGGTCTGGTCTGGTCTGATATGGTCTGGTCTGGTCTGGTCTGGTCTGGTCTGGTCTGGTCTCGTCTGGTCTGGTCTGGTCTGGTCTGGTCTGGTCTGGTCTGGTCTGGTCTGGTCTGGTCTGGTCTAGTCTAGTCTTTACAGCTGTGTTGTTTTTCTTTACGGCGCCAATCTTACAAAACAAATAGTTTCTAAAAAAAAAAGATTTCATTATAACACCCTCTATTAATCTGACCTGACTACTAAAAACTTGTAACTTTAGATGTTTTAAAGATTACATCTTCAGTTTCTACAATTGAATTTCTGTAATAATTAGATTCAGCCACTAATCTTAAAATATCAAGTAAGCTCTATTATATTACAGGTGGTATAATTGTTCATGATTTTACTATCTATCATCTATAGTCTGGTCTGGTCTGGTATAGTCTGGTCTGGTATGGTCTGGTCTGGTATGGTCTGGTCTGGTCTGGTCTGGTCTAGTATGGTCTGGTCTGGTCTGCTCTAGTCTGGTCTGGTGTGGTCTGGTCTGGTCTAGTCTAGTCTTATGAACCCTCTAGAGGTCGAATACATGCGTATATATTCTGTATATAACCTCTTAGTTAACATAGTATTTTATAAAATAATTAGATATAGTTATATTTACTATCTATTCTTTTAAACTGCTGTTATACTTACCATGTTTACTTTATAGTCGGGTATGTAGTACCATTATTAGTGTATACGAAATGTACTATTTTAATAGATATTATATATATAAGTTATGTATTATGTTTTAAGTAGCGTCAAACTACTCGTATCAATAAACGTTCTTGTATGAAAGTATGTTGTTTTGTACTTACTCTGCTCCCTACGTTCTGCCCTAAAAATGTATTCGTAGGCTCTAACCTAATCTAACCTAAATTATATTCGTATCCTCTAACCTGTGATGTAATAAAAAACAATAAGGTTACAGATTATTATTAATCATAAGAGTTTACTATAGATACGTTGAATAACCTACAAGAGTATATAGTATATTATTACATATCTGCGTATTTCGAAGCTATTGAAAATGTATGATGTATTGTAAAATAACGTTTAAATATGGCGACGAACTTATTTCTTTAAGAGTATATAGTATATTATTACATATCTGCGTATTTCGAAGCTATTGAAAATGTATGATGTATTGTAAAATAACGTTTAAATATGGCGACGAACTTATTTCTTTAAGAGTATATAGTATATTATTACATATCTGCGTATTTCGAAGCTATTGAAAATGTATGATGTATTGTAAAATAACGTTTAAATATGGCGACGAACTTATTTCTTTTAAACTGACGACAACTCATCATACAAAACATACTGTATTTATGTATTCCCTTTCTCTGCTGATATGTTTTCTACAGTGTGTTTTTAAATATTATACCCCGTTCTCTCAAGAATGCATAAAATTTTCGAAATATCTGTTTATTATTTTACTTAGCACATATAACCTACTAAGTATGTCCTAATGGTAAAACTGTAATCGACGAGATCTAATATCATAGTAATATTATAACAGATTAGGTGACCTAACAAACTCTTTAAAGAAATGTTTATTTACATGTATGAGATAGTATTTAACATAATGTCCTTACATACTGGGTTACGATAGAGACGGATAATCATACGAGCTGCTGAAATGTATGATATATTGTAAAATAACGTTTAAATAAGAGTTTACTTTAGATGCTACGAATATCTATATGGTGTATAAACAATAAGAACGTATATGTAGAAATCGCTTACAAGGGTAGTAGATATAACGAAAAGGGTTAAATTCTGTTCAAAATTACATTACGTCTAGAAAACTAGAAATTAGATAATTGTAGCATACGCATGTTAAATGTACCTATTCTTCACCTCGTCTGTAGCAGATATAATGAAAAAAGGATAAAAATCTGTAGTATAGGGTTTATGCTTATACTCAGGCTCGCAATCATATGTAGCGTATCTAAGCTTACATAGTATAATTATTTTCTCAACGTAGGATAGAACAACCGATTGCTCTGGTCGATCAGTATAAATAGACGGATAGTTTTCCTGTTCCTTCATTAGTCGAGATGGAGCAGCGTAAGAAGAAGAATGGCTCTGGTCGACAGGATTGCAAAATACAGTGTCCGGTTTGCTTCAAGTCTTTCGCGAGGCCATTCACCTGCAAGAGACACGTAAAAACCATACACGATTCAAACAGAATCTGCTGTTCTAGCTGTGTCAAAACTTTTTCAAGCTCTGACAGCTTAAAAGACATACGAAAAGCGTTCACGAATCAATCAAAGTCCAGTGTTCTAATTGCTTCAAATATCTTTCACGCATCGACAACTATAAAAGGCATTTAAAAACGTACATAATAACGCAGATGTTGTAAAGACGGCTCTGGTAAAGGAAGAAAATGGACCTATTGATATCGATGAGACAGAAGAAGAAGAAGAAGAAGATATGACTTCAGCCATGCATTTGGGGTATTGATGAATGTGGTTCCTCGTTTACCAACTATGATAGTAACGAAGAGTTGAACAAGGAAAGGGCTACCGGTACAGTTCCAATGAGTCAGTCGTCGGACTTTATACGTATTAGTATTGCTGCGAGGGCATACGACGACTCAGAGACCCGTAGAACTACAACAGTCGTCATAGAAAACAACTTATGATCTATATTCTTGTATTATGTTATGTATACTAAATAAATGTTTGTAAAATAACTTTATGTTTTATTTATCACGCCCATACTCTGATTTCTTGTCTAACAGGGTGGACTCAGCCATTTTTGTTTCAAGACTGTTTCTAGTCTAAGGATGTATAGCCCCAGGGTTAATTAATTGAGTTTGACCTGTAGAGCATATTGTGTTAGCGTTCAGTTAGTATGGCTTTGATATCCCTAATTGTTATTTACGCCAAACCTGACTACATGTATTGTCAAAGTAAAATTTAGAGGTAATATACAGGAATATATACGACTGTATCCGATCTCTAAAATATAAGCCTTTTAAGTCTTTTAAATATTACTTTGTAGAGCTATGTTCAACAGGTATGCGCTAAATATGTTAATGTCAGCATTGTACATAAAATATATATATAGGTCATTTGTTGCACGGAAAATTAAACTTCTCTGTAACGTATATCCTATATTACTTTGTACAACTGCGTTCATCAGGTATGCAATCAGTAGTAGAGTATCATACGTACCTGGTATAATATAACGCTTATCAGTAGGGCCCTCATTAGGAATTTTAAAATAACGAAGTTTTTATTGAATCAGCTAAATAGATAGTGTACTTATAAGTGAATCTCTAAATAACGAATGCGTTAACAGAACTCCTGCATTAATATACATAACGTTTCATCGTGTTTTTTCAAAACACATTTCATTGTAAAAGAATAATTTCATTGTAAAAGAATAAGAATAATTTCAATTTTATTTATCAGGCGATATACATTATATTATTTTCATATATTAGTATGCAAATTTATCGTTTCAATAAAAGTAAAATATTTATCTGATTTATTTCTCCAGGTTAAGTTTTCAGGGTTCTCATAACTGTAAATTTTGCAAGAGGTAACTACCCTGTGTTTCAAAGTTATAAAGACCTAAACATATGTTATAGACTTATATTTCGAAGGTATCGAAAATGGGATTATTGTGTAATCAAATGTTTTAAATTTTTTTTTTATGTAAATTAAATAATCATTAGGGTTTTTCTGAAGAAGGTTTTCCTGAAAAATGCTATATAAAGTCAACCTAATTATGATTAAATGAGAAAACCTATTATTAAGCTGTTCAAAATTCGAATGTCTAGAAAAAATGGGTAGCTCTTACTGAATCTACGAAGAATACGTTTTAGATATGTATTGAGATACATAACATTTCTGTCATATATGAATTTGTATACATCGATCTAGATCCTGCTACCGTATATGTTTAACATAAAAATAAATGAAAACTATAAACTTCTTTTATCGTTTTTATTTATAAAATTTTAATAATAATATTAAATGTTTGCATTGTACGACATACTGATAGGGTAGGTGAATTGCAGGCATTTAGCAGGTCCATGTTTGGTGAATCTTTTGGGTAGATTAATAATCTAATCTACGCCTTATGTACTAAATAAAAATAGAATTTCTCACAGATAAACTAAAAGCTATGCGAAGAAACGGTTGATGCAATAGCGACGGATGCTGCCACGCATTCAGGTTCCTACATTTAATTCAGCACGAGTTTCATAGATATCCTTTCCGATTTGTAAATAATATTTGATCTGAATAACCTAGTGTCAGACTGTTTCCTGTAGAGCAATTCTGAGCGGTCCTTCTTCCTACGGTAAAACTAATGTTATGTTAGGTCTACTCATTAATGAAAACGGATTAAAATTTGGAATTATCTGCCTATACGTCCGAAACTCATCCAGTTTTTGTAATTGATTGTTCAGAGCGGGTAGAGAGTTTCTCGCATATACGAACTTAGGAGCTAGCTGCTGACTCTGCATGACATTAGATGATTTTGATAATGATAGATGATCGTGATAAAGAATGATGTTATTTATAGCAGTGACTTTATTACAATTCTTACTAGAATATAATTGTATGATATCACATCATGATATGTACCTACAATTCGATTACCTACATTTTGACTACCTAAATTAGACCTTAGTCTAAGAATAATCATGTGTTTTATCGTTATCTTATGATATCAGGAATGCAATACTTCTATTAATCTTTAGTTTAGCGTAGATATAAATCTCTTTGTATAGCTCAATAAATGATAGTTATAGGGCTGTATTGACTTATATAACATTTCTCTCATATATGAATATTTTAGTTCAGAGAGCATTTACAAACAATGTACAATTTATACAAAGCAGTAATTAAGAACAGGGTAAGATAATTCGTATGATCTATTAAATTTCAAATAGTAATCTGCTGTTCAGCTTGATTTAATTTTCGTAAATGTCTAAATATTACAAACATACAAACAAAATAGACTTAAGTAAGAAACAAAACGTATACATTACATATCTAAAATTGTACAACATATTGATAGGGTAGGTGAATTGCAGGCATTTAGCAGGCCCGTGTTTCTAACTGCTGATCTATAGGCTAGAAAAATCATAAAAGTATTAGGCAATGTTCATTGAATAGACTCCCTGCTTCATTTCATAACTTATTTGTTTTAATAAATAGACATTAGTCAAACGATGGATATACTCATGTCTTTACCTTCAATATATAATATATTTATTTATGATATCTTGTTAATGATATGTGTTGTGATCTTGATTGACTGTAATCTTTTTCCTGTAAGATGCTATAAAAGCCGTAATTAATATTTCTTAATATATATAGTTTAGTTTAATCCGTGTATGTATTTTATTCTTGCATTTTTTTTTATTTCACAATGTATAACTATATACAATTTATTTTAAAACCGTTTTTCTGAAATTTCTAGGTTTTAATACAAACAAAATTGATTTAGGCTTCAGGAAATATCCAAACAGATTTACTCAGAATTTACGGTTGCTATTAAATAATAATTAGCCGTCGGCAACTTTTAAAATATTTCGATTAAACCAATAGTTTTTCATGTTTGAATTTTAACTTTCTACACCCGCTAATTGGAAATTCATTAGCAATGGTGAAATCATCGTTTACAATCAAGGCGTCATGTTTTTACCTTACCGATCTCATTTAATGACTCATGATAATAATCATAATTGGCTTATAATTTTTGAATCCTAAAGATTTAATATTATTAATGTACAATATTTATAAATATTTTCCGGGAATTATTTTTAAATAAATTGGATTTAATCAAATATACGTGAAAGCATTTTTAGAAATAACTCGTATGCAGTAATTTAAAAGACAAGCTCCGTGGTCTCGGGGTTAAGCTATGGACATTTTGTTATCGCTTAAACTTATAACTAAAACACGTCTTTGCTAATGATTTTGTTGAGATAATGGATATCATATCTGATAATATGAAATTACTAACATGTATTATGTTATGAGTACGTGGTCGCTAGTCAACAATTTTTTTTTTATAAGCCGTTTACAGTGCTTTAATAGATTACCTCGTTGGTGTAGTGGATGCATTGGCTGGCTACCATTCGAGCGGTCCCCGGTTCAAACCCTGCCGGCTCCATTGGTTTTGTAAAAAAGTATAGCGGGTTGCCTATCTACAGGCGTATAGAAATCTACTATACCGATCATATGACGTCACCGATAGATGGCATTAGCAGCGCTAGGAATTCAAATCTTTCAGCGGGAAATGATGACAAGTTGGAAATGAGGAGAGAGAGGGAGATGAGAGATGAGATATGCAGATGATCCCGCGAGATAAAAAAAATGATCCGCTAATGACCCCGCGAATTAAATTACTAAAAATTCAAATCCAAGGGCGGGAAATCTAAGATGACAAATTGAAAATGATAGATACAAATGGCGGATAGGTAAATGACATTCAAAATTGACAGATTCAAAATGACATTTCAAAATGGCTATTCAACATGACGATTCAAAATGGCGATTCAAAATGGCTATTCAAAATGGCGATCCAAAATGGCGTTTCAAAATGGCTATTCAAAATGGCGATTCAAAATGGCTATTCAAAATGGCGATCCAAGATGGCGATTCAAAATGGCGATTCAAAATGGCTATTCAAAATGGCGATTCAAAATGGCGTCGACCAATCAGAAGCAAGGGGAGGAGCTACAGGAGTAGGGATAGCCAATCAGAGAGCAGTAGGCGTGGCCAAAAAAAAAGGAGTGGGAGGCATCTCAATGGGTGGAATACCTACTAATAATTATTTCTTATTAATTCTACTAATAATGTTAGATACTAATTATTTCTTTAATGTTAATTATTGTTTTTTCTGGTTGATTTATTATCATTATAATTGTTCATGCATTGATCTATTTTTACTAATTTGTTCTAAGTGCAAGTTATTATTATTCGTTTACTATTGACCTATTTGAAGTGATTCATGATTGTCAAACATTTAATCTTGGATAAATATAATTGTTATTCACTTCCAGTAAATGTTTGCGTCCATAGTCAGTATAGTAAATTTCCCCTATGAACATTGGCACTTAAACAAATCGATAACAAGCAATGTATGACAATTCTAAAATCAGTTAGTTATCATCAAGACAGGCACGAAGAACAACCACAATTTATTTCATCAATAATTAAAATAAGTGTTAGTAAAATTTAATAAAATATATATCTAAAGACAATCATCTTTATTATTTCGGGGGTCAGTCAACGCAACATTAACCGAGGAAACTTGAGAAACACAATAAATATAATATAATATTAAATTTAATTTAAAATGTATGTAGGTTACAAAATATCGAGAATTTGTATAATAAATAGTTGTTGTTGTAAGTATGTCGTTAATTTTAAAATAAAAAAATAAATGTTTGTATACATTTTTTAGTAAATAAAAATTTAAAAATCATTGACAGTAATTGGTAAAAAATAATTATTCAATAACATGTAATTGAAAGGTTGTAATTACTCAATTAGAATCGAAGCAACTGAAAAAATCAATCAGCCAAATAATGTAGTACATTATAGGGAAACTCATATCTCTGGGTAATATAATGTAAAAGTAGTAGTCGAGTACGATACTGAAACGTGGCACGTGGGAATGGACAAACAATGTTTGAGACAAAAGTAATTTATTTTTTACCGTAGAATTCAAATCTGAAATAAAAGATGGGTGCTTCAATTTACGATTTTAGAATTGCCCCCTCGTAGGCTTATTTTAGCGTAGGTGAATGCCCCCTCGAAAATATTAAATTTTTATTTTGAACATGTTTTACGGACGATGCGTATTTCTCAGATATTTCGCAGTCTCAAGTTAAATGAAATACCCTGTATATTTGCTGGGTAATGGGTATAATTTTTATAATTGAAATAATTATATTTTATAGTAACAATATGCTTATGTTGATAATTGTGCTAAATTACTTATTTGTTGTTTATAGTGATTTGAATGCAGAATAAAATTAATTTGATTAATTATTATTAATGATATATTAAGAAACTTTATTTTATAGCGTAACTCTAACGAATATATAAAATGGAGAGCTAAGGCTACACATTTTCGAAATATTTTTAATTTGACAATTTTTCATATAAAGAAATCTCTGAAACTGCAAGAGCACGTTTCACTATCTTATTCAGTTACATCGTTTAAAGGTTTCTTACTTATAACAAATAAATAAGTTTCATTGTATTTAGTTTCAGAACCCACCGTATTACTATCAAGATTAAAATCTTCTAATACATGTTCTAATATTTCAATGAATGACTCTTGTCAAGATAGTTTTTCAATAACTCCGGTAGCAAACAGTACCAAAATGAATGACAATGAATTTGATAAGAGTAAAGAAGCTTCAAAAAGACCAAGGATTGTGGAAGATACAATTATTCTTCCACAGGACAAAATCAAAATAATACCAGATCTAGGCAACTCCAATTATTTAGAACTCCAAATGCTTGGTATTGACGATAATCTGGAGATAATGGATCATTCTGAGCCAACAATTGACAATTTAAATGACAATTTATCAGAAAGAAGCAGTGAGGTTTTGCAGCTCGAAACTGACCATAATTTAAAAATGATGGAACAACTTTCTCCCAAGTCATTGAATATTATCAATGTAAGTGACAATCTGTCAAATGAAAGCAATGAACTCCAGCAGCTTGTAATTGACCATAATTTGGCAGTGATGGAACAATGTCCTCTTCAGTCGTCTATTGTCAATTTAAGTGACAATTTGTTAAATGAAAGCGGTAAATATTCATCCTTGATATTATTTAATAATTAGCCCTTTAATGCTGCTAAGTGGGGGAACTTTGGTAAACATTTTAAATATCATATGATTGAGTGAATCCGTCGTCGGCTCTACGAGAATTATTCTAATAAAGTAAATAATAAACACTTGGCTAAGTTTCATAAATAAATTTTGTTTTCTATATCGCAATTTCGGCTTTTACGCCAACGTCAGAAGACTGAACATTTAAAAAAATTACATAAATATATAAAGATTCAGGCAAAATTAATAGAGAATTAAGTAAGAAATTTATACAAGAACAGTGCACTCAAAAAATTGTTACTAAATAAATCACGGTTTTGTGAGATTTAATGTGAACAATGGCTATAAAGAAGTATATAGGTCGTATAGAAGTCGTAGACATTTTTCCATAAGGTTTAATTGACTTGTTAGATCGTAGAAAAATAATAAATTGAATCAAATTTAGCCACGCATCTTTTAACAAATAATCATACTTGGTCTATACAAAATTTAAAAGTTTTACATCTTGAAAAGGAAGGTTCTAAACTAAATTTCTTGAACGCATACGAAATAAATAAAACAATAAAAAATAGTGAGAAACTCATAAATGACGAGACGAGCATTCTTCATTCGATATTTTGGAAATACTACTATCTAGTTTAACAAATACGATTACCGTTAATCCTTTAGTACTATACCTACTACCGTATTTAGTTATAGTCGGGCCTGCAGGAATTGGTTTTTATAGCTCTGAGATTCATGTACCGGCAGTAATACCTTTTGTTAAAATATCTTTAGACTCAAGTACCGACCATAACAACTATTGTTAAAGTATCATAGAAAGAGTATTCAACAACAGTTGTATGGGCTTGCATTCAGGGGCGTCTTCTTTTCATTTTTGTTTTTCTTTTTTGAGGTAACATAATTTAAGTATGACGGAATAGAAACAATTGAAGATAGATAGAAACGATGTATATTTCGACGATTATTTATAACGATTTCTATATTTATAACTTTCTTTTTTATGTCTTAATAAATGGAGTTTTTAAAAATTTAAAGTTATACCTTAAAATGTCCTAAATACTTACCTACCTGATAACATTTGACATTTGAATTCAAAGTATCTTTTTATTTAAGGCTTTAAGCAGTAAGCTGAATAATCCTATAACAGTTCTTTGTTGGAATAATCACTATTGTTGTGAAATACCAGTCATAAAAACCAATTTCTGCAAGTCAAACTATATAACAGGTTGCTACCTGCGTCTATATATTTCTGTATTTTTTTATAAATGTTCAGTCTTAACACCGATGATAGTGTAAAAGCTGAAATCGAGATGAAGAAAATTAAATTTAATTATGGAACTTAGCCAAGAAATACACCAAGAAAAATAAATATTAATAATAATAAACCATTTAACTTTAATAACTTTATTTCAGATACATTTTGTTCATTATAATGTTAATATTATTGGAATTGGTTTATATTTTGATGTCACTTAAATGGTTAAGGGTCGTTTTAGGATAACTTATATTTACAAGATCTCTTAAATAACATGATTCATTTTAGATGAAATGACTAAAAATGTCGAAGGACAAAATACTACAGATGTTTCGTCCATTCCAGACAGCACCTACATACCAGATGTAACGGAAGAAAGTACAGATATTTCGAAAACAACGGAAACAACCGCATTTATAAATGCGGAAAAAAGACTTAAGAAAATAAAATACGGAAAAGATATGAGGCAAATGGAAATACAGACAAAAGAGACAAGTAAATATAAATTATATTGCTGCGTATATTGTAACAAACTATTAAAAGGACAGATTGCACGTCACTTAAAAACTGTTCACAAAAATGCAGAAGACGTTCAGAAAATTTTGAATTTGCCGAAAAATGCCGGCCAAGAACGAAAACAAATGTTGAGCTTAATTAGAAAGTCTGGTAATTATGTAAATAACGTTGACAAATCTGTGAGGAACCAAGTTTTAATAACAGAAAGGCGGGTTACAAACAAACAGGCGAAGGATTTCGTAACTTGTTCTGGATGTAAAGGTGAATGTGAATTAAAAACTCAACACATTATAGGACAATCACATGTGGTTGCGGGTGTACTAATAGAAAGCAGAGTTTTGCAATCGGCATGCGACTTATTAAAAAAGGTTTTGTCAAAACTGTCTAATGACGATATATCCAGAACAATAATGCATGATGAAGTACTTATATTATATGGAAATTCTTTGTGTGATACCCGCTCAAAGAAAATACTTAAAATGGCTTTGCGCCAAGAAATGCGGGGTAAGTACCTAAATTATTACCAAATTTTTTTGTTGGAAAAATAAAAGGATCACAACCACTGATTTTTAATTTTAGGTAATATTTTATCACAGACAGAGGAGAAAATGAGGGTTGTTAGTTCGTCAAATTCATCCGACTATTGTCGTTATGTACATGTGAATTTTTTAAAATCTTTTTCTACAAATTTTCTGTAACAAATAAAAAACTTTTTTAATTACCTTTTTTTTAGAAAGGATTAATCCAACATACAAGAAGTTTGGTATCTTCCGAAATTCCAATACAGAAAAAAATATTTTATAGTAACAATCGTGCCTCAGATACATTAACATTGCCACAAGAATCAACGACTAATAAAGTACTTCAATATCTGAGAACCATATAAACCGTAACTAATTGCAAGTCAAATGATATTTACGAATTTAAGGACAATGATAATGATAATGTTAAAACGTATGCATCATTGAAACCCGTTAGTTTCACATCTGAACCTTTACAAGAGGTAAGTACTATGTATTTCTCTCAACTTGTGTTTAAGTTTATTAAAGTCAGTTTTATTATTTATGCCTAATTTAGTTTTCGTAGTTCCCTAATGGGAATTAACAATTTACGCAATAAAAGAATATAAAACAAACAAATTAATGATATTGCAAAATATATCAAACAATATGTTATACATCAATACTATCTATCGTCTTGAATAATTTATAATTTAATTTAATAAATCTGTCATTGTTTTAAAGTGAAATGTTAGGCGGGTCAGCTTAGATATCTGAAATTATTTTTGAAATTTTTGGTACCTATTACTTTTTAATTTACTAATTATGTATATCAAAATCAAAGACTGTTATTATTTTCTTGACGTTCTTAAATGACCTAAAAATTGTATGTGATAACGACAATTTTACTAACAAATTCAAATACAGTAAGCTAAAATGATGTATTTTGTTCAAACAAAATTCAACACCCTTGTTTTCGCTAAACTTGTTATGTATTGTTTCATGTTTTATTTTATTAAAATATATTTAATGCGAATGGAAGTTCAGTTTTCTTATTATGATACGTTTTAATAATTTATTAATTTGTAAGTTTATAATATGCAATCTTATTTTTAAATATTTTGATTTCAATAAATAGTTCAAAAAGTACAAAAATTGAGATTAGTTTGAGTGAGTTTTTAATTTCAAATTATTCAATAATCAAATCTGCAAATAATTTTATAAATAGAAAAACTAAAAAATGCTCTGCTTTAGATTAATATTACGTCATTTTATTATTATACATTTATCATAAAAACTCAGTACAAAAATATTAGAAAATATGTACCACAATGCAATTAGTATAAATATGTATGATGTATGAATAATGAAACTATGCCTTTTTTCTAAGTTTGCGTATGTCTCTGTGATTAATATTTATATGTACACATACTATTTTGTTTTGCTGTTTGCTTTATTTATTTTAATTGCTTTAACAATGGGCTGATTTTTATGAGGTGTCATAAATATTGTCGTTTTTTAACATTCAATGAAAACGATTTTGTGATTTTTACAGCTGACGAAAAGGGTGTAGTTATAAAATTACGTTTGTAGCAGTTTATGCTTTGAAATGCCTATATAGATACTAGCAGTAAAGATTTATGGCCAGTGTACTATTTCTTTGAATGGGTTTGTAATTCATTTACAATAAGACCCTCTAAACCTCAACGACTTGTAATGTTAAAAATTTATTGCTCTAGTAAGTACATATATTTCAAATAAGAACGAAATATGTATTACTAAAACTGCATGTTTTGTCATTTACAATGCACTTTCTGTTTATTAATTTCAATTAAATTTAATTTATCATTTTACGTAAGCAATTATTTTTAAATCAATAAATGGTAAAAGTTTCTAGTAGTATAAGAAGCAAGTATTGCTCTAAACTAAAATATTAAAGCTAAGGTTTTTAAACAAAAGTCAGCTTTAAAAGTAAACTTAAATTTCCCAGTTCTCTAAGGGGAAATTAAAAATTTACGCAATAAAAAAACAAAATAAATTAAAAAAAGAAATTTCGGAACGTTTAATAAAATTTTAACTTGCATTTTCAGAATACCCATGTTGACATATTTTCGAAAAACATCTTTTTAAATTTTTGAGACCTTTTCATACACTAAAAAACACTTCCCTTGTTAGGAATGTGTTTGTTTTAAATCATTAATTAAAGGTGAGTTTGAGTAAGTCTTTAATTTCAAGTTATTTATGATTATTCAAGATACTAATGATTTTATAAATAGAAAAGTCAAAAAATCCATTCCTTTACAATGGTATTAAGTTGTTTTATTGTTATAAACCTCATATCATCATCAATCATCATAACATCTTCATAATACCATATACATTCAGTACAAAAATATTATAAAATACCACAATGCAGTTTAGTATTTGTATGTATACATGATGTATGAATGATGAAAGTACACCGCCTTTTGATTTGGCTTAGCGTTTCCAGTTTTTAAATACTTACGTTTACCCTCCAAATTTGAAGGGTAGTTTAAATAGAGTATCGACTAATAACATCTATTGCACTATTTTAGTTTCTTCAAAAAGGGGCTGATTTTTATGACGTGTCATAAATGTTGTCATTTTCCAATACTTACTGTAAACGATTTTCAAACTTTTACAGCTGGCGAAAAGGGTGTTATAAAATCACGTTGGTAGTAGTTTGTTTGGTAATAATACTTACGTAAAGATTTATGGCCATTGTACTATTTTTTGAATGGTTTGTAATTCATTTACAATAGAACTTCTGAATCCTAGCAATGCTAAAAATGTATTATTCTAGTAATTTTTTTTAAACAATACGAACGAAGTATTAGCAAAACTGCATTTTTTAGCATTTACAGTGTTTATTCTACTTTCTTTTTATTAATCATTTTACAAAAACAATTCTCTTTGAATAAACATATGTGACACCGGCTATGAAAAGGTAGCGGCGCGGTGCAAATCACGTTAGTGGCAAATTGCATTTATTAAAGTATGGTATTAAAAATCACTTACAAGGCAATGTTACATATAAGTTGTATAGGAACGAGAATCTTTATTATAGTAAACCTCTACTTTAAAAAATTGTAGTTTTTGAAAGAATTGTGCTATTAACATTTGGTTTTCATCATTAGAATCTTGAAAGTTTATTGTAAATGATGGTAGAACTAATTCAAAATGTATTCGTTTTTAAACAAATGTGAGTTAAAAATAATCTTTCTTCAAGACCACTAGAAATTTGTAAATTCTGAAATAAATTTTAATAATAAAAACTTAATATTGTAACTCTTGTTGTTGAATAAGTATTCTAAAACACTACCCCTACTTATGTATCTTGCATGTATTTCATTCCACCACTAGATATGGAATGAATATTATGTCATGCTTTTTAAAATTATTGTGTTTGTTTTCAAGTTATAAACATTGCTAAGTTTAAATTTTCTTGTGGTCTTGGAGAAAGCACAGTCTCCTACTTGGTTATAACGGAAATTCGATGCTCGTGGATCCTCTGGCTCGTTTTCAGTTCGCCTTTGAAGCCTTCCACTCGCATCGAATTTCTATTCTAATCCGTTACAGAATATTCTATTCCAGTTATACAAGAGGAAGTTGAAAGATTTATGCAATAAAAGAACGACATTTTAAATTAAAAGATTGAAACAAACGAAAATGAGACAAACAAATGAATGATATTGCAAAATAAAGTACATATGTGTCAAACATCAAGACTAATTTAATATAATAAATCTGCCACTCGAAAAATTAGGGAGAATGGAGGTCATACAGTTGAATTCGCACTTTTTCAAGTCGCAGATTATGAATTTTGTTGTTGAAAATCATTTTTTAAAGCTCTATATTATGGACTGAAATTTTTCCATCATCCGAGTTAGAGATTGCAAAATTAAAATTATTTTTCAAAATTGAAAATGATGGAATAAAGTTTTTTCATCTTTCGATTTCAATTAAAATAATAATTTTCACTTGAAAGCTTGTAGTAAGTAAACGAACTGTATAAAATTACCTATTTATTAAAATTTGTTTATTTAAAAAGTATAATAAAAGTCAGTTATTTATGCACTATGAATTAGTTTATTGTAAAAAGAAAGACTATCATTTTCAAAGCTGACACGGTCATATTAGTAAAAGATCACAAAATCTCCTATATACGCACAAACATTTTTAATCTAACTAATCAACTTCAATTTTAGCCAAGTGTTTGTGCAAGAGAATGCATTAATGAAGATACAAATTTGATGGAGGAAATTCATGAGGATCCAATAAATGTTGAAATGAATTAATTATTATCAACCAATACGCATGAAAGTGACGATCAGCGAAAGTAATTCGAATATGGTATGAAAATAATAGTTGTTTATGTTACTGTGGGCTAAAACCGTTGTTATAACACAATAGGAAGAGTAGACCTTCCACTTGAATTTAACAATCATATAAGTGCAGTGTTACAAATATGCCTTTATATTACGTGTGGCAAAATTTTATTTATGCTGCCCAGCACTTGTTAAAAATAGTTTTTTTTTTCTTGAATTGGCATTAAAATTAATTTTTTAATAAATGTCAAACCTTGGTCTTTATTCAAAATCAAGGAAACGACATCTTCAATCAAATAATAATTTTCACTTGAAAACTTGTAGTAAATAAACGAGCTGTATAAAATTACGTATTGATTAAAATTTGTTTATTTAAAAAGTAAAATAAAAGTTAGTTATTTATGCGCTATGGATTAGTTTATTGTAAAAAGAAAAGCTATCATTTTCGAAACAACTGACACGGTCATATTAGGCAATGATCGCAAAATCTCCTATACACGCACAAACATTTTTAATCCAACTAATCAACTTCAATTTTAGCCAAGTGTTTGTGCAAGAGAATGCATTAATGAAGATACAAATTTGATGGAGGAAATCCATGAGGATCCAGTAAATGTTGAAATGAATCAATTATTATCAACCAATACGCATGAAAGTGACAGTAGCGAAAGTAATTCGAATATGGTATGAAAATAATAGTTGTTTATGTTACTAGTGGGCTAAAACCGTTGTTATAACACAATAGGAAGAGTAGAACTTCCACTTGAATAACAATCATATAAGTGCAGTGTTACAAATATGCCTTTATATCACGTGTGGCAAAATTTTATTTATGCTGCCCAGCACTTGTTAAAAATTGATTTTCTTTTCTTGAATTGGCATTAAAATTAATTTTTTAATAAATATCAAACTTTAGCTTTTATTCAAAATCAAGGAAGCAAGATGGTAATGATGTTCATTAGCTAACACAAATGACACTCGCTCAAGTAGGCTCTTTGCCTACTGTCGTAGATAAAAGGAGTTACCAGACCAAAAATTGCATGTCAAAATTAATATTTTAATTGTCTTTCTAAGAACGTATTGTAGTAAGTCGGAAATTTGCATTTTTTCTAAAAAATTATATTATCTTTCAGAAATCGAGGGGCGTAACTAAAAACGCGCAAGCAGTCTTAAATATTACTATTTCTTTCCTACATCGACAGCCGATTTCCGGGGACCAACGTGTTATGTGATACCGTTAGGAGGTTTTCCAGAAGTCGGGCTAAACGCGAAGACTTATGATGACAGCGGGTCCGAGAATTTGGTGCAGGCCTCGTCGAAAATCTTTGTCGGGACGTGAGTTCTCATGCAGTTTGGAAATGCCTGATTCGACACGGTACACGTGTGTTTTACATATGGGCCTTTCTAATAACAAAGGAATGGCCGAACATACATATCCATTGCGCAGTTAACAAACCAAACTTGACTATAAGTAAATAATTGAAAAAGACGAAAATAGAGACTAATTTTAGATAGAGTTCATTCTATGTTATGAATCTTCAAAAGGGAATTAAAAATTGTAATACCAGAAGTCAATAATTTAATTTTGAAGTGTCATTGTTAAATGTCTCGTTTCAAAGCACATGAGTAATGTTGTAAGATATCATTTCGTAATATTGAATTACCATTTTGTACATGTTTGTATTTATTACATGATTGATTACGATTGTTATTAAAGAAAGACGCCGCGTTTCAGCCACTAAATAGACCGTCAACCCCCTCTAGGCAAGACCGGGAGAAATGAAAAAGAAACTGACTTAACTTAAGCTAGTTGCGGAAAAAAGGGGAAATTTCGGAAAGTCATTGTTCAAATAAGGGTCTCAGAGTCAAATTTAACAACCTCTCAAGAGGTTTCGCGAAACACAATTTATTTAAATACTTAAAACCGAAAAAACAAATTGTTATTGAAACAAAAGACAATCTAGATACAAATTCCGTTTTTCTTAAATAACAATCATATAATTTTGACTAATCATATTTTAATGAAACACGCCAATCCATATTCCAAATTCGTTTAAAAACTCAAATAGATTTCTTTAAAGCCACTGCTTTCAGAAGCAATTGCAAATTTGGGGTAATGATAGGAGAAGGGACTTTGGTCATTAACGCCTATACAAAAAAGGTTCAGTTTTGTTAACAGCAGACTAAAGTGTCAACCACCCAAACCAAAAAAGGTTATAAAAGGCACCCTCGCCGCAGGAAGTAGATAGTCGCTTTTGACTACTGAATCGGTGCAAATATCTTTCGAGATTTTTTTCATCTATTCGTTACACAAATCTTAATTAATTTTACAAATTAATTTAATTAAATTTTCAGTCGGATTTATTTTAGGAAAGTAATTTAACGAAAAGTTGTAAATTGTGCGAGCTAAATTTCGCGTGTGTTACGGTTTTAGTTTCAAGTCAGGAAAACTAAGTAATAAAATTACTTAAGCTTATCGGGTAGTTTTATTAGTAACGTAATCGTTTAGTGTAAAATTAAAATTAGTGCAATTTCGTTAAGTTTCAAACTTAAATATTAGTTAGGGCATTATTGTGAATTAGTGAAAAATTCAAAGGATTATTTTGAACGACCAGCGTAAGCAACAGCCAGCGAACCAGCAGCGTAAACCAATTTTGGATTAATCATCACCGCGGAGACCAATCTGGTCGCCAACGAAACGTGAGTCAATTCTAAATCATAAATCTATTTACCTTGTGATAACTAAAGATTTCGAAAGTCTAAGACTGGTCCGAAAATGAAAACTGTTTCAAATTACTTTTCTTTAAATTTAATTTTCAAGTTAAAGTCCAGCCATTCATTATACAAGATTCTTTGTAAAGGGACGTAATTGGAATCCTATAATTTATCGTTTTAATTTATCACCAGTTCAACCCTTTAGTACCAAATCTCAACGAGAGTGAGTAGAGCAATTTTGAGAAATAGACATCTCTGAAGTTCTACTATCCTACAACCTCCAACTACACCGTCTAACCTTCTAACCCTTTGGGTTACTCCTTTCTTAGTTAGGCGTAACTAGACCGATTTTCCTAATGCGGAAAAATCGCTCTCAGGTGATTTTGAGCAGCCCTCTCTGATCATACACTTTACACACACGCACACCTGTAAGTTCCAACTAAGTAAAACCAAAACAAAACAAAACCAAAAACAAAACAAAATTTACTATTTGGAACCAACGCGGGATTTATATTATGTACAGTTATTACAAATTACATTGATCAGAAGAAACAGATAGTGTAAGTGTGTGAAAACCCACCTTAGCTATCCGGGTTTGCGAATTGTCACATCGCGCATCATTTAGCTTATAAAATATTTTACCAAATTTCCTCAAAAGTACGATAGTGCTGTGATTTTACTTGGAGCCCAGCACTCATCCATTCAAATCTAGTTTCCATATAGGAAACCTCAAAATTTATTTACATTTGAGTTAGACTAACTTAACTGGCATGTAAACATTATTAACCTTAACATTTATTTTGATTCGAATGTAAAGTCTTTTGTTTCGGCTTTTGGTTCAGCAATCCTGGCTTAAGAGTAAAATTGTAACACGACACGAACTTTTCCTAATTTACCTATCCTTCCACCAAACTCAACATATCTGATAATTTTCCAACAAGTTTCAATCAATTAAGTATTAAATCAAAAACAGAAATTTATATCAGATTTGTCCGAGTTTACCAACAAGCAAAGAAAACATCAACAGTTAAACAATAGCCATTTTTTAAACGTCAGTTCTTGGTTTATTAATCTTCCTATTGAAGTACCAATTACAATCATGGCTTAACCAATACGTGCATAGCTCACGAAAAAATATAAAGAAATTATCACTTAAGATTTTACCAGTATCGGATCAGCTCTTACGAAAGTTAATGATGAAAAAAATAAGATAAAGAATAAAATCAAGTAAATCTCATAAAGGAGATAACCATAATCAGAAGGTGAACAGATACAGATAGGAAAGTGTTAATTCGAAAGATCGGACTTAGCCGAAATAAATTGATTATTATTTAGTAACTTGATCAGGGCGCAATAATTTTGACCAGAACCCTTCAGTGTTTCATTAGGTTTCTTTTCAGTTTTTTTCTTTCAGCCAAACTTTTAAATAACTCAAAGTAAAGTCAGAAAATGAAATTGTTTGTTTGCAAGACTCCTAAAAATAGGGGCGACATTGTAAATAAACCGTAAATATTTTTGTAACACTGTCCTCGTGGTGATTGTTAAATAAATCTTGTATATTTCTGTTGTGAAAATTCAGTGTTTCATTCCAATTAACTCCAAACCTGTGTGTGGTACACTTCGAATACGAATTTGAGTTACCTGAATCTCAGTTACCTGAATTCAACCATTACTTACGAGTTTGAAGACAAACTCCACCATAAGCAAACTTGAAACAAAACAAATAACTCTTTGGTGCATTTAAGAACTAGATACAACGTAGGTATATCTTGTTTTTCCTAAACGCAACGTAGGTATTTCTTTTACGAACACAACGTAGGTCAAAAAAAATAAGTAAGCAAGCTAATCAACAATTATAAGCTTAACTAGATGCCAAAGTTAGAGGTAAGTGCAAGTTTCCTCTAATTATTCATCTTAGATAATAATAACCCAACTTTGATGATCACCAACCATAAATATTATCTATTAGATTAAATAGCAATAAATAATTAGGAAGAGTCGACATTTTATCACTTTATTACTACTCCTATGTATCTCCCTTGGGCTCCGATCATTACAGCATAAAAATTAAAATTATTAAATAAATATCAAAAGAGATTATTCAAGATTATTAGTAGATGTTATTAAAAACTAATTTCTCCGTTAGGTTCCGCAAAGTGACTCTAAAGTGGCTATTTCTAAAAGAAAAGTTGGGATTTGGGACAGAAAAGATATTTGCTCTTTTTGCTATACTGAATTTCTTGATATTTTATATATTTTGATATATATTTTGAATATTTTGATCACTTTGCTCGTCACATGGAGAGAAAACATAAAGAGGAACCTGGAGTAAAAAAAATCTTATCGCTTCCAAAAGGTAACCGTGAGCGTAAAAATTTATGGAACTGTTTACAAAAAGAGGGGAATTTTCATCTATTTAAAGAAATGAAAAAAGTAATTCCAGTTCGTCGACCTGCTGCGAAAGAGTCAAGAAATGCCAGAGTTTGAGGACTTTGCAGTTTGCGATTCGTGTATGGGCATTTACAAAAAAAAACGTTGTACAGACACGCTAGCAAGTGTGGAGCTAGCATTACCGAAGCCCAGAAGAAAGGTAGACTGTATGCTTTGACTCAATCGCAAACGTTTTTGGCAGCCGCGCGTTGTCAAAACGATTTTCTCTCTAAATCGCGCTTGAAAAAAGAAGTTTTTTCTATTATGCGACCAGACGAAATTAGTGCCGTGGCAAAGAATGATTTACTAATTTGTTTGTTCGGTGAAACTCACTTAAAAAAGCACAAATAAGTAGTACAGTACAAATTGCCACTGTAACGTCTAATAAAATGCGGGAGTTGTCAAGATTGCTAATAGCCTTAAGAGATATTACACCAGTACAAAGATTGGTTGACGCAATGAAGCCTGAATATTTTGATCACTTGGTCACCGCTACAAAGGTAATTGCTGGTTTCAATTCAGAAAATAAATCATTTAAAGCGTCATCCCTAGCGTTGCACATGGGCACCAGTTTAAAGCAATTATGTGGAATAGTTACCCGATTCGTGATTAAAAAGTCTTCCCTTTTTAATTTTGAAAATCCGGAAGCAGAGTTAAAGAATTTAAAAAATTTACAAAAATTAATTGAAGGAAATTGGGCAAATGAAATAGCATCTTTAGCTTTAGCTTTAGCAAGATATGACAGAAAAACATTGGGAAAAGCCTCAAATAATACCAATCACCAGTGACATCATTAACTTCAATAATTATGTTAAACACGAAGTTGAAGAGTCATCTGCTCGACTTGTCAAAATGATTAATTTTGAGGATGACGTAGAGGAAGTCACAAACAGCTCAGCAAGCGAACAAAGCCTAATCTCTAATTATAAAAAATTAACAAAGGGGATTATGGCTTTAGTTTTGATATTAAACCGGAAACGTATCGGAGAAATTCAGTACTTGAAGACATCAAATTACTTAAAAAAGTTTTCAGACCAATATAACCAGGAAGAATTATTCAATAGTTTATCCACATCCGAAAAACTTTTGTGCAAAAGTTTCAAACGGGTAGTTTCAGGGGGGAAAGGAAGTCGCCCTGTACCGATCTTGTTTTCCTCATTTATACAAAAAAAAAGATAGATCTCTTATTAGAAGTACGGGGAAAAATTAAAAGCATTCCGAAGACCAATGCCTACATTTTTGCAAATCCTGATTCAGCGAAAGGTTGGTTTCATGGTGTTAGTGTTATCCGTACTTTTGCACATCTGTGTGGTGCAAAAAATCCCGCTTCTCTAACATCCACTAAATTTAGAAAGCAGACCGCAACTATCTTACAAGTCATGAACATAAATGAAAATGATATGGAACAGTTGGCAAGTTTTATGGGCCACACTAGAAAAACCCATGAGGAGTGGTACAGGTAAATAAAAATTTCCAAATTTAAGCTATGCTTTAAGCTATCACGAATGTCGCTTATAAAGAAATGTAGATTAAAAGTCCAAAACGTTCTTAAGTTTAATCATTCATTTAGATTGCCACAAGATGTGTTCCAAACAGCAAAAATTGCAAAATTATTAATCATGTTAGATAAAGGTGAAGCGTATAACTATAAAGGAAAAGGCTTGGACGACATCACTTTAGGAGAAACAGATGTCTTAGAAATCGAGAAAACAGGCGGACCTGATCATCCTGAAGGTTGTGAACTATATTTTTAAAGATTTTTCAGCTAATAGTTTTTTGTTTAATCAATTTTGTAGAAGCACGTGATAACCCGAATTCCGACACCGATAAAGAAAATGAAAATGATATTGCAGAAGTAAGTCCGGAATCAAGAAAATTAGAATCCAGTAAGTTGAGTTTTTAATCTACTGATGACTACAGTATCTATATAAAAACAGTATTGAATTCGATAGAAAATGTAGCCTGTTGAAGTTCTCGAGTTTTAAAATAATTAAACTATTTAATTTTTATGAAATAAATAAATAAAGATTAATAAAAGTTTCACAATATTTATTAATCTTTATTTATTTTATGATCATGGAGTTCCACAAAGTAAGGCTCGAGACAGTAAAGCTATTTAATTTTTCTTTGAAACTACTTAAATATTATTCTTTATAAATCATTCAGTCTCATTGTGGTAGAAGCAATTTTGAAAACGCTACTTTTGACAACTCTTATAAAACCTTATGTAAATGATATCAACTGACTAGTAGCAGCCAGTCACATTTTGAAGGTTAACAATTTTGAAAAATGCGCACATGTCGTCTAAAATGATTAGTTGTCAATTATAAAGTGTTTTTGCTTGAATTGGAATATTTTATTCAATTATTCATCTTAAAATTTGTAATTCTTTTTCAAAGTATTAGAAATACAAACTGAAATTATCGTTAAAAAATTTATTAATTATTAAGTGTAAACGTTTTTTTTCTAGAAATGCTTTTAAGACCTAGAGGACGTTGGGCAAAAGCAGGGAAAGAAGTTATGACCAAATATTTTAAAAAGTTCATTCAAAATAAGAAGGCGCCCACTAAGAAGGATGTAGAAGAATTTAAATCAAAAGAAGCAAAACTTTTTAAGAATATTAATTGGATACGAATAAAAACATTTGTATATAATCAATATCGCACAAGTTAAAATTAACAATTATCTTGCCGTTTGTATAATAATAATAATTTGTATAACATGTTTAGTTTTAATTTTTATTGTTTAGTAAAATCTTTATTATTTGCAATAAAATGTTTATTCTCAAGCCTAATATTTTTTATTAATATGAATTTTAGTTCATTAACTTTATTTCATCACCTCACAGCAAAAAGAAAATAATAATAAAACAATGTTTATTTTTTAATGCAATAGTTACATTTTTTTAAGATGAAATGGAACCATAAATATGGCCATATTTCCTAAATTAAGCAATTTACAATAAATTAAAGTTTAGGCTAATGTTTTAAACTTAAATAAGATAGATTAAACTTAAATAAAGAGGGATATATGTGCTGAAATATAAGAAATACGTATTTTCAAAATATTTAGTAATCTAGAAAGATTTTTCTAATTTATAAGCCTAAAACAGGCACATTATCTAACAAATAAAAATTGCAAAAACATAATTTTTCCACAATGCTCTTTATTGGAATAACTACGATTTAACTGAGTTAAGTTTAAGAAACACTATATAAAAAAGCCGTAAAATCTCCAAATCCCTCTCTGCGAAAATTATTTCCTATATATTAGTGAAACTGCAGTTTTTTAACGATTCCAATACAAAGGACAATAGAATACAATAATACAAGAAGTATTGATCTGAACTTGTATTAAAGTTAAACTTTTTAAACAAATATAAGTCTTACTATTTATAAATTTAAAAGTTCTTCCCCCAAAATGTTCGCAAGCAGAGATTCTTGGTAATGCCAGTTCATTTCCCGCCACGTTACACCCTTTGTTTATACTTTTAAAGTAATCAACAAAGTTCCGGAAAGTTCTTTTACCACGAGAAAATTTGTAATACGTAGTTTTGTGTTACTTTCTGGATTGAGTACGTTTTCTAAAAGCTGTAGAATTAGGTTTGTGGTTTCAACAGTCAGTAGAGTACGCTCAGAAAATTTATCAAATATTGGAATAAATATGAATTAAATAACATTTCTAATTCCAGATATGGCTCTTTCCTTCTTCAAGCTGTCGTGGACTTTTGTTCTAAATGTTTATAGTGCACCATTTGTATAATTTCTTGTTAATGTATGTTGTTATAATCGTGTAGGATGAGTTTTGTTTATATTAATATTTAACTAACTTTAAAAAGTAAATCTTAGGTGATTATATTCAGTGAGTCAGCTACGATTTTATTATCAGCAGTTTGATATACCCTTTTGGTCTAAAACATTAATCCGCGATACATTTTTGGCGTCATTTTTGTTTGACCTATTTTTCACTGAGGGACACTGAGATGTGGAGTGTAGATACATTAGAAGGAGAATTACATGAAAAACAAACCAGGGATGCATATGTAAGTTTTCAAAGCTGTCTTGTTATTTTTAATGTAACTTATGTAACTTTTTTGCTTCAAAAATTTATAAAATCAATTTTTAGAACGCCTTTATACGTAGCATTGGAGGTACCTGTCCCAACGGGGAAACAACAAGGATATTAAAGAGTATTTTAAGGAATACTGTCGCCTGCCAGTGCTCTTGGTTTGGGTACGAAAGAATTGGAAGCTTCAAAATTATCAGATTACCACTCATAATAAAAGGAACTGTATTATAGGTGAAAAGGTTTCGAAACAGCACAATGCGCAGAAACCGAAATACGTATGAACGTTCGAAATTGCGTCGCACGCGCATATCTTTCTTAATGCAGTAGCGTCGGTATATTTCCATTCTGTCTTGTTGCGTGTGCGTTTGGAGGTTATAGGTGTGTTTACGTTTGTTGTTGAGAGTTGAAATCAGTTTACAAAACAGTTCTTTTCAGAGCTTCTGCATATTTATTTGCGAATCGTAGGTAAGTTAATAACTGCTGATGCAGAAAATACGAATATCACATAAATATTTGTTGTAGTTAGATTTCAACGTGAAAAAGTAAAATGCCGCCAAAGTCCAGTGTAGGTGTACGTGGAAAGGTTCTGCATTCCCAAGCACGCGAAATTATCGCAAACGTCATCTCATTTATGGAGAAAGAAGCTAAGGATGGTGTAACAATTCCTGTAACTCGTTTTAAAGAAAGAGTTCTGGCTGCGACAAAAATAGGGGAAAACAGTTATCGTGAGATTAAGAAAGAAGCCAAGCAAGTTGCTTCAGGCGAAAAAGTCAAGTTTTCCAGTCCGAAGAAAAATCGTAATAGACCAAATCCGAAGAGTGACCTACTGCAAGGTGAATTAGAAACCATCAGGTCGATTATTCACCAGTATTATATAATTGAAAAGAGACACCCAACGTTAAAAGGTATAAAACGAAACAAATTATTTTAATTGGTGTATTTATAACGCAACGTGGTATTTACAGGAATTCGTAATAAGATACTGAACTCTGGGATAGAATTTCAAGGTAGCTTATGTACTCTGGGAAAGATTGGAAAAAAGTTAGGTTTCCGGTAAGTTATTTTATAAGAACCTAACACATTTTATTACATATTCTAACTATTTATATATTTAGCTGGCGAGAAACCATGAACAAGCGTAAAATTCTAATGGAATCACATGATATAAGATTAAAGCGCATCCAGTACTTGGAACAATTACAGCAGTATGTACAAGATAAAAGACCCATAATATTTACCGATGAGTCCTACATAAACAGTTGCCATACTAACAAGAAGACATGGAGTGACGATTCGGAACGCGGTTTTAGAAAACCTATTGGAAAGGGCGCATGTGTAATAATGGTGCTTGCTGGCGGGGCAGATGGTTTTGTAAAGAATGCATTACTCATGTTCAAATCAGGTGTGATATTACTCTGAAATATTTGTGAATTTTTTACATTATTATTTGTTATTATAGGAAGTACATCTGGCGACTACCACCAGGACATGAACAATGCAAATTTCATGCTGTGGGTACGCAAGCAACTGTTGCCTAATTTACCCAAGAGAGCTGTGCTTGTGATTGATAATGCAGCATATCATAATGTAGCAATCAACAAGGATCCAACTTCAGCATCGACAAAACAAGTCATGATTCAATGGCTTATCCAGCCAGGCATTCCCCATGATCCAAACGCCACAAAGCCTGTACTCTATAATATAATTAAGCAAAGAAAAAGCACATATATGCAATATATTCTTGATACAGAATTAGCCCAACATGGTCATGTAGTATTAAGATTACCACCATACCATCCCGAACTCAACCCTATTGAGAAGATATGGGCATTAGTTAAAAACCATGTAGCAGCAACGAATATAACTTGTAGACTGAATGATGTCATCGAATTAGCACAACAAAAGTTTGAGTCAATCACCGCTGAAGATTGGGCAAAGGTGTGTAGGCATGTGGATCGAGTTGTTGAAGATTACATGCGTAAAGAACATTTACTTGATAGTGCGTCAGATGAGTTTCGGTTCACTGTAAACACTGGGGATTCGGATGACGATACATCAGAGGGAGAGTTTTCTGAGGACGATGTAGATGTTGATATTTCCCCACTGGAAATGTTAGAGGAAGGAAATGAGGAACCGGGGCCTAGCACCAGTACACTGTAATCCATGGGATTATAATATAACACACAGATTGTTTTATAAACGATGTTATAAATTATGTCACATAAGTTGTCAAATGTTTTACATGTAGACATATTTTCATATTAAAATAATTAAAATTCATCTCTACAATCACTTCTTTTTTTAATAAGAACGTATTATATCCCAATACTGTCTAAAAACCTAAATACCCTATTTTGTCGATATATAAATAAAAGCAAGGTTTTCCATTTATTTTGATTTCCTATTACTTTTACTAACACTGAAGTAAATTACATTATCAAATTTAAACTTTTAGAAAACCCAGAATCATTTATAAACTTAAAATTTTATATACAGGCTTATATCTCACAATTATCTTTTTGCTACTTAGGTGAGTTGATTTAAGCTCCAACCCCTTAATTTGAAAGTGGTTATTTAAAGATTATAAAGTGTACTTTGAGATTTTCATAACATTTTATGTGCACATATTTTTAACCCCTTTTAATGAACAACATACGCGCCGCCACTGTACTCGCAGGTGACGTTCGCGCAGATTTTGATGAGTCATTGTGATGTTTCGAAACCTCGCGCACTCTAGTAGTGTATTGAGGTACGATATTGGTTGACCCAGAATTCCTAAAAGGCCGCTACGTCACTTTCTCGGAATTAACCGCATTCGATATCCAAGTTGGAAAGACATTGGCGGCGTCGACGTTACGCAAATAAATTTTTGTTTGTTTATTCATTTTTTGTATTGTATTGTATAATAACATGTATCTAGATGATAGTCACAAATTATTGTAATAAATAAAATAAAACACATGACTTATAAGATTACAAATATTTTTTACAATCTACTTTTCAAGGCACGCCGCTACCTGCAAATATCAAGCAGTGATAGACAGTTGCGTTCCGAGAATAGAACGTCATCGGCTTTCTCCTATCTGGAAATTCTGGCTCAACAAATATAGCTACGAATATGCACTGGTGGGAGCGAGGTTTCCTATCTACCTCTCCAGGCTAATTCCGGAGCTGTTAACGTGCTCACACGTCGGGGTTGTCTCCGAGGAAGTCCCATCACCCCTAGTCCAGCTTGCGGACTTTCACTTGCCAGACGAGTCCAACCTCACAAGTGGCTGGAAATTGAAAACTTGATCTGATTAGAATTTCCAGAATTTAGCCAGCCCACCCTGTGATAATTAAGTTTAGTGAGCCTTCGACAGAGCCCCACAGACTCTACTATGACGTAGAGACCCGGTCAATACCAATTAGGAGATGGGGATGTCTTATGTGTAAGAGGCCCTAAAGTGATCCATCGCCTGGAGTAGCTTTCCTGGGATCGGCCACACCAACAGGTCTTAAGTCACCGAAGCTCAAACTCAAACTACTGGACCATCGCAAGGTTGCGCTCACGGCATCTAATCCGCAGTGCAATACGATTACCAGGGAGAAGCACCTGGCGACACAGTCTCTACTTAGATAGCGAAACGGAAGTCGCTGTTTGGATAGACTTTGCTAATATCAACTCACGTACTGAAGTCTAGCTCCTTTCTGGGCCCGCCATCAAACCAATAGACGGACCCTGAGATCAGTCCAGTCAAAGTATAACGATACCAGACGCCGGTTTAACGCTAAACACCACATAGTTACTGTAAAGGAAACGTTAAAAATATAGAATTAAAATTTGACATTTTCGTTTTATGAAGGTAAATTAAAAACAAATCAAAATGCCATTGCTTGAGATTAGACCTACAACACTAAGGTTTTTGAAAAAGGTAGCAAAGTAAGAGACCGATATATCATATGTTATGACTAGTAAAATCGTTAACTAAAGAAATCTCAAAGACATCATTGCGAGTTACTAAATCTATAACTTAACGACATCGCACAATGATATCTCATCGACATCGCTTAATAACACCTCATCGATAAAACACGGCGACGTCACAGTTGCACATTGCAATGCTCGAGACATCCCTATAATGTTTCCATGTTGTGATGCATCTAGGCAATGTGTCAGCAACTTACGTGTTGACTGGGTACTGCCACAGATAATAAACATATTAACAGCCTCTTGAAAATAATAGCTATTTATGTAAGCAGTTAGTGTAAATAATGCATGGTAGAGCGACCAAGTTCTACAAAAAGGGCGAGTCTATAAGTCCTCTATACCAAGGGAGCATAAGTATCATGAGAATGTCAGATGCTTCCTCCGAAAAACACTATTTCGCTGTCTCAAATAAAAAAGAGCCTATAAGAACCTCCTAGTGGCAGCCGATTTTCTTGTAGCAAATAACAAAGTTTCTTCTAAACATAAGGCCGACACATTCGCTACTGGTTGATGACAGATTAAAACTTACAAAAGAATGTTTACACTCGGAATCCTCGATCGTGCCTCAAGATTCAGACTCCGATGAAATCGAGTTCGAAGGAACAGTTGATGAGATGAGCTCATGCAATTTGATGAATTAAGTTGTCTTCCAAAACTAGACCACTATGTTTTAGTTGAATTTAAAGTTAAGGAAAGTAACATCTCCTATGTTGCAAAAGTTATCGAAGAAAGAAATTCGAAAAATGATATTTGAGTGAGTTTTCTTAGAAAAAAAAACAAAATTAAGAACAATTCATTTTTCCACGTGTCGAAGAGATAAAATAAAATAAACTTCTACCTGAACTTGGGATATCTGGACAAACGCAGCACCAAGTTATTTTTATCCTTTGATTGAGTTTCCATAGTTTGGACGCCAGTTAAGGCTTTTCAGAATTGAAAATGAGTGGCGTGGACGCGGAATTAGTCGTGTAAAAAGTTTTAAGTGACAAGGGATTCTGCGAAATTCAGACTAATGATGAATTTTATAGAGTATTGCTGGGAAATAATTACACTGCAATAAGATGGCTCTAGTTAGCCTTGTAAACAAATGCAAACGTTATGCAGTTGCAAAACGTCAATTAGAACTGTACTATCTGTCATTGTGTTCAGTACAATATTTTTACAATGGATAGAAAAAAATTAAACAAAGGTCAAAGAGAATATTTGGCAGAACGTGTTTTAACGTATTATAATTCCTGCGAAGCAGATAAATCAAAATCAACCTGGCTTCACTTTAAGGCTGAGGGTTTCAATAAAAAAACGATTTATAATTATATAAATAAAATCAAACAATGTGGTGAAATAAAATTTAAGTGTCCGACCGGTCGTATACCTAAGATATACACCGAAAAGAATATTCGCAAGATCTAAAACCATTTTAAGAAGAATCCATCAAGTACCGTCAAAGAAGCTGCTTCTAAATTAGGTTTTAACGAAAAAACTGTACGTGACATCAAAGTTCATAAGTTAAGCATTCGTGCAAACACAAAGTCCAGTTCAAAGTACTTGCCTGGGCAAGAAGATCGCATTAAGAGCAACAGTAAGATTTTGGCAAGAAAACTACGCCGAAGAATTGTTATTATTGACGACGAAACATATGTGTTTAGTGATCCCGGTGAAACCCCTAAATGGAGATTTTTCACTCAACAGACTCTACACAAGTTGCATTTGCGCATAAATTTAAACAAAAAGCAAAATCTTCAAAAAATTTTCTGGTTTGGCAGGCTCTAGATGGACATGGAAATGTCTCAGAACCGTTTGTGTAGGAAGGCAACAGTGTCGGGGAAACATACTTAAACTGCTTTTTAAAGGGAATTTTAATTCTCTTTATCAATGCCCATCACAATCCACAAGATGTATTGTTTTGGCCGGATATGGCATCTTGTTATTATAAAAAAGAAGTCCAGGACTACCTCAGAGAGCAAAACATCCCGTTTGTAGCTAAGGCACAAAATACGCCTAACTTACCTCAATGTCGTCCTATTGAAAAATTTTGGGCATTGTGTAAGAGGAAATATTCCAAAGGGAAAACTCCTCCAAAAACCTTGATTGGTTTTAAAAGAATCTGGCGACGAATTAGTCAGGAAGTTGCAGAAGAGAGTGGAAAAATGCTTATGGCCACTGTGAGGAAAAAGCTGTCAGTTGTTGGTAAACAAGGTGTCAAGCAAGCTATGTGTAATGGTTTTATTTAGGTAATACAACAGTTGTCATTTATACAAAATATTAATTACTAGTAATAATTTTAATAAAGTTTAATATTAAATTTCCTCCAGTGTAATTGTTTCCCAGCAATACTCTACTTTAATTTCTAATCTAAAAGGGTTAAATTTCTAACTCTAAATACAAATGGATCAACCAAACTGCCAATCTCTAATTCCAATCAGCTGGTTTATTTCAACTGATACCTACTCAATGACAAACTATAGATTTTTATTGAACGACACAAATTATCAAAATTCATACGATAATAATTATTTGTTAGGTATTATTTACCAATGCTTTATCTTCTTTATTACTGACTGGGAAGTACAATTTCCAATAATTATTAATATTTTCTTCCATTAAATTTATACTATGTAACTAAATCAATTAATTTTTTTTTCTAGTTTTATTTTTAAAATATGGATTGACGACCAGGATAGACACTGTGAAAACCATATTTTTTATGTAGGGTTTATATTTAAAAGCCCTGGATAATGTGTGCAAATTGCAGATGATATCCTCGACTGACGAGAGCAAATAAGCTCGAAACGGCTGTATCTGGGTATCATCTACAATTTGTATACACACATTCGTTAGTGAATAGTCTTTGAGATTATTTTTAATTCAAAGGCTTTCGAACTAATAAATAGTACGAATTAATAAATAGTAATCTGCTGATGTGTTCTTTTCTAATAAATTGAATGATTTGGTTTCTGAAATGTACTATATCTAAAATAATGAAATGTGCAATAATCTTATATTTTGAGTACTGCGCATACATCGCAGTACATTCGATTGTGCCTTCAGAGTGCAGTAAAGTTTTGGCTATTAGAGAATACACAGTTTAAAATTATTAAGTGTTTTATTTCCTAGCTTAAACATAACTAATAAAATTAATTCAGTAAAGACATCACAAAGTGGCGACGAGTAAAATTGTTTTAATACAAATGTAATAACATATTTTAAAATTAATTTAAAATAGTTTCCGTTCAAAAAGGAACTATCAGTGTTAAACATAATGGCCACTACCGATAACGTTAACATTGGTTCTTTAGGACATTTGCGCGAATTTTGTTTAAAGACGTCAGACTGGTCAATTTTTAAAGCCAGATTAGAAAATTACTTCATCGCAAATAATTTAAATAAGAACGAAGAAAAAAACGTGCAATTTTGTTAAATTGTTTAGATGAGGACGCTTATCAATTGATGTTTGATTTAGCGAATCCGTTAAAACCGGAAAATAAGACTTACGCTGAGCTTGTAACGGTATTAAATAATCATTTTAAACCGCAAACAAATGAATTTGCGGCACGATTGAAATTTTATTCAGCACATAAAGATTCGCACGAATCAGCAAAGCAGTGGGCTGCTCGCCTTCGAGGTTTGGCTATTGGATGTGGATTCGGTGCTGAGCTAACAACATGTTTCAGGGATAAATTTATTTTTGGATTTGAAAAAGGACCGGTACTCGACCGCTTGGTGGAAGAAAAAATTGATAAAACTTTCGAAGAAATGGTATCATTGGCGGCATCCAAAATGGCGTCCATGGAAGTACATGAAATTTTGGTCAAACAAGAACCTTTACACCATGTACGTGAAGATAGAAGACGATCGCACGCAAGATTCAATGGAAGGGGCGAGATCCAATCAGCTTCGTTCCGTGATCAACGTCACATGCAGAAGCAGAATTTCATTTTCTGCGACGTTTGTGGGAAAAACAACCACACAAAAGATAAGTGCTTTTACAAACATTATATTTGTTCATTTTGTAAACAAACAGGTCACTTGGCTTCAGTTTGTAAAAAGATTAATAAGACAAATGGTAATTCTTTTCATAGTAAAAATAATAGAAGACACCATTATTTAGAGGATGTTCCTATAAATTGTACTTCATTTGAAAATAGTAATGATGATATCAGTTTGTTTAATATTAATGATGGTAGTGATTTAAGGCCATTTTTGATAAATATTCAAGTTGAGAACGTACCAATTTATTTCCAAATCGATTCTGGAAGTAGTATTAGTTGTATTTCCGAAAATTTGTATTTACAAAGATTTTCAAATATTAATTTAAGGTCTTCCGATAGAAGCTTTTGTTTTTATAATGGAAACCAAGTAAAGCCAGTAGGAGTTATTTCTGCAAATATTTGTTTTAAAAATGTACAAAATACCCTAAACCTTTTTGTGATGGAAAATGGTGGTCCACCCATGGTAGGGAGAGATTTCTTGACATTATATAATATTGGATTTTCAAATGTAAATTATATAAATTCAAATGATAATGACTTGAATCATTTAATTAAAAAATACTGTGATGTTTTTTCACCTGGTTTAGGATATTTTAATAAGGGTTTAGCTTCAATAAAAGAGAAAAATGATAATATAACGCCAAAATTTATTAAAGCTAGACCAATCCCATTTGCAATTAAAGATAAAGTGGAGGCGGAAATTAATCGCTTATTGTTTTTAGGTGTATTAAGACCAGTCGACTACAGCATGTCGGCAACCCCTATAGTACCAGTTTTTAAGAAAAACGGAAGTTTAAGGATATGCGGGGATTTCAAAGGCACAGTCAATCCTGTAATCGAGGTCGGTCAGTACCCCTTGCCCAGGATTGATGAACTTTTCAGTTGTTTAGAAGGCGGCGTTGAATTTTCCAAATTAGATCTTTCGCAAGCATATCAGCAGATTGGACTGGATGATAAGAGTCGGGAGCTTTTAACTATTTCAACGCACATAGGTTTATTTAGGTATACTCGTATGCCTTTTGGAATTTCCTGTGCACCTGCTAAATTTCAGAAAATAATGGACTCTTTATTTAGTAAGGTTAAGAGAGTCGCAGTGTTTCAAGATGATATTTTGGTCACAGGAAGAAATAAATAAGAGCATTACGAAAGTTTGAATATTGTACTTAGTATTTTAAAAGATGCTGGGTTAAAAGTTAATTATGAAAAATCTGATAGGTTTGACTTCATGGTACCGTCGTTTTGTACCACAGTTTTCTGATATCATTCAGCCGTTGACAACCCTTCTTAAGAAAGGTGTCAAATTTTATTGGTCATCTGAGTGTGAATGTAGCTTGCGGACTTTGAAAGAAGCTTTGGTTAGGGCACCTATTTTACGTTGTCCAGATTTTGAGTTGCCATTTACTGTTCAAACCGATAGTAGTGGTTTTGGTTTAGGTGCTGTTTTGACGCAACAGATTGATGGTGAGGAAAGTGTAATATGTTACCTTAGTCGTTCTCTCACTCGCCAAGAGCGAAATTATTCTACGACTGAGAGGGAATGTTTAGGAGTTTTATGGGCCGTAGAAAAACTTAGACCATATTTAGAAGGCCGTCGTTTCACGGTGATCACCGATCACTATTCTTTGGTGTGGTTACATTATTTAAAAAACCCGACAGGTCGTTTAGCTAGGTGGTCTTTGAGACTCCAAGAATATGACTTTTAGGTGGTCCATCATAAAGGTAAAGACCATTTGGTACCTGATGCGTTATCACGTTCCGTACCGATTCTTGACAGTATTGAGTCAGGTGATGAGCCTGTTATAGTTTCAAACGATAAGTGGTATAATAGTATGGTTATAGGGTTCGGGCTAAACCTGCTAAGTTTTCTCAATGGCGTATTACTAATGAAGGTTTATATAAATCTATGAAAACCGCAAATGATTCTGATACCGTTTGGAAACTTGTTGTACCTAAAGAAAATAGACTTGCTATTCTTCGTCAGGCACATGATCATCCTACTTCCGGTCATGGTGGAGTATATAAAACATATCATAGATTAACTCCCAAATATTATTGGCCAAAAATGCAAGCCGATGTAGCTCGATATATTAAAAGTTGTCAAAAATGTAAACCAGATTTAAGACCTTCTGCTGGACTGTTAGTTCCGCAACCAATTGTTGATCGCCCTTGGCAGATGGTCAGTATAGATTTGATTAGTCCTCTCCCGAGGAGTACAAAAGGTTATTCATATGTCTTAGTCATAATGGACTATTTTAGTAAATTTTGTTTGCTATTTCCTCTTCGGAATAGTTCATCGAAGATGGTTTGTTCGAGAATTGAAGATGAAGTCTTCTTAGTTTTTGGAGTACCAAGATTGGTGTTGGTAGACAATGGAGTCCATGTCGTGAGTTTCGCACTCTTTGTAGTAACTATTCTGTAAAAATTCGTTTTAATGCGCATTATCACCCGCAATCAAATCCCACAGAAAGAGCGAACAGAAATGTAAAAGCTATGATCCGTTCCTATGTCAAAGAGAATCAGCGTTCTTGGGCAGATTAGGGGATTAGAAGGTAAATTAAAAACAAATCAAAATGCCATTGCTTGAGATTAGACCTACAACACTAAGGTTTTTGAAAAAGGTAGCAAAGTAAGAGACCGATATATCATATGTTTTGACTAGTAAAATCGTTAACTAAAGAAATCTCAAAGACATCATTGCGAGTTACTAAATCTATAACTTAACGACATTGCACAATGATATCTCATCGACATCGCTTAATAACACCTCATCGATAAAACACGGCGACGTCACAGTTGCACATTGCAATGCTCGAGACATCCCTATAATGTTTCCATGTTGTGATGCATCTAGGCAATGTGTCAGCAACTTACGTGTTGACTGGGTACTGCCACAGATAATAAACATATTAACAGCCTCTTGAAAATAATAGCTATTTATGTAAGCAGTTAGTGTAAATAATGCATGGTAGAGCGACCAAGTTCTACAAAAAGGGCGAGTCTATAAGTCGTCTATACCAAGGGAGCATAAGTATCATGAGAATGTCAGATGCTTCCTCCGAAAAACACTATTTCGCTGTCTCAAATAAAAAAGAGCCTATAAGAACCTCCTAGTGGCAGCCGATTTTCTTGTAGCAAATAACAAAGTTTCTTCTAAACATAAGGCCGACACATTCGCTACTGGTTGATGACAGATTAAAACTTACAAAAGGATCACCCTTTTGGTGTCACGTTTTTTCTGGTCAGGGTATTTTTCATCCTGGTGGGTTGTTCTTTCGATTTATTTTGGGCAGTTAGTTAGATTTTAGCAAGGCTAGGTTATGCTATGCCGCGAAAGGGTTTTCGCTACTGGGAGTTGAGGGGGGAATTATAACGTTGAAATTCACAACCCATTGTTTGTTTGATGGTCACTGTTTAAAACCAAGCTTCTCCGTTGTTTGGTTGTCACTGGTTTTCCCTTTCTTTCGGTTTATCGTGAAGTCGCACCGGCGCGTTTAAGTTCCTTCTCAATAGGAGAGTGGAAGTAACAAAATGGCTGGTTTTGGTACCCGAAGTTGAATGTACGAGATATTAAGAAATTGGTTTTAAATATTAATTCGCTTTAGCGGAATAAATCTTGCATTCAACGGAATGATCGCTTGGTTATTTGTGTGCGATCGGTCGTCAAATTGGACGGATTAAGTTCTGGTGCTAACCATTTTAGGTAAATTCTTTTCGTTAAAACCTCGTTGCGCTAAAAATCTTACAAATGTCTTTTTTATTTTAGGTAATATTTCCCTAGTAGTCACCTTGAGGGAATTGTTTTGTAAAAGACCTTTCAGTTTATAGAAAGGTAAAAATCTTCAAATAATTAAACTTAATACAATATACAGGGTGATTTCTTTGTAGGTCTTTCTTTTGGGTTTTGTTGTTCCTTGTCGTATTTGTGTTCCTGCTCCCTGATCGTGGGTTTCATTTAGAAGGTCCTTCCCCTTTGGGTCCGTACCTACATCTGTATAGGTATTGGGACGGAATTAAACAACAAACATCGAAGGGTGAAGTGATAACCCCTAAGCAGGGTTTTAAACATACAGCCGTGGATCTTCGAATGGTGGGACGTTTGTGAAAATTTGTATGTATTATATGTCTGTGTTTCTGTGTTTTATATATATATATATATATATATATATATATATATATATATATATATATATATATATATATATATATATATATATATATATATATATATGTATTGATTCAATGTATTTACAATTATTCATGCATGTTAATATTAAGAAACGAGATCTCGAATAGTGGAATTGTTGTAGGGTAGTTTTAAGTACAACCAACTGTGATACAGATCACCATTCACCTTTTTTTTCTCTATTAAACATTAAAATTGCATTTCAATTTAACTTTTAAAATCTGCCAATAGTTCAAATAAAGCCCTACTTAGAAAGTTTACATTTCACTACGTGTGTTTTATTTATTTATTATTTATTTATTTGTACGATTTTAATATTGCTTTTCAGTTCATCATTTGTAAGTATATATGTACGGTACGGCCAAAATTGTGGAAGGTGCCCATATTTTAGTAGATCTATTTCTTCGTTTGTCTGATAAGCTTGAAGCTTTAGTAATAAGCATTGTTTTTAAACGAAGTGGCGCTTGTTTTTTTATCTTTTATATTTTGTATTACCCCGCCCCTCTCCGACTTATTGGGGGCTAGCTGGCAAAAACTAAAGCAGTGTTATTTGGATCAAGCTGATACTTCCAGCACAGCTACCTTTTGGTTGGTTAAGTATTTCTTTATATAAAAATAGCCTTTGTGTTTCTGTAGGTTATAACTTTGGAAGACGTTAAAGGCGAAGAAATTCGCAGCGGATTCTACACGGAGGAATTACAGATAGCTAAACATCCAGATATATTTTTAGTGGAACAGGTCTTAAAAAAAAGTCGGGATCGCGTTCTGGTCAAGTGGTTGGGCTTTGATAACACCCATAACTCGTATATAGCAGCACGTAATATAGTAAATTAAGTAGTATAGATGCATTACTTTACCTGTGCAAGAACATGCTTCAATTATTCTAAATATCCTTGTATGTTTTATGTTTATTTTTATAAGTTATATAATATACGTTTTTTTCTCAATATGTTATTTTATTTATAGTATATAAGATACAAAAACCAGCTTATAATATGCATTACAATCAAACCTTACTAAAGCGATCAATATAAATTCTATTTCTATGTTCTATATCTAAAATTCTATTTAACACTACACCACATTTCTCGATACGTCTTTGAAACCGACACCGATCTACAACACTTTCCATCCACAATGATATTCGTGCTTGTCTGTAGGCGTAATTCCACGTAAATAAATAATATATTTTATTATTCTCCTCCTTGATCGTAACGCGTTACTTTTGGGTATTCATTTTTGTTGTCTACAAACTCTTCTATTGTAGACGTAAATGATTCCAAACCTTCCTTGTTTAATTTATCCAACAAGCAATCTATACAGATATTTCCTTCTAAATACGATTCACACAAGTCTACCCCTTTCTGAAACTTTAGAACTCTTTCTTTACACTCTTCGTCGGTATAATATTTGCCCAATCCGTAGACTGCTTCGTGATCGGCATCAAAGCGTAGATCGCGTAACTCTTCCTGCACTCTCTGTAGTGCACTTTTAAGATCAATAGCTTTAGGCCACGATTGTGAACTATAACACATCCACATCTTTATACAAGAACGTTTTGCAAGTCGATGTCACACTGAATTCTTTCCGGGTACAATGCCACCAGTTCCAAAGCACACACAACGTTCTCGGACGGTGGTAAAGCATATAACACTTGTTCAACGTTTTTGGTGGAATCCCCGCTTAATACACTCGATCCTTTTAATAAAGCTTGATAAAATTGAACAAAATCTTGCTCTACAAGGATTTTCAAACGGATTTCTAACAGAGGAAGTAGTTCTAGAAGCTGAATGACGCTTTCAAATCCCAACCACACTTCCGACCCATCAATACGTTCGCGAAATCTCAACACATTCTTTCCTTCGATATTTTGGACGATAATAATCTTACACGTTGATATAGTTATTGGATTGGTCGGTATTTCACTGCTGTACAACAAACTTTTTATAAGCGATTGTTGTTGAACTACATCAAGCCATTCCTCGAGCGTAAAAGTAACTAAACCAGTCCTGATTTCGAAGATTTTCACTCGTGGTAAAAGATCTACGGGACATAATCCAATAGTTACCGCTTTACATATAGATTTATTCAAATAGTAAAGTCGCCCTTCTAATAAAGGTAGGATCTGTGACAATTTTGCTTTGCTGTCCGGTGATGACGATGAACTTGAAGATGCATTTGATACTCGTCCACTCGCAACGTTCTTGACGACTTCAAACGCTTTAACCAAATTTTCCATTTTACAGAGATAGTAATATACTTTACAATGCACTTACTTATGTAAATAGTGACGCACTTCTTGAATGCTTACTGATAGATTAAGCTCACTTAATGTTGCAGTTGGTAAGATCCTATTTTTATATGGATCAATTCATGGTGGGGAGAATTAAAGGGTGGGGTTTAAACGTAGTGGGGGAAGTTATCAAGAGTTCTTTTAGTCTACTTCCTGCTGCGAACATGGGTGCTTTACCTATGAAACTCTTAATAGTGCTAACTGCCGTTTATGATGGGGTTATGTACATCGCACGACCGTCGGAGTCCATTTCCGGGTCAATAGTGTTCTCCCAAGACCCAACGCGTTACAACTTAAAAAGTGATGTTCTGCATGGACTAAACGTTTACAGTGTTTCATTAAGTAATGTTACACGTGTACCTTCATCATTCAAAGTGAAATTTCATTATCCGTCACATGACATCGAGACCAGCTGGCAAACAATTGGTCATGATCCGCACATTTGCAAACCTCCTGATTCACCAACGCCTGTTCGCTGTATAGTTATCGTCTCAGTGGCGATCTTTGTATTGGTTATATTTGCCATATTTTTGATTGTTTACGTGGCTATTTATTTGATTAACCTTAAAGTTTAATAATGTGCATAATACAACATATTGTATTAAACTTTGTATTTGTACTGCAACCGTTTTTTAATAAAACCCATTGTTAATAAAAGTCTTTTATTTTTTTGTTATAACATTGTATACAATCTAAACATTTATAATAAACCTTTTTGTAATTTGTCAGTAATTTATCAATTTCTTTTTATAGGCTCACGTTTAATGTAGTTAAGTACATAACAGTTATTCGGATTACAGTCCGCAGGAATATACGTCTCCGGAACTTTAAAATCACTATATGCACCTCAGGTATATGTGGGTTACGTTCTTTTGAATATCTAGTGAAGTTGAGAGTCCTGTCCTTGTGAAATTCTTCTTCAGTCATCCACTTAAACGGTCTATGTTCACTATTATGCAACCATGATCTATTAAACCAAATGTTGCGTTCTATATTATCCATCCACACATCAGAAATTTCGCTATCCCACGTGCGACATACACCTTTGAAAAGTACGAATGGACATGTGTCCCCTAAGAGATATATTTCGTGAATATGTTCTCTACCCGATTTCGTGCATTCTATTCTTTGTGAATTTATTGGATTACCATCTTCATTTAAGTATAAAATTTCTATATATGAACATAGTGTGACCTATATCTTCCATGCTTCTTAATTCTACAATATTGGGCAGTTTATATGATTCAATTAACAACCCGGTATTGTGAGTTTTAAAACGAGAAAACTTAATTGCACCAGTCTTTCGTTCAATCGACCATTGATGTTCCCAACACATTTTATACTAGATAAATAACTAGTGGACACAGATATTGAAGTTATGTAGAGATTGAAGTGCGGTTTGAGGACAAGAATGGCAAGTAGAGAGAGGGAAAGCAGAGGAAGGCGTGGCTTATAAAGGGAGGGGTCTGGAGAGGGAGACGTGGCTTATAAAAAGGTTTGGCTTGGAGAGGGGGAAGTGGCTTCTAAATAGGAGGGGCTTAAAAAGTGAAAGGAGGTCAAATGAGAGTTCAAGGTTGTGTGGATCCACTATGCCCATTTGTTATCTACTAATGTAACTATTGATGAAATGCTTGTTGGTTTTAGAGATCGTTGTAAGTTCAAAATATATATGCCAAAGAAACCCGCTCGATATGGCATCAAAATAATGTGCCTCACTGATGCCCGAAACAATTATCTTTTCAATGCTTATATTTACTCCGGAAAAGGCTCAGATTCTATTTCATTATCGAACAGTGAGAAGAAGCTGAAAATTCCCACTCAAGCTGTCATAAGACTGTCTACACCAATTCAGAAGACTAATCGAAACGTAACTGCTTATAACTGGTTCAGCTCTATTCAAGTTGTGCAAGAATTACAAAGCACAGGTCTAACATATGTAGGGACTCTTAGAAAGAATCAAGCAGAAATTCCATTGAGCTTTCAAGCAAATAAAAAACGAGAAGAAAAAAGCAGCTTATATGGATTTAGTAACAATACGACCTTAGTTTCCTATGTACCAAAGCCATCAAAATCCGTAATTTTGATTTCGTCCATGCACCATACGAAATCAACTGATATCACTTCTGGAAAACCAGAAATAATCTAACTCTACAATTCAACAAAAGGTGGGGTAGATACGTTAGATAGAAAAGTTGCCAATTATAGCCCCAGCCGAAGAACAAAGAGATGGCCGATGGCTATTTTTTTGCGTTACTAGATGTGAGTACGGTAAATGCCTATGTTTTGTATGGTAGTTACAAAGATACTCCAACAATAGAAAGGGCAGATTTTTTGAAACAGTTGGCTAGAAGTCTTACTTTGCCTCAGTGGAAAAGAAGAATAGAAAATTCAAAACTTCCGAGAGAACTACGCTTGACAATCTCAAGATTGTGTGGAATCACAGACGAAACTGTTGCTGAAAATGACCCTCCTCCACAGCGCCTTGAAACAAGAGGAACTTGTTATCGATGTCCACCGAAGTTGAAAAGAAAAACCCAATATATTTGTGTATGCTGCCAAAAACCGATTTGCTTCCAATGTGCAAGAAAAATATGCGTAGAATGTGTTGCAGAAAAAGTCAACTAATTTTAGTCACAAAAAGGGTCAATTTACTTTTTGCTGAATTTTCGTTGATTTTATTAGAATCTAAGTGTGTTTTGTTAATTTCTCAATTCTGTAAACCTGTCTGAATAAACATTATATATATTTTTTTAAATAATTCTTTTTATAAAAAAAAATACGAAAATCGCGGTCTACAGCGGTTACGTCAAATTTCGCCACGTTAGCGGTTAAAAGTTAAATAATTTTAAAATGGCGTTACCATCCGTTTCCACAATAATTTCATGGCTTAGAGTTGCCCGTTTATCTACAGGAATTAATAAATCTATGCTGTCCAGGTTACAAGAGAAAGTAAAGTACATGACATCTCAAGAAAAGCAAGTTGTTTTATTATTTGATGAGATCAGTATTAAAAAAAATTTGCAATACTCCTCGCAGCACGACTTTATACAAGGCTTCGAAGATCTGGGGTCTTTAGGACGAACATCTCATATAGGTACACCGATTATGGTGTTTATGGTAAGAGGGCTAATATTCAAATGGAAATTACTTATAGCTTATTATGTTTCATCAAGCTCTATGAAAGTCTTTAAAAATTCTTTTGACAGACATCCTTAAAGCTTTATTTGGAATTAACCTTCAAGTACGTGCTGTAGTTTGCGACCAAGGTTCGAATAATAGAGCAGTTTTTAAAGAACTCAATGTAAATGTGGATTCTCCTTTCTTTTATTTCAACGATAAAAAGATATATGCTTTATTTGATACTCCGCATCTAATAAAAAGTGTAAGAAATACTCTATTAAAAACTAATATCTACGTGGATAATGAAGAAGTGTCTTTCAATGATATCAGAAAGTTTTACGAATTAGACAAAGCAAATAAAATTCGTGCTAACGTAAAATTAACTGACGGCCATATAAATCCAAATCCTTTTGAAAAAATGAAAGTTAAATTAGCAACCCAGATTTTCAGTAACAAACTCTCTACAGGCTTAGAGACAGCAGCACATACCGGCGAAATAAAAAGCAAGACAATAAAAAACACGTCGTTGTTAAAAAAAAATGAATAATTTAACCAACACTTGCAACAGTCGGTTTCTAAAAGATGAAAACCCGTATCGCCGTCCACTTTCTGTTCTAAACTCTAGGGTTGAAGATGTTTTAAAAGAATCATTGGAGTGGCTGTGTAAATGGAGAGTAGTAAGTGCAAACACGGATAAGGACAGAAAAAACATTTATTGCATAGCTGGATTTCGGCACACAGTCAAAGGTATATTACAATTATGGGATGATTTACGAGAAGAAGGGTACAGTTTTCTGCTTACATCTCGGGTTCAACAAGATCCTTTGGAAAATCTATTTTCTGCGATAAGAAGCAAAGGAGGATTTAACTTTAACCGCAGTTGTGCTAGCGTCCGAACATCACAGCAATTTAATATTTTTATGGGATTACAACAACCACCAGAAACAAAGAACTGTGAAACAGATGATGATGCTCCTTTAGATCTCGGGGAGGGAAAAGAATGTCAAATGCCGCTTACAGTATCTGAATCCCAACCAACATTGGAACAGGAATCTTGGAAACAATAATTTTGTAAAGATCAATAATATGCGGATTTCCAATCATAGTAAGAATCAACATACATTGATTAAATAAATTCGACTAATTTAATTGGCCGATTTTATTTAATAATTATTAATTTATTAACAAAGTTTAATAAATATGATTGATTTTTAATTACTCAACGTAAAACCATCAACTGTATTAGATATATTTTGTATAAAAGGTTATTTAAATCTGTATAAATATACTTCATATTTAAAAGGAAATAAACTTGCACAAGACATTCTCACAAGTGTATCTCATTGCTATATTCCATAAAAAGAGTATAAGTTTAAAAAGAGTAAAAGAGATTTTCTCACTTATATCACTTATTTCATCACTTATAATATATGTGTCCCTCCATATTTCGACCCACAATACAAGTTCTTAAAAATCTGTTTCGCCTACAGCAAATTCTATGTTTACAAATAATTACAAAACTCCCATAAATTTGAATGAATAAAGATTGTACAAGGACCTTATTTAAATTTGTCTAAGTAATTTACAAATAATTATTATATATTTTTAGCGCCCAATTAGAAATAAATTTGTATATTCTACGTCTATGTAAAGGATTATTCTCCACCACTGGACTCGCAGTCGGTAAAATTGCTTGCCGAGTATTTTTTATTTTGGCCAATCACAAGCCTTCGCGTTAGCCACGTGGTATTAACAAACGTTTAGCGTCTCCATACTTGATGTCGTCCTCGTTCTTCGTTGTTTAAAAACAAGATTTTTGTGGTCACAAATTATTACATATTTAACAAGTGGTTTTATGTGGAACTGAAGGAGATTTATTTTCTGTAAGTAATACATTTTATTGTTTTCATCATTATGTTTATTGGCTTTGCTTGTTGCTGTTATCACTAAATACGCAGTTTGCCATTATTTGGTGGTTCTCTTTTACTAATGGAAGTAAAACTTCACTTTATGCATCCGGCATTTATGTAGTTTTACAGCAGTAATTTTAGCTTTCTATAAAAAAAACCTCATGTTTATTATTTTCAGATGACAGGATTTATTAGCTTGGTTACAAGATAATAATTAATTATTCAAGAGGAGCTTATATATTTTATAAGAAGTAAAATCCGTTCTGTAAGTAATAAAACATTATTTTTATTGTATTAATTGTATTGCTTTGCTTCTCTCGTATTGCTGTCATAATCGAATACAAAGTTACCCAGTTCTATAAATAAGGCCAACTTATCTATAAATTAATTTTATTGCCGTTGTTCCATACCTTTCGGACTCGCTGTATATATATATAAATATTATATACATATATCAATAATAACATGTGGAAATTGTTATTTCTTCATGCATATAAAAGACATGTTTTTTTTAAATTGACTCTTTTTAACTGGACTTGGCATAAATACCCTTACAGGCACTAAAAGTCTCGTTGGACACATCATTAAACAATTCCACCATTTTTATATACTAAGTTAGCTAGCCAGCTTAAAAAAGCTTTTATTTTGCGCTAACTTTGCTGATGGGCACTTTTCTGCTAATTTGCAGTGCAATAGCAATTTAGTGCATTGCCTTATTGAGCGCTAACAACTGCTAAGTCTTGTTCAATACAGCCAATATATTATTTTAGGCAAACAAAATGGCTGACAGATCCCGTAAATCAATGTACATAAGTCGGTTTGTGGCAAAAATGGAAACTGGTTTTCATGAAGAGTTACAACCTACTAAAAAAAATAAAATAAATGATATGATTATTCCCAAACCTGGTTTCACAAACCCTAATTTCACACAATCAATGGTAGATACTCATAGTTTTGGGATCAACGAATATTCTGAGGAATATTCTAATAAACATTCAGATAAATATTTTGATGATTGTTCAAATTCTTCTGATAATCTATTGTCTGGAAATAGTTTGAACAGCACTACCGAAAGAGATGTTCGTATTATTGAACAAAGTAATGCAGTTCCGATTTCTAGTGTTCACAATGACTTTGATTGCAAAATTGATGACAGACTAATTATTATTAAAAGAAAATCTAACATTACTGACAATAACATAGAAAACGATTTAGAACTAAACTTACAACGGTGGAGCATAGAACAGGATGTTAAACACTGTCAGTTAGAGTCCCTTCTAAAACTTCTAAAAAAATATCATCCATCTTTACACAAAAGTAGCAAAACTATTTTGCAAACAATTCGTAAATTAGATATTACAGTCATGCCTGATGCCACTGGAACTTCTGGTGAATATATGTATTTTGGAATACAACGTGGACTTGATTCACAATTCCGTAATGGAATATGTCAAGTTTTACATGATATAAATGAGATAGAACTAATTTGTAATGTGGATGGACTTCCCATTTTCCATAGTTCAAATGAACAATTCTGGCCAATCTTGGGTAAATTGTATGTAAAAAATGTTAAAATAACTCCTTTTATTATTGCTCTATTTTCTGGAAAGAGTAAGCCAAAAGATCTAGACTGTTTTCTTAGGGATTTTATTCAAGAATGTAATCAGTTAAAAGAGCATGGGTTTTGTTATGAAGGGCAAGAATATAAGTTTTCTTTGAAATTTTTGATATGTGATGCTCCAGCACGCTCATATTTAAAATGTATAAAACCGCATAACAGTTATCATGGCTGTGAAAAGTGAGATGTCAAAGGAGATCGTGTGAATAATAGAATTTTATTCATCACTCATGGCAATGAATCTAAACGAAGTCATGAAAGTTTTATCTTGCAATCTGATTCGGATCACCATCTAGGAAGAAGTCCATTGCTTGAAATTGTTAGCTTTGATATAATTAAGGGAATGCCATTAGATCAGTGCCGTCTTTAAGCACGGGCCCGACGGGCCCGTGCCCGGGGCCCCTGGTGTCTGGGGGGGCCCAACAGGCGTAAACTAATCAACTAATTATAATACGCATTAGCCTTTAAAATAATTCTATAAAAAATTGAAGCAAAACCAATTTTGAAAATAAAATACTATTACCTTATTTAGAAAGAATTTGTTAAAAACGTATATTATAGAATGCCCGATGTTAATGTAATAAAAACTAATTTAAACTAACCGATGCAATAACACACAGCCCTGTTGCCTCGAAGTATATTTTATTTTCTTGCTCATAAATGTAATAATAAGCTTTGAGGCAGTTTTTCCTCTACACTTACAGAATTTATAAAAATATTTTATTTACAAAGACGATTCTTTAAAATTCTTGTTGAAAATAGTTTCAATTTAATCAGAAAAGTGTTTTAATTATTTAATATTTTAATAATTCGTTTTGAATTAGATTTTTTTATAGGTTTATTGTTAATTTTTCTCGCTCTTTCGTTCTCTATTTGTGTCATTTTTATAAGATAAATGTATTTAATAACCAAAAATTGTTTATTTAAAAGCGAACTAGTAGTCAAGATTTTATTGTAGCGTAAAAATCTAAAAATTAAGGAATGCCTTGGTCGTTGCATAGGGGCGTAACGTGTAATGCGGAAGCTTTGAAATCTAATCCTGGTTACGGGATCGGCGTGAAACAAAATGGGAAAAGACATTACGACAGATGTATAAAGGATCACATTGCGACTGTGGTAATTAGTTATTATTGTTTTTAATTGAGAATAATAAATTGTAGAGTTGATGTTATTTTTGCTGAGAGGAATATCTTTATAAGTTGGTGAGTGAGTGCCACTGACCATGATTATCCTACAGTAACTGGCAGATGAATTAGACTCAACCAAAATTGTGATATTAAGATTCAATAATTTGTTAATTGAGTTAAAGCTTGATCTTCGTCTACTGCTGATTGTGATGCATTGTATTTTGATGTAGCGTTGGGTATAATTTGTATTTTGTAATAACTCCTGAATTCTACTTTTTAACAATTTAAGAAGTCGCTTTGCAACGACCCATTTTCAGTCGTATGTAGTATGTAAGGAAGCTTTTACAAACATTTTCTTCCTATTTTGAAAGTACACCTATAATATAATTAAAATATATATTAAATTATATTTATTACCTTGATATGTTTTAAAAAACACACTGTTTTAATTAACAGATGAATCGATGCAAGGGTAATCTACATCTTTGGTTTTTATTAAAACCGTACCCAAAAAAATGCCGAATAAAATGAATTGCAAGTAGCATTTGTTATCAACAAATTAACAAATATTGAATCTTAATATTACCATTTTGGTTGAGTCTAATTCATCTGCCAGGCACTGTATGTTTTTGTTATTGCTTATGTTGACTTATTTCAGTTCGCAACTGCTTTCCACATCATTATTATTATTAGTATTATTAATAAACTGATTTACCGATCATAAAATACTAAGGGATAGAAATCCTGACATGTGTAATTAATGATTAGGTGGCAAATTATGAAATTAATCACTTATTAATTAGCCACGACCAAACAGGGTCTTTGTATTTATTTATAAAAAAACTAAAAAAATATTTATTCAATATTGTTCTATGTTATTGGGAATTTTTGAAGACTATGGAAAAATTATTATGAACATTCGTCAAGAATTGGTTTTAATTCGAAGCAATTCCGATATTGATGCTATAATATCCACGGATGCTAATGAAAAACTTAAAGTTAGCTTGAAAAAAATATATTGGAAAGTTCCCCATATTCAACCAGAGCTAGCAGAAGAATTATCATTGACAAAATACATAGGAAAAAATATTGATACTAAGGTGGCGTTTAGAAGTTGGGAAACACATATCTATCCAGCTATACCACAAACCGATAAACATAGTTGGTCTATTAAAACATCCACCAGTCTAGAAACACCTCGTAACATTATCCTAGGTTTTCATACTAATCGCGATGGACAGTTACAGAAAGATATGAGTGCATTCGATCCTTGTGATATACAAAATGTGACCATATTTTTAAATACTGAAAGATATCCATACGATCAGTTGAATATTAATTATGATGAGAACCGTTTTGCTACCTTGTATGAAATGTATGCCAATTTCCAACGATCTTACTATGACAAACCAAACGAGCCCATTCTAACTCCGTCGAAATTTAAAGCCATTGCACCGCTAATCGTCATCGACTGTTCGCGACAGAAAGATTCCTTGCTAGGGAAAGCTGTCGTTCTTCGAGTTACTTTCGAAATACATAAAAGCATTGCCGCTAGTACTACTGCATATTGTCAAATTTTGCATGATCGTATGTTTACGTATAATGCACTGACGAAGCAAATACGACAACTGTAAACGACTACTTACGACGATTGTCGAATTATTACATATATGAAAATGAAGATTTTGAACCTCGTTTAGTTAGCCGCTATGCGTCTTGTAGTAGAATTCAAGGCTTTAAGATTGCTAACAAGTTTTTGTCTAAAGAGTTAGCTATTTACGATGGTTGTAAAATAGCTCATTATGTATTTAAACCACCTTTTCCATTTCCAACGTTACCTGCAGAACTCCGAAAACAAGCACATAAAGAATCACCACTGCATTGCTTGGTCTAAAGGCGAGACTCCAGCGTTCATGTTTCCAGACATTCTTCCTTTTGTTGTTGTTTACGTATTATAGTTTATAAGAATACAAAACTTAAGTACTAAAGCGTTCAAGGTAAATAAAATGTCTGTGCTCTTCACTTAAAATATTATTGAACACTCGACCACAATTCTCTATACGTCTTTGAAATCTATACCGATCTAAAGCGGCATTCATCCACATCGATCTTCGCGCTTGCCTGTGGGCATATTCCCACACTACCATATACCGTACGGAATTATTAGTTTCATTGAAAGTCACCTTTTTCTTTAGCTTGTCCATGATATTATAACACATAACCCTTAACATCGTTCGCAATTCTATCGGACTGAACTGCTAATAGCTCTAAACCGCTTATGACATTTCCACTCGTTGGTAAGGAAGTTAAAACTTGTTTCAAATTCTCATACACATCCCCTTCTGCTTCGGCAAGACCTTTTACCAAAGTTCGATAAAAGTCTATGAATTTTTCTTCTTCTAACAGCTTCAATCATGACTTGACCATTGTAAGTAGTTCCATTAACTTAACACTTTCGACTCCTAACCATACTTCGGTGTTGTCACGACGATCCTGAATTCTCATAGTTCTCTTATCTTGTACATTTTTAAACGTAATCGTCTTGTAGAAAAGGGGTATCGGTTAGCATAGTAGTCATAACTATGTAAGAAATGTTTGATAATTGCGTGATTATTTTCGAAATTCTCCCATTCTTCCAGGTTAAATTTAATGTAGTCGTTTTTCAATCCTGACAATCTCACTTCTGGTGTTAACTCTATAGGGCAGAGACCGATGCTGAGTAGTTTACATCTTGATTTGTTTAAATAATGCGTTGTAGCGTAAAACAATGGATTTTGAATGTAGCAACCGTTCGATGACATTAGATGGATGGATGGATGTTGGATGGTGGAGTGTTCGTAACCATCTCGGGATAATTCTGGAGTCGGATCTTTGAACTCTATCGGAACGTTCTTTACAGTTTCAAATGCTTTCTTTAACAAATCCATTATAACACAACTAACCCATACCATTACCATCCAGTTTATATAGATCCTTATTGATTAGTGGGGGGAGTTTCAAGGTTAATTGAGGTATCAGGGTTATTGATGTGAGGGGGGGGTATGGTTCAAGGTTACCGTTTGGAGTGGGAGATCTTTACTTTATTCTTACGTAGAGCTTATATCTCAATCGATCCTAATACAATGCCAGTGTTACCTGTCAAGTTGTTGGTGGTGCTTAGTGCGGTGTACGACGGTATTCTGTATGTTGCTCAACCATCGGAATCTGTTTCTGGGTCCATTGTGTTTTCTCGAGATCCTACGAGATACGCATTCACCAGCAATATTCTTCACGGTGTTAACGTATACATCATATCCCTACGCAACGTTTCTCAACCTTCTTCCTTCAAAATTAAATATAGTTATCCTAATTACTCTATCGAATCAAATTGGCAATCTCTCGGGACTAATCGTGATCCTACCATTTGTCACATTCCCGATCCCCCCTTGAGCTCCTGTATAATAGCAACAACAATAACAGTTCTATTCGCAGTTATTACTTTACTTTCCCTTATTGTGTACCTAACCATTTATCGGTTTAATTTCAAATTCGTCTGTTGTGAAAGTTAAGTATGAACGACAACGTGATCCAAGGTATGGAGGAGGTGCGGGAACAATTACTACGGCAGTTTCCTCGATTTTTAAAAACCGTTGAGAACGAAGATGTTCTTAATAAACATGTTGAATTACTTGCAGAAGTCACTTTCGTAGTTAGTGGAACACTGATCAATGGAGCATTCCTGGATATTTCGCATACCATAACAACAAATCCGCATTATGTGAGTGAACCGTTAGAAGATTGGTTTCAACTTAATGTAATAGAACCAATTTGTCACGAGGTTGAAAAGTGTCTTGAAGATTTAGCTTCTTTGGACGTAGAATTTTCTCACATCTGCATCGTTCGCTTTTTGATAAAGTAAATTATACATTATCTATCTAAACTGTTATTATATATACAATATAATAAAAATTACATAATATAAGAGTTTTTTTATTAATATTCCTTTAAATAAACCACATATGCTAGAAAAGTTTTGTGTTATTGCACTTATATCCCAATCTATGTAAGTTTCTATGCTGTATCGCGACACTGACATTGTATTTGATATTACTTACAATTTATCTTTTCAATATTATAATAGAAAAAATTATGTTGGGGTGTTTGATTTCGAATAATAAAAGCCACTCATAACATTCTTAGACGAGTATAGTTCCGAGAGCCAGAGTTTGAGGTTATGTATAGGCTGAGGGTGTGGCTAATGGAACAATTGCTTTCCCCACTCTTCTCAAATTCTGGTGGGGTGTTTGAGTTTGATTTCAGTCAAGATTCTGTATTACTCATTCAAGATTCTGTATTACTCAGTTACACATCGAAATGGGTTGGTTGCATTCTTGGACACTTGAAACGACTGTTGATGATGGTGAAATCGTGTTTTCTCGTTATAAAACACACAACACTGGTTTGTTAATTGAAAGAAGAAGACTTCCGGATACTATAGTTATATTGAGTGAAGCCGATGAAGGTTATTCTTCGTGTTCTGGTTTAGAAATTCTATATTTAAAAGAAGATGGTGAAGTCGTGAATACTCAAGGAGTCATATGTATTGAACGTGCTTTTGAACATCGCCACGCTATTAACCTTTTGCCTGATAAATGCGACCTTATCTTCTTCAAAGGCATATGCACTTCAGATTGGGATGAACTGAGTGATGAACCTGAACGGAACATTTGGTGTAATAAACCTTACAAACCGAATTGGGCAACGTTCACTGCAACAAAGTGGTTAACGGAAAAAGAATTTAACAAAAGAATTCCTACATTGAAAAAAATTTTTTAAGAAAATCTGATAACTACAGTATATCCTTAATGTGTCTTAAGTGTATTTATGTACATGTTAAACTTAAGTGTATTCTATTATGCTATTTAAAAACCCCCTTTTCAAAATTTATTTTATAGAATGAAATTATGTAACTTATAAATAGGAAAATTTGAAAATAAGCAAATATCAATATTTGCCTAACAAATTATACGTATATCTCTCTAGAATAATCAAATATCATGACATTATATAAGAAAAAATCCAATGTAAACCCTGTTAAACAAGAACAAATCGACAAACTGAAACGTATACACGTATATACGTATATACGTATATACGTGTATACGTGTATACGTGTATACGTGTATACGTGTATACGTATATACGTATATACGTATATACGTATATACGAGGGGAACTAGAATAATTATCTACCTAGCCATGACTGAAACAACTGACAATCTTCAGCGTTTAATGTCAAATAGTGGCAAGTCTTTTATAATTGTATCTGAAGTTTCAGTGAAATTGAGCTGTTACTTTTTGTTTTGTGCGCGATTAGTTGACAAAAAATGAGTGTTTTGAAATTGGAGCATAGGAGTGTGATTAAGTTTCTCACAAAAGAAGGCAATTGTCCAAAATTTATAAGAGAATGTATGATTGCCGTATATGGAGATGATGCCCCAACATATTTTACGATTAAGTTTTGGTCAAAACAGTTTCGTTGGGGACGTGAATCCATAGAGGATGACCCTAGAAGTGGAAGGCCACTTGAGGCAACCAACAGTGAAATGTGTGACAAAGTGGAAGCTATGGTTCTTGAGGATCGCCGCATGAAAGTCTCCACCATTGCTACTGCTCTGGGAATATCAGAACCTAGCGTTTTGACCATATTGCACGAAAAGTTAGGCATGAATAAAGTCTCAGCGAGGTGGGTTCCCAGGTTGTTGACTCCAGATCAAAAGACGCGAAGACAGCAAATTTGTCAAAACAATTTAGATCTTTTGGAAGCTGATGCTGAATTCCTAATGAGGATAGTGACTGGAGACGAGACCTGGGTACATCACTGGGACCCTGAGACAAAGCTGGAATCTATGCAATGGATTCATAAGGGTTCTCCACCCCCAAAGAAAGCTCGCACACAGCCCTCAGCCGGAAAACTTATGGCAACAATTTTCTGGGATTTGCATGGAGTTCTTCTGATCGAATATATGCCTAAGGGCACTACAATAAATGCAGAGGTTTACGGTAATACGCTCAAAAAGTTACATTCGGAAATTACCAAAAAACGTCCCCACTTGAAGCATAAAAATGTGCTCCTTCTTCATGACAATGCGACGGTTCATAAAGCCGCCAAAGTTCGTCCAATTCTGAACGTATGTAACTTTGTAGAGTTAGACCACCCAACTTACAGCCCAGATCTGGCACCCTCGGACTTCTACTTATTCCGAAATCTGAAAATACATTTGAGAGGCCGCCATTTTGAAAGTGATTACCATTTGAAACGAACCATCAATGACTATTTTGGCAATCAGGAAGAATCTTTTTTTTTAAATGGTATGAATTCATTGCAAGACAAATGGCGAAAGTGCGTTGAAGTTGGGGGAGATTATATTGAAAAATAAAATTGTTTAAAGAATCATGCGTCTTTTGTTTCATGCTTAGGTAGATAATTTATCTAGTTTCCCTAGTACGTATATAGGTATATACGTATATAGGTATATATGTATATATTGTGATGATTTTCCTCATTATTTGAAAATCATGAGTTTCTAATTTGGTACCCATGTAAAAACGTTCAGCGTTGATTGTCATTGTTAACCATAAATTTAATTTTTAAAATGATTAATTATTAAAACGATTCAGGTTTGGGTTAATTTTATTCATTGAATACATGCATATGTTAACACAATTTTATCAGGAATACTACTTTGGGGTTTATAGGATTATCACTTTCAGTTGAATCTGAAAAAGAAAATGTATCAGTGATAAACGTTTACAAGACATTGCAAATACCATCAACAACAATACAGAAATAGTCTTGACGACCATAAACAGTTAGTCGGTAATATAATTGATAAATAGACAATAATAAAATTACCGAGCTACAGAAATAATGAGCAAGGTTAAGCTATTTAAAATAAAAAAATATAAACTATCAAAATACATGTAAAATAATTGCATAAAAAACAATATATAGGGTTTCTAGGGGTTTTCTTGGGGATAATAATAACATAAAAAAAAGAGAGAAGGGTTGTAAAATTTTTATTAATAAAAAAATAATAAATGTAAAGTTGTACAAAGAAGACAATAAATAAAATATTCAAAAAGTTATCCTGAGTTAACAGTATTTCATTAATTGTAATAATAATAACGTTAGGAAAAGAAAAGGAAAAGAGTTTCAGAAGAAGAAAGAAAATATGGTAAATACTAAATATGCAGTTTCATCAAAGAAACCAGTAGCAAAAGAAAAGGAAGTTGACATCACCCAGTTCAATTTAGACAGGTATACAATTGGTAAAGCATTGGAACCATTAGCAGCCGAAAGAAAGTTCTTGAAGGACGTAGGGCCTGGTAACATACCACTGGAAAGGAAATTGATGTGTATTACAAGATAAGTTTTGTGGAAGTGAAAACGAAAGTATCAAGGTATATATAGTATTCCTCAGTATTAAAGCTATATTGAGGAAATAAAAATAAAATCAAAATTAAAGATTACATAAGCTTACCAGAAAATTGAAAAGTTAATTTGTAAAACCGTTAGTGATCATCCTATAACCTGAAAATTAAAATATATCTATTTTAAAGATAATTACTAAAGTAATAAATATAAATTAAAACTTACCTAATCAAAGTCGTCGTTTGGGTTTTCATAAGTGAGGTTAAGTATTATTTTTAAACAGATGTCACAGTCGACAGTACATAATGGAAAAAAGGTTTCCCATTTATTAAATGTTCTCATTTCATATTATAGTAATATCATTGTATAAAATCCCAAAACTGCAAAACACTGTATTCTTAAAAGGAACCCATAAAGGAGTTCAGTATTGGTTTCATAATTAAAGCAGAGTAGAATAAAACCGACCCTGAGATAAACATAGTTAAAATTCTTTTATTGTGTGATTGTAGTTAAACTAAAATCAAATTTAAAATTAAACATTAAAATTTTACAACACAACATAATAATTTATGGCGCCCAACGTAAGGCGTGAGTTGTAATAAACATCACAATATGTATATATGTATATATTGCAGTGATATGGTGTATACCTTAACAAAACAACACAACAGCATACCACTACAATATTTTATTAATAGATTTTTGCCCCGTCACTAGCTCCAACTTTAGTTTCAGTAAAGCACTCGACAAATATCTCTGAAATTTAGAATACAATAACCTTACCTTACCAATTTCTACTATCAATGGGTCCACCTTTAATCGTAACACCTGAGCTGGGAAAATTGCAACAAACTGAAAATCACAAATTATTTCCACAAAAGGAAGAAAAATGAACAATAAATAAAAATTAACAATATATATAGGAAGAAACAGAAATTTTTATTTCATTTAAACACCAATAAAAAATAAACAATTGACAAAAACTACTAATCAGACTTTTAATATTTTTTTTTATAGGTTATGTTAATGTTTGGGATTCCTACTTCAATTTTTGTACCTTATAACTAAACTACTTATAACAACAATTTAAATAAAAATTAATGTAGTCGAATTTTCTCAATTCTTTTTTTAATATATAATAGAAATAGTTTAAATTGTCTCAATAGTTAAGTCTTGTTATATTTTTTTATAATTTTAATAAAATTTGTCCGAAATGATCTTTTTATTTTATTTTAACTTATTTTAGGTTAATGGCCAGTATAAATTTAAATCCACTTACAATTCTCGGTCGCACACTAGGCACTTCTTCAGATTTGAAAATTCTGCTATGGTAACCACAATCAAACTCTTGACTGTTGGTGAGATTTTTAAAATGCAAGTCTGCAAATTCTTCTTCAAATGTATTTCAAAATAATAAGTTCCATAAGTGTTGTAATTATCCAAATCAATTCTATGATTTATAATTTTCTTGACATAATGACAAACAGGTAAGCCATATCCATTTATATGCATGAATTTCAATTATTCAAAATTTGTAACCTCACTTTATCTTTCCAATTTATTATCATGCTTGTTTTTTTTTTTTAGGTTATAAAATATGAGAACAACACGTCCTCCTCCAATACGTTATAGAGATTACTAATTGTTTTTCACAATACAAATTGCATTAAAACATATAGAAAAACAATAAAATAACATAATCAAGTATTCCTTGGACCAAAATCTGACATTTCAGATTATTTTTAAATAAAATATTATTTTCATTAAATTTTAGATTTGAACACATAAAAAGAATCCCCAACACTACCTTAAACTAATAAAATAACATTTTTATTTCTAAAACCCAACAATAACTCACAATTTTGAGTCGAACAAACAACTATTCACGCTTGACAAAAATTGTAATAAATTCCATTTAAATCTGTCCAACCACCAATTTAACCCATTAATCTTTACATAATCTGATTATCTAACTTTTCCCAATCATTTGACATCAATAACAAACACTTACAATACAAAATTAACTAAAAAAAAATATATTCTCGGCACAGGTGTATGGACATATTTAAATTGAATTGGCTGATAAAACAACCATAGAACTACAAAAAGCTTTATACAACTTACACAGCCAAGATGTTATACAACGAAATTCCACAATAACATCATGAACCTAAATTAATTAAATGAGAACGGTGGCTTGACAAGCCAATACCATGTATCGTAGAAAAAAAAATAATCACCCTATGAAAATTAAGCAAGGTAAGTCTCTTTTATAGATGCTAACTAACTCATAATAGCCCGTTTTATTTTATTCTAGGTGCAATTTACCAAGTTTGAGCTATTGACGGTTCCTTAAGGAAAACACTTCAACGTACCAACCGTTGTATTATAATTTACAATTATCAAATCATACACCACCTACATAGTATCCTTTTATTAAAATATAAAACTTCTTATGCATGTTAACATAATGTGAATAAATTATTCTTCTAAAGAAACCCATTTTGAAAATTATTTACAAAAATTGAGGTTATGTAATGAATAGATCGGATCGTTAAATAATCTTGTATGAAATGTAACTTTAACAAGAAATTATTACAAAAAGAATGTATTTATTTAACTTAATTCCTGCATATAGCTAGGTTCAACCATACTTCTGATACTATTAAATAAACCTTTTAACAAAGATTCAATAAGAACGCCTGAAAGATACGCAACCTAAATTACCTATTTAACATTAAAAGACGTTATGGTTTCTTGTGCTCTACGTAGCTGCAACAGCAGAGACGGCGTTGATAAGAATAATTCGTCTGGAATAACATTTCATAGGTTAGTGTACAAAATAAAAACAATGTGCAGGGCCGTAATTGGAAAATTTCGATTCGTGCCACTTTATGTACATAAATAAACTATTACATACTGAGTGTTTATATCGTCAAATTGTATGACATTTATGTTTTAGATTTCCTAAAGAACCAACACGTCGAAGAGCTTGGACCGAATTTGTAAATAGGGGTGCTTGGGAACCCACGAAAACAAGTGTTCTGTGTTCTAAGCATTTTTTGGCTGCCGACTTTGACCGTACCTCAAAATGTTCTGTGCGTTTGAAAAATAATGCCGTTCCAACTGTTTACTCTACTCAGGTGAATGAATAAATTGATATTCTAATTATTACTAACTTCTGAAATTCCATTGCAGAAGCAAATCTCCGATGAATTGTCAGAACCACCAGCCAAAGTCAAAATATTATCAAATATTCTGCTTCAAACAGCGACAGTGCGTGTTCCATTGCCTATAAGCTCTACAAGTAGTGAGGAATCAGTGACTACAACTCTTGAAAGCAGTGCTTCCAATGGCTCAAGAAGCGATGAAACAGTGACACCAAGAAAACGTAAATTATTGACGCAACTGAGCAATACTTTGCGTGTAAGCAGGGACCGAAAGAGAAAGCTGTCTTCATTGCAAAAAAAACTGTTTAGACGTGATAAGCGAATTGCAGACATGAAAAGCTTTATTGCCGAATTACACAAAAAGAATTTTATGCAAGAAGAATATTTGGATGTAATTGCCAAACTAGGGGGACCTCAAGGATTATTTCAAAGACAATATAGAAAAGCAAAAAACCAACCGTTGCCTCGCCAGTATTCGGAACAGTTAAAAGTATTTGCACTAACTCTTCATTTCTATTCGCCTGCTGCATATAATTATGTTAGGAGAATATTTAATACATGTTTGCCACATACAAGAACGTTGAGTAGATGGTATTCAAGTTTTGATGGCGAACCTGGATTTACTAACGAATCTTTCAATGCTCTACAACTGAAAGTTTCTTCGGAGGAAAAGAGGATCATATGTAGCCTCATTATTGATGAGATGTCAATTCGACAACACGAAGAATGGGTTGCAGGAAAAGATAAGTGCTATGGATATGTTGACATAGGAACAGGGGCAAAAGAAATCACGCTGGCCAAAGACGCTCTTGTGTTTCTGTTAAATTGTATAAATGGTAATTGGAAACTTCCTGTTGGTTACTTTCTAATTGCTGGTATGACGGGAGAACAAAAGAAAGGATTAGTGTTGCAGTGCTTGGAGAAATGTCATGAAGTAGGAGTACAGGTTGTTAGTTTAACATGTGATGGTGCTCCGGCAAATTTGACAATGGCAAAGCGTCTGGGCTGCTCATTAGAGCATAACAATTTGAAAACGAGTTTTAAGCATCCATCGACGAATGAGGATGTGGTTTTCTTTTTAGATCCCTCTCATATGGTAAAATTAGTACGCAACACGCTAGGTGAAAAAGGTTCACTAGTTGATGACACCAATGAAATCGTTTCCTGGAATTATTTAAAGGAACTGCATAACTTGCAAGCAAATGAATCTTTTCATTTGGCAAATAAACTGAGATCGCAACACATAGCATTCCACAAACAAAAAATGAAAGTAAGACTTGCTACCCAACTATTTAGTGAAAGTGTTGCAACTGCTTTAGCATTTTGTCGAAATGACTTACATATGGAGCAGTTTGTTGGAGCGGGTGCTACAATTCGGTTTATTTTGATTGTAAATAATTTGTTTGACGTACTAAATTCCCGAAATTTGTTGCAACCTAATTACAGAAAACCGTTATCTGCAAAAAACTACGCAACAATTGAAATATTTTTAAACACCGCAGATAAATATATCAGCGCTTTAAGAACACACGTTGGCGGCGCTTTACTTTTAGACAGTGATAGGCATACAGGATTTTTAGGACTTAAAATCTGCATAGCCAGTTTAAGATTATTGTTTGGCAGCCTCGTTACTGGAAATATATTGCAGTTTTTGCCTCTATATAAAATGTCCCAAGATCATATTGAATTATTTTTTGGCTCTATTCGTTCGCATTGGGGTTACAATAATAACCCCACCCCCGTCAATCTCAATCAGCATAGAAAAAATTAATTGTGCATGTGCAATTACGGGAAAGTTTTCGAGGAAACTGTGTTCCCTTAGAAGAAATCACTATTTTAAAGTGTAATCCTGTTCGCCAAATTAAGATAACGTCAAGGAACAATAGAGTACTTTACGAAAATACTGATATTGTGATGGACGAGGATGTTATCCTCATAGATCATGATTATTTGCCGGATTCACTGTCCTAATTTTCAAAATATATAATAGCATATATTGCGGGATATGTAGTCCATTATTTAAAGGCTAAAATGGTTTGTGAAGAATGTGCAAACGCTTTAACTAGTCAATCAAAAGATTTACGCTATTTTTCATTTATTGACATAAAAAATAAAAAACGACTACAATATCCCTCCACAGATGTGTTAGACATATGTTTGGCATCCGAAAAACTTATAAAACAGGAAATTATTGCTGCTGATCGTAAATTAATGTCGACAGAAGCCGTAGTTAGCTTACTGCTTCGAAAATTTATAGGAAGAAAAACATTTCAACCTTTAACACAGCATATGTTCGACCAGTCAGCCTTAGACAACCACCGAATTTTGTTAATTAAAGCTGTGGCAACGAGGTGCATACATGTTAGGATGTTTTATCTTACCAAAAATAAAATAAATAAATCGGAAAGCATAAGGCATCACAACAATAAGATTGTATTATTTAGGGGGCAATAAATATTCTTGAATCTACATTTCTTCTTTTTCAACCTTTGCTTATTAGCGTACCGAGGACAACATTTCTGTATAACATAAAACATTTGTTGGAATTCCACAAAAAAAAAATTCAACGCCACGACTTAGATACTATTATATTAAACTTGGGCCTGACAGGTGTGGGATGACGTAATTCATTTTAAATTAAGCCACCTGTTCAGCGGATTTATTTTTGTTATTTATAATTTTGAATAGTCCGGACCTGGTGAGGCAGCCATATTGGTCCCACACATAGCCCCGCCTACTGCCACCGTTTTGAGCATACAGCAAAGATCCTTTACAGCGTCTCCTTAGTATTCTTCCTCAAAGGTTGGTAACTTGCCGTATAGTGAGAATCAGCTTTTAGGTGCGAAATATATCACTTTCATATAATGTTGGGGAAGGTACTGGTATTTAACTTGAACTAGATATACTATTTTGTTCTTAAATTAAAAAGATCTCCTTCCGCAAATTCATGTTGAAGAACTAAAGAATGTATCTAGTTGTCCAGATACTTACTGTTAGAAATCACGGGTTAGTGCAACTACAAAAAGTGTTCGGACGTCTTAGGTACCTGCTACCCACGTTATACTGGGTGGAAATAAATGATTTTCATCAAGTTACCATTGCATTCCCCATGTAAAAGCACGACGTGCCGCTCTACGAAAATAGAGAAGGCAGTACCATAACCTCAAATTATAAAAAATTCAATAAATTCTATGAATTGTTTGACAGATTGATTTCATTTATTGACAGAACTAATTTAGTACTAAATCAAAAAGAGTAGAGCGGTACAGAAAAATTTACATGTGAAAAAATTCCAAAGGGAACTTGATGAAAATCATTTATTTCCACGCTGTATTACCCTCGTTTATGATTCCAAATATTTTTAGTTTAGGTCAAGTTGAATATCTCGTTGAAAATCGGATTCTGCGATTTTGCTAGAACTAGTAGTAGATATATATTTTATTTTTTCTGCTATTGGCCGTAATAATAAAAATAATAACGTTCAAACGCTACGCAACGGTAAAACGCTCAAAAATAACGTTGCACATATTCATTCATATGATTTTTCAAATCAAATTTTCTAATTGTCATTTTATTTTCTACATAACTATACATTAAGATTACTTTTAAAATACATAGGTACTTAAAATCTCTTGTATATGACATTTCAGATTTTCACACTTTTTCACATTTACACTTATAATCATTATCATCAAAGAATGATTCTTTTTGTAAATGTTGAAATATAATATAGGTAGTATCACGTGTTACAATGCGCAGATTTTAACAGCTTTACATCCGTGTATGTATTCTTTAACGGCAGTGACTCGGCTGCCGGCGCAGGTTCCCAAAAAGTTGATACACAAAAGCCGGCGCCGGCAACAATGAAATGATTCACTGAAACCGGCGCCGGTAGCGGAGCTTTTGGCAGGTGTCTCCTCTCGGCTGCCGGCGCTTCAATATCTAGCTTCTAACCTTACCTAAAAATGTTGACATTTAATTTTCAACATTTCAACACTGTCAACTCCAAAGTTGTCATGGTGATGCAGGTGACGTGATGTGATGTGATGAACTAGTGAATATATTATCGAATATTTATCGACAATGAACATCGGAGACAAGTTTGCATCGTACGAAGTGTTTCAGACTGCACTGACTAATTACAAAAAAGACACAAACAACGAATTTTGGTTACGAGATTGTAGGACTATCCAAAACCAACGGAATCGCAATCCTCACACGGTCGAAAACGTAAACTCAGCACTTAAGTACTATTATATTCGATTAGCTTGCATTAAAAGAGGAAGGCCGTTTGTGACTAAGAATAATAAATCTAAAAGAAAATGCTCAAGCTACAAACAAGAATGTCCAGCGACAATATTTTTAAAAGTGAGCAACTGCAAACAATTTCTCTGCGTGCAGGAAGTCAACGACAACCACAATCATACAACTTCAAGTGCTTATTTTAATTCTCTTGCTCGACAAAGGTTAAACCTTCCAAAAAATGTAAAACGTTTTGCTCAAGAATCTCTGAATGCAGGCGCAAATAAAAAAATTGTTCTGGACAAAATCAGACTACAAACCGGATGTAAATTAACACTAAAAGACCTAACAAATCTTGCAAATCGCTCCAAAGGTGAGAAGAAAAATTTCGAAGAATGTGTTCAGTTATTAAAAAACGCATACAAGTGTAGCGAAGTTGATATCTTAGTGGATCAGCAAGGAGTTTTTAAAGGTCTGTATTTTCAAGACAAACGGATGAAAACTTACATGGAGGCATATTCTGAAGTGATTTTTATTGATGGCACTTATTGTTTAGTTGATTTGCAAACAGCTACATATATAATAATGGTTGAAGACGGAAATGGCTTAAGTGAGATCGTGGCAGTCTGTTTATTGGCTGAAGAAAATCAAGAGTCTATCAATTTTTTTATTGAAACATTTAAAAAACGAAATCCGAATTGGGAACAAGTAAAGGTAATAATGTCAGATAAAGACAAGACAGAGAGAAAGGTTTTTTCATCGAGTTTCCCGCAGGCCAAATTGATGATCTGTCTGTTTCACGTATTTCAGATATTTAACCGAGAAGTATCAAATAAAAAAATGGGAATATCAACCGAAGAAGTTCAAATAAGCAAAAATTATTTGCAGAAACTTGCATATGCCTGTTCCGAGAAAGAGTATAACGAAATATATAATAATATGGTGCAAAATTTGCCCAAATGTGTCATAGAGTACTATAATTCTATATAAACCGACCAATGGGTGCAATATTTAACACTGCAAAATTTGTGCCTGACAAACAAAACCAATAATCGTTTGGAATGTATAAATTCTAAACTGAAGAGTGTTATTTCCAGATATAGTCCACTTGAAGATTTTATTAAGCATATTTTCATAATAATTACAAGTCTTAGGACTGGAAAAGACGTAAAAAATCTGCAAATGCCCAACAAAAGGTTAGTCAAGCCATATTGTGATAACTCGGCTGAACATTTATATTGCCAGCATTTGACCGCATTCGCATTTGAAAAAGTTGAAAGACAGCTGACAAGAGTTAGCTCGTGTAAAGATTTTGAGGATTTAGCTGATGGTACTTTCTTAACTGCAACAACTGAAGGTTTACTTCAGGTGACTCCTACGAGTTGTGAGTGCTTGTTTAGGACGTCTATAGGCCTTCCATGCAGACATATTTTCAAATGCCGATCCTTGATGTCATTGCCTTTATTTGATGCCAATTTATGCCTTACCAGATGGACTAGGTCGTATTTGGAAACAGTAATAAACAACTGTGAAACAAACTCATCTAATATCGAAAGTTATAACCCTTGCGATCCCACGGTGGTGGAATTGAATCATTCCAGATCAAGAATTTTAAATAATCACGAAAAATTCAAAATTATGCAAGAGGAAGGTAGAAAGTTGAGTCAACTTTGCAGCGAAGTCTCTACTGAAATTTTTTACAAGAGACTTAATATAGTCCAGACGATTGCGAGGTTTTGGTCTGAACAACAAGATGAAGCTCTTATGAATCTCTTTACTGATCTGGTAACCAGTCATGATGGGCAAGTGGAATCTGATGTTATTGCAACTGACAGCACAGATGATGTGGGAACTGAAACATCAACCAGCGAATTTCAGTGTAGTGCAAAAAATGGAGTAGTCGAAGACTATCTAGTTGACAGCATGGGTGATTTAATTCCAAATCAAAATCAAAATAACAACAATGATAGAGAAGAGGTGGAAGCGGGCAGTGGTAAGTTCGGCAATTTTTATCAAGAGCGATTTTTTAAGTAAACTTTTTTTTTTAATTTCGTAGGAGAGGACGCCGTAGCTTCTGAAATGGTAGATGTTGGCATGACAGTAGAAATAAATTCAGATAATGGAATGTTATGTGATCAAACTGGGAGCGATATAAATCCTACCACTATAATCAGTACTCCGTCAGGTATGTTTGTTTTCCTCTTGATGAGTATTTTTCAATCATACATGCTTATAAGTTATATGTGCCGTTATACGAGTATGTAATAAAAAATTAAAAACTAAATTCATCGAGTAGTCGAGGTTTTCTGATTTTGTCTCTAGACGACTTTGGGATTAAAATATACACATTTTGTGATGGTTGTAATGTGACAGTGACTATGTCTGATTTTCAGAAGAACCACCAGGAATGATGCGAGTAGAAGACATAAAAATGCCAAGCAAAGTGAAGAAACGGGGACGGCCAAAGGGGTATGGAAACACAGTAATAGGTCTCAAACGAAAACGAACCAAAAACTGAATTTTCATAGAAGTAATCAGATACTCTAGAAGTAGTAATAATAGACAGTTTGCAAAATCACGCAACGTAAAACGTTACGTACGTATGTCACTTTACGGATCGTAAAGAAATGTGACTACAGCAGCTCATTTTCCACAATCTTCTACAACCTCACACAACATCTCTGACTTTTTAAGTTTTTTGACTTTTTGCGTACGTCAAGCAATGCCAACGCATAAATTTTCCCATCGCAGAATTCATGATGCGTACGTAACGTTTGACGTTGCGTGATTTCGCAAACTGTCTAATATATTTTTGATATTGAATGTGCCATAATTATGTAGTATGTGGTATTTTTATTTTATTTTGGAGTATAAAGTACGTATTATTTAATTGTGCTATTTAATTAAATCCAAAGAATATTTTTGTAGTTTCCTTTTAAACAATATTCAGTTATTATAACGGGTGTTCATTTAAATTCGTAATCTAGCAACCTTTGGAATTTTGATGAAAGAAGACAGAGCTACAGATATAATATGTCGTAGATAGAGACAGACAATAATCCAAAGGTTGCTAGATTACGAATTTAAATGAACACCCGTTAGGTACCGATACATATATTATATTAATTTTGTTGTTGATAATGCTCTTGATAGTACTTTTTTTATAAATTCTCAAATTTTGTAATTTGTAATGTGTACAATAAAAAATGGTTTTACGCAATAAAAAAGTTATTTTCACCACACTCTCATAATTTTATTAAAATTTGTAGGAATTGTACTTTCTCATAAAATGAAGGGTAAGTAAAGTCCTTCCCCACATGTTTTGCCATGGATGCCGGGACCCGACTAAAGAACGATATACAGGGTTGCGATTATGTATGCCGTATGGGACCGGGTCCGTCCTGCTAACACAGTTTGAGCTAGGACCCTGAAATTGTAAAGAGACTTAGGACTCAATAAAAACTACCTACTATTTTTTTTTGATCCATAACTTTTCGAAATACAATGCCAACTTGATTTTTTTAAAATGGAAACATGGGTCAAATAGGGCATCGTTAAAAAGCTTATTTTTTTCCGAATTAGATGGTATAGCAGGTTTGGTGATTTGTTTGCAAAAATTTTAGCAAAAAAATAAAAATTTATTGAAATAAAATAGAACACGTAAATCGAGCAGCCTTTGCAAATCCATCAAAAATTAGCAAAACCTACCTATGGCGGTAGAGAATGTCCAAATTCGATTATTGCGCCTATCATTTTCCATTGAAACACCTGATTGAGAATATTAAACTTTTGTAAATGCCTAATATTTGGGTAAATAAGTCTGATATTTGAAACTTTATCATTCAATAATATTTTTTTTCTAAGATGCTGTCAAACAAATCACCAAACCTGTTATACCATCTAATTCGGAAAAAAATAAGATTTTTAACGATGCCCTATTTGACCCATGTACCCATTAAAAAAAATCAAGTTGGCTTTGTATTTCGAAAATTTATGGATCAAAAAAATTTAAAAAAATTTAGTAAATAGTTTTTATTGAGTCCTAAGTCTCTTTAAAATTTCCGGATTCTAGCTCAAACTGTTTTAGCAGGACGGACCCGGTCCCATACATAATCGCAACCCTGTATGGCTGCCGGCACCGGCATACATAGGTATGCGGCGCCGGCGGCGGCGCCGGCATCCACAAGCGATGCCGGCGCCGGTTGCGGAGTCACTGCCATTCTTTAACATTTTACGAACAGTTTTTTGCATTTGCAAGTCGAAATTGTAGCCTAAATCAATTATGTTTTATATGAAGTCACTATGTGCCCCCATCAATGAATTCAGTAACGACCTTAATGTAAGAAATTTTAATAACATATCTTATGGAAAAACACTGGACTATTTAATCTCGATGCCTGAATACGTTTACTTAGAATATAAAGTAGATAAATGCCTTCATCCAATACTTAAGGAAGATCTCTATCACCTATCATTAGGTATTTCTATAAGAACAATACTCAAAAAGTATTCATTCCTAAATCCTTGCAGGTTTTGAACCATTCTTTGGAATGTATTTTCATTGATATTTTTATCTATATCGTTATTTTAAGTAGAACGTACATTAGCCAGGCTCCTTAGACAACTTTTGATATTGGATGTTGGATTATTTACAAAATTCAAAATATGTTTCCAAAATATGATTAATACTACTCAATACCCAACATGGACTTTTGTTCTCTACTACCTTTAGGAATCCCGTTGATCCCAGACAAGATTAAAATACACAATAGTCCTTTGTATTTACGCTGAATCGTTGAGTCTTTTATCTTGCTATTTATACCCTCTAATAGTTAGTGGTGCATACGTATTTGATTTTTTTGTTTATAAGTAAACTACTGCCGGACAATTTATAGGATCAAATAATGAAATAATGTATAACATTGATTCAATTTACATAATAGGTGTGCACCTATCTTTTGAGAATTTAAACAGGAAATAAAGATAATAACAAAACATCTAATTTTATTTTACAAACTAATGCCAAATATTTAATCTTACCATGTAACTTGTCATGTGTTTTTGTCATTAAATCAAAATCAGGTTCGAGTTAGCAGTTCTATACCTTAATTTCAATAAAATAGCGAAGAATATTTGTCGTTACAAAAAAACACATTATTTATTTTGTTTATATAACACTCGATTCTCTAAAAAAGCTTTCTAAAAAAATTATCTGCCTTTTATTTCAATTAAAATGGAAACTTTTATCCCTGGATGAAAACATTCCTAATTACCTAATTCCTATAATTTCCAAAAGTCAAAGAAACTTTATTAAACATAACATAGATGAAATATAACTATTCCTACATGATATATACAGATATTACGTTATGGACATCTAATAAAACTTTGCTGGGTACAGAATATATATTAAAGTAGCTTTAAACAAATTCATAGCAAACAGATTTCTTGATGATCAGTTAATACTGCCGACAAATGCATAATTATGCATAACAAAATCCCAAAATGTGCACTAAAAGTAACAAAGCAATAAAACAATAAAATTTTATTATCAATCGGTAAGCAAATCCGTAAATATTGGTACTATTAGGTTTTGTGAAAAAGACTTTGCGTGAGGTTGCATAAACAGAAATATTACGAACTTCAACATCTGCTTATTTTAATAATCTATATCCTAGGCGGTATCTTCTTATTTCTAAGTTATGCAAAGAACAACATGCAATAAAAAATGCTGGGGATTTAAATATTTGCCCTTAGAAATACTTTTCGAAAAACTGGAGTTCATTTCTTTTCGAATTCTTAAGAAGTGCGGATATCTTAAATTTTTAAACTGTGTGTTAAAGTGTATTAAGGTGTGAAGTTAATATACAACCTATTAAATTAACGTAAGTATCATTTAACTTTTAAATATGTTTTATCTAGTATGCTACAAATCAATTTTTGGAAGTTATTAGGTACTAATTTTAAACATGAAATGATATTGAACGTTTTCTTTTAATTATGTTCAACTTTGTTTAAATTAATGTTTATTTTTTAAACCTATTTGCGAATTATTCAAATTCTTCTTTTGAGTGTACAATTATTGGTTGACTTAACTTATTGATGTCGTTGTTTTTTTATTGGCATATACGTAATTGTTTTTGTTACTATACTTACTATTACATACTACTCTTACTTATTTTCTACTACCGTATTCTATGAAATTAATTTTTGTTTATTGAAAACAAATACCTATAATTTGAGCTTAAGTTTTGTAGATCTGATTTTAAATTCATACTAGTGTTAATGAATATATATTTATGAATTTAAAATTATTTATTTCCAAAAGTGGTAATCTTTTTTTGTATTGTTTTCTGTTGCAAATATCGTTTTGTCACCAAATTTGAATTTATGGAACCTTTGTCACAGAACTTCCAAAATCCTTGAACACGCCATTTTTGGTTCTAAAAAAGACGTATTTTACTGTTGTCAACTTTAAAGTGTTTTTTATTGCCGAGTTGACGTGGGCGATGCTTTCTTTTAACGGGAATCTTCATCTTCATCTTAAATTTTTAAAATGAATTTGGACAGAGCATGAAATTTTAAGACCAAATCGCACTAAATATACTGAAAACTCTTAAGGAAGGACGTGAATCATAAATAAAAGTACGCAGTTTTATTAATAACGTTTAATTAACATAATAGAAGAAACATAAATATGAGATTCTCTTTACCGCTATTCAGCCATGACACAACGAGACTGAACATAAAGAGAGCGTTGTTAAAAACAGAACTAAAACATACATGCGCATAAATCGCTTTATACACAGTTCATGAATATTAATTTCCAACACACCCCTGTATTCTGAACTGGGTATAATTTTCTGAAAATAAAAACAAATATTTTCTTTTACAAATTTCTCCGTTTTAGAAATTGAACAAATAAAATGAATATAAATCATATCATCATAATATATAAACCAATAGATATAAATGACAAGCAGCAGCTGATATGTATATCTTTACGGTACGTTCAACATGCCAAGATGGGCACGGAGATTTTTAAATTTCTCAAAAGGTAAAGCCTTTGTTAAAATATCAGCAAGTTGCTCGTTTGTTGATACATAAATTACATCAAATAAACCATTTTCATATTTTTCTCGTACAAAGTAATATTTAACATCGATATGTTTTGTACGTTTGTGATATGCAGGATTTTTAATTAATTTGATCGCACTTTGGTTATCCACGCACAAACACAATTTTCCACTGAAATCTAAACTTATTTCACTAAGTAGTTGTTTCAGCCAGATGCCTTCTTTTACACTTTCCGCAGCTGCAATGAACTCGGCCTCCGTAGTTGATAAGGAAACTGTTGATTGTCGTCTGCTGCACCATGTGATCGCTCCTTGGCACATCATGAAGACATATCCGGTTGTCGAACGCCTTGTATCGATGTCGTTTGCATAGTCAGCATCTGAGTATCCAATTATTTTCTCATCCTTCATATACCTAATGCCAAATTTCTTAGTGTCTTTTAAATACCTCAGGATCCTTTTGACAGCTTTCCAATGCGCCTGTTAGGGGTTGCTTTGATATCTGCTAACAATGTTTACTGCGTACATAATATCTGGGCGCGCAGTTAAAGCAGCAAACATCAATGAGCCAACCGCTTCACGATAAGGCACAATTATTTTGTCTTTATCTTCCTCCATTGATGATGATAAAACAACACTTGGATCAGCTGGTACCTTTACAGATTTTGCTTCATTCATGTAAAAACGATTTAACATGCGTTCTATATAATTGGCTACATGAATAAACATTGACCCGTCTTCACTTCTTTTAATTTCGAGTCCCACGAAATAATTTGGATCACTCAAAGTTATTTCAAAATTAAGTTGCATTTCTACCACTATTTTATTAAGTGACTGTTTATCTTTCCCGATAAGTAGTCCGTCATCCACGTATAACACAAGTAGAGTTAATTGATTAAAGATGTTCCCGACATAAACACACCGATCCGCCTCACACTGTTTAAAACCAAACGTTTTTAAAAAATTGGTGAATTTTTCATTCCAACATCTGGGAGCTTGTTTTAAACCATAAAGTGATTTAACTAATTTACACACCAAATTCGGACTTTTTGTCACTCCAGGTGGTGGTTTCATGTATATTTCTTCCTTTAACTCACCATACAAGAATGCAGTCTTTACATCAAATTGAATTAAAGAGAAGTTTTCTTGTACCGCAGTCGCCAGCAAGATTCTGATTGTTTCATATCGGGTCGTTGGGGCATATGTTTCTATATAATCAGTACCTTCAATTTGTGCGAATCCTCGTGCACATAATCTTGCCTTGTATTTGCTGATCTCGCCATCAGGCGACCTCTTAATTTTGAAAACCCATTTCGAATCAATTACTCTTTTATTTTTCGGTAAACAAACCAGTTTCCATGTATTATTCTTATTTAGAGCTGCAATCTCTTCGTCGATTGCAACTTTCCAGTGTCTTGCATCTTCCGAACGTAGAGCTTCTTCATAACTTTTTGGAATTTCCGCTTCCATTAAATTAACTTCGCCCTCTTCATAACACACTACTGGATCTCTTTTACGAAGATTGTATGGATGTCCTTCGGATCCATCGGACCCATCGGATTCTTCGGGTTCAACAACTTCTTTTGCAGGCTCACATTCATCTTTAATTTCATTTTCGATTGTAATTAAGAATGTATTTTTCCTTGGTAATTCTATTTGCTTATTTTCAACAAAGATAACGTCTCGCGATATTTTTATTTTCTTTGTTATCGGATCAAACAGTCTGTAGTTGTTTGAATTATTCTCATATCCCACCAAAATTAATTTTTTACTTTTTGGTTCCAATTTTCTTCTCAAGCTGTCTGGAATGTGCATGTACGCTTCACTTCCAAAGATTTTAACGTGAGACAACTCTGGCTTTTTCTTATTCCATTTTTCGAATGCAGACTGATTGGGATCGATAGAGTTCGTAGTTCTGTTTAGTAAATACACCGCTGTGCTCACTGCTTCAGCCCACAAACTCATTGGTAGATCTTTGGTGTACAACATCGATCTAGCACTCTCAACTATCGTCCGATTCTCTCTTTCCACCCTGCCGTTTTGTTCCGGTGTATATCGAGCGCACGTTTCAAGTTCAATGCCTTTATCAGCTAAAAACTTTTTAAAATCCTTATTTGTAAATTCGGTGCCATTATCAGTACGTAAAACTTTCACATTGTGACCGAATTTATTTTTGCACATTTTGCTGTATCTTTTTAAACAATCTAAACTATCACTTTTATTTCTAATAAAATAAACAATTCTATAGCCAGTACAGTCATCTTTAAAAAGAATAAAGTAGCGACTTCCACCGATTGATGTGGTTTGCATTGGGCCACAAAGATCACTGTGCACTAATTCTCCAGGTTGAAGCTTTCTTGATAGGTTTCTTTTGAACGATAATTTGTGTTGTTTCCCGTATTGACAACCTTCACACACAAATTTATCTTTTTCTTTTAAATTACATTTTATAGCACCAGATTTTACTAATTCACAAATTGTTTTTATATTAATGTGTCCCAATCGTTCGTGCCACGTTTTTAAACTCTCACTTTCCGTTGAATTCACCTCTTCGTTAATCGTTCGAAACAAAAGTTTGTATAGATTATTAGATTCGCGAACTGCACACGCCTTTAATGTGTCTTTTTCAAATATGAACGCTTTATCTTTTTCTTTTATCACTAGCATTCCTTTTTGAGTTACCGCACCTTCAGAGGATAAATTCTTCCGAAGTCCTGGAACGTACCAAACATTCTTTATAACACTTTTAAACCAATTTCCATTTATTAAACATTCAATTTTAATATCCCCTTGACCCGTCACTGGAAGTTCGACGTTATTACCTAGTTTTACTGGCCATTCTTCAACTTCTTCAAAATTTACAAATAACTTCCTATTTGGCGACATGTGATGCGATGCTCCACTGTCTAGGGTCCATGTTGATTGATCTTGTGTTAAAATACTGGCGGCGTAATCCTCTCCTTCAATAGTGAATGCAGAGTAATCACAATTTGACTTCTGAAACTCTTCCTTGTTAGAGTTTTTGCGAGGTGCCCTACAATCTCTGGAAAAATGCCCTTTCTTCCGACAATTATAACAGGTTACCTGAACCTTGCTTTTCTGCTTCCGTGCCTTTACACTCGCTGTTACCAAAGCGTTATCCATGTCTTCGACAGTTGTTAGATTAGATTCTTCATCAATAAGGCGACTCGTCAGATTACTTAGCGTTTGTTTACTTTCATCGATTGAAAGCCAAGTTTGTCTAAAGTTACCATACTTTGACGGCAGTGTACCTAAAATTCTTGTTATCACTGCTGTATCACTAATCGCTTCACCTGTTTCCCTTATTTGACGCGCTAAATTTTCAACCTTTGTGACGTGTTGAATTATAGAATCGTTCGGCGACATTTTATATTTATAAAACTGCTCATGCGCCATCATTTTACTTGTTTCCGTTTTCAATAAATAAATGGAATCTAACTTATCGACAGCCTGTTTTGATGTTTCACAATTTTCAATTAGCGTAATTTGTGAAAGTTCCATTGAGGCTGTTATGATACACATCGCCATCGCATCCTTTTTATTCCATGCGTGAATCTCTTCTTGTTTCGTAGTTGCATCTCTTGGACATGGGCTATCTCCATTTGCAATTTCAAAAATTCCTTTCGCCCTAAGTGCTTGTTTTATTTGAAACTTCCACTGATGGTAGTTTCTACCGTCAAACTTTTGTATTGCCACAAAGTTGATTCCGTCAGCCATTTCCGTAAACGACACTTCACACCGTTGTCAAACTGATAGAAAAACAAGATGTCTGTCTGAATACACACGTGCCGATCAACCTTTTATTTTCACGTTATTTTTTAAATTCGAACTATTATTTAACGTCGACCTGGGCCCATAACCTCTTAAGGAAGGACGTGAATCTTAAATAAAAGTACGCAGTTTTATTAATAACGTTTAATTAACATAATAGAAGAAACATAAATATGAGATTCTCTTTACCGCTATTCAGCCATGACACAACGAGACTGAACATAAAGAGAGCGTTGTTAAAAACAGAACTAAAACATACATGCGCATAAATCGCTTTATACACAGTTCATGAATATTAATTTCCAACAAAAACCATGATATTGTATTTTGAAAGTTTCAAAATAACCGCTTTAAAAAAATTACATAAAAACTCAGTAGGTCCAAGTTTTGCTGCCTTATGATGATTATGGCTACTATTATTACTATCCTTAAATAAGACATCAACATTTCCAGTTACTTGATTTTCATTGGTTTTATTCGTATTTTTTCCTTCTCGTTTTATTAAAAGCTTGAAAATTGCAGAATACAATGTTAGGGTTTTTCAGTATATTTGACATTAAACTTTCATGCGCTGTCCAAATTCCATGCGGCAAATAATTATATGCCTACTATTCATTTTTATTCTAGAGTCCGATGACTTTGAAAGCGTATTGCTCGTAAACTACTGAACCAAATTAAATGTTTTAGCAAATAGTAAATTTATTTCTACATACAATAGTAAAATATTATATTTTTAAGTGGTATACTTTTGTTTTTATCGGACGATACGTAATAAAAGGCACCCATTTTTAGGGACAGTTTCATTGAAAGTAAGTCAAATAATTCTTTTCACGGAAAGTAAAAGCTATTAAGTTTCAGACAAAAAAGCGTTTTATTTAAGATTTGTATGAAAAAATAGCGAACTATACGTTCTTGTTTATTAATAGAGATAGCATCAATATATTTCTTAGCTGAATCAACACTGTTTATTAGTAGACATTATTTTCTTCAAAAAACTGTTCCTAATTTTAACAATAAAAATGCAGTAACAAAAAAAACGATTTTTAGTGAAAAGCGGTTTGGACAAAAATGGGTTTTTTATTGCATTTTTATTGTTAAAATTAGGAAGATTTCTTTGAAGATAATGATATCTACTAATGAAAAGTGTTGATTCAGCGAAAAAAATATTTACGCTATCTCTATTAATAAACAAGAACGCATAGTTCGCTATTTTTCCATATAAATCTTAAATAAAACGCTTTTTTGTCTGAAACTTAATAGCATAGGAACTGCAAGGTTTGTTTCTAACCCCTACAAAGATCTCATAAATATATGGCATATACTTTCTGAGAAAAGCTTACTTTAAATAAAATTGTCCCTAAAAATGGGTAACCTTTTATTTATTACATGTCGTCCGATTTAAACCAAAGTATACCACTTAGGGCCGGTATTATAAAACTTTTTACTTCCTAGATAAAATTTACTTTGAGAGTAAATTAATTTGTTCTGTCAATTTGCATATGAAATTGACAGAACAAATGAATTTACTCTCAAAGTAAATTTTATCTAGGAAGTAAAAAGTTTTATAATACCGGCCCTTAGAAATATAATATACTGCTATTGTATGTAGAAATAAATTTACTATTTGCTCCTTTTCAAATATTTAATTTGGTTCCGTAGTTTACGAGAAATACGCTTTCAAAGTCATCGGACTCTAAAGAAAAAATTGATAGTAGTCATTTACTAAAGATAAGTGACGGCGCAAATGACGAAAATAAATCTATGCGATTTTGGTATGTGCCTAGGCATTCACTAAATGCCGTTGTTTAACAGGCAGTTAGTAAATGTTTATCGTTTCTAGCCTTACTTTGTGGAACTCCATAATCATGAAATAAATAAAGATTCATAAAAAGTTTCACAGTATTAATACTGTGAAATTTTTTATTAATCTATATTTATTTCACAAAGTTAGTAAATGCTCATGTTTGCACTGTTTGGACTTATAATTGAGTTATTTAGTAAACTGAGTTACAGAACGTCACAATACATCATTCTCTTAAAAAAAGCAAAATATATTATATATTAAATTTATTAAATAACAAAGAAATAGATAAATGAATACATAATTAGAAGCAGTGTTGGGCATCAATCAATTAAATTTTTAATTAATTAATCAGTTGCTTGAAGATTTAATTGTCACATTTCAAGTGCAATTATATGTAATTGCAATAAAACTTTGTTTCAATTAATACGTCAATTGCAATTAAAAATTATAGCTAAATACTATTTATGAGAGTTTTTATTTAAATTAAAAAATAACTATGAAGATTATTTTAGTATTTTGTAATAACAGCAGATCGCATTTCAACCTTGTCCCAGACATAAACAAACCCTAATAAATAAAAAGAGGAATTGAAATATCTTTATGAATTATTATAATTGTTGTAATATTGGGTGCACAAATATACTTTGTACACTATTTAAAATATATCATCTGCACAATCTCTATAAAAACAGAAATCGTAAAATGCTTTTAATAAGAAATATCAAAATATATTGCTTGTTGCCTGAAAACGTAATGCCCCAGCTGTAGTTACAAATAAAAAAACATCTGATTTCTTAAGGGATTCTTTTAATAAATATCATGTTAACCGTCATCATAATGAAAATCAATAATTTTAACTAATAATTAATAAATTGTGAATTTTCGGAGCAACTAACAATTAATTAATTGTAATCATGAAAAAATAAAAATTAATTCACAATTAATTAATTTAATTGTCAATTGCAATTAACAATTAAAATTTTAATTGTCAATAAGATTGCATGCAAGTCTAACTCGCAAAAACAATAACGTGTTACTTTTTTATCTTGAACTTGAACGCTTAATGATTTAAGAGTTTATGATCTGTAATTCAATTTAATAAATAATTAACTTATCCATAAATTCAAACATGGACCGTGTTTATTATTACCTTATTTGCCGATAGCATATTAAGGCATTTACTAACTGCCTGTTTTAAACCACGGGATTTAGTAAATGCCTAGGCACATAGCAAAATCGTACAGATGTATTTTCGTCATTTTCCCCGACACTTAGTAAATAGGTACTTCAACCAGAAATACATGAAATGGGTCATTTTCGTAATCACACCGGAATAAACAAATATGACCCGACGTGAGATAAAATAAAAGTACAAGTTTCACGTTGCTAAGAATTCAGTGACGTACGCTAGAACCAACAGATTTTCATTACTTCATTCACATTCGTTTTTAATTAAAAAGGGGTTTATTCCGCTAATGAATCTTTCTAGCTCATTTATTGTTTATTTTATCATTTAGATTACAGCGTGGCCTTCCTGTAATTCTAGATGCATTTTATATTTTCGCCCACGTGTTTGTGATGACTCATTTTTTGCAACTTTGGTTGAACTATAACCATAATTTGCCGGATTTGACTATTTACCTGCGACGTATATAACGAAATCATTTTTGCACTATCGACAGGACTAACTTACAATAAATTATGCACTATCCGTTTTTCAATTATATTCATTTTCAAGCGATTTATACTGGTCACTGTGTAAATCTCAATTGGAATTTATCATAACTATAGATTATTTAAAATAAATAAAGCTCGACAAATTTTTAGTTTTCACTACATATTTACGATTAATTTCCGATAAATTATACACTATAGCTTTTTGATTAGACTGTGCTACACATGAAATATACAAGACCTCCTACCTATATATACGGTTTGATATTGAAGAATAAAGACTTCACACTTGCAGAATTTTCCCATCACTTCGAGTTTTCTTTCACAGTCCGCTGAATGTACCTCATTTTGGTGCCTTGCGCTACCCTAACTTAGCTATTTCTTGTCACATTTTAGAAATATTTTCTCTACTGCGAAGATAAGAAGTGTCTTTCCAAAAGTTCAAAAGTAATGAAAATTGGTGAAGAAATGACCGAGTTATAGCCTGGAACAGTCACGAAAAAAAGTTTTTTTCTTGGGAAATTTTCAAGTTTCAGCGGTTCAAAATGATAATTACTCAACAAGTAATTCATTTCTGGGAAATTTTTGTTTTTTTAAATTGAGTAACAAATGACCGAGTTATGGTCGATAATATGCAGAACAACAATTTGTTTTCATTGTTTTAATCTGTCATTATAATCCAGTGCTCAGTCAATCTGTACATTCTACCTTGCAAAAACTCAAGTAGGTAGTTTTGGTTTTTGGATAAGTTGGGCCCTTATTACAAATTCAAGCTTTCGATCATGCGTTCGCCACGCGGGCTGATATATTGAAGAATCGAAGAAATTTTGATCTTTCTTCGGTTTTCGCAGAATATCTCCTAAGCGATGTCTTTTACGACTAACACAGTTATTTTAAAGTAGACTAAATTTGCTACATTTTGAGTCGGAATAAGTTTGCGGAACCCAATAGTTGCCAAGATACAGCTCTTAAAGTCTTGGTATTTCTGATCATTATTAATGAATAAGCCAGTTTTGGGAAATGGGAAGTGTTGATAAAACCAGTCTCCGAGCTTATCCATGTTCTCATTATTTCGGGTAATGTGAGAAGGTTTCATATCCACATGTTGCTCAGATGTTACTAAGTTAATATCACAGTATTTCTTAACTTCATCAAAGATGTTCTGAATATATACCATTTCTAGACTCCATCGAGTAAACACACTGTATATGATCTCACGACCACGGGCCAGTCATCCAGAGCTTTTCATCGTCTTCATTAGTGTTTGTTCTATGGCCATATCTGACAATAATGGTGAAATATCCTTCAGTTACAATACAAAACATATCCAAAAACCAAAACTACTTGAGTTTTTGCAAGGTAAAATGTACAGATTGACTGGACATAATAAAAACAATGAAAAGAAATTGATGTTTTGCATATTATCGGCCATAACTCAGTCATTTGTTAACCAATTTAAAAAACAAAAATTTCCTAGAAATGAAACAAAATAGATCTTCAATAAATGAAGAGAAAATAAGTTTATTTGTTGAGTAAATATCATTTTGAACTGGTAATTAGAGTAGTGCAAGGCCCCAAGACTGGATGATGTACATTCAGCGGACTGGGAAAAAAACTCGAAGTGATGGGAAAATTCTGCAAGTATGAAAAGTCTCTATTCTTCAATATCGAAACAGTTATATAGGAGGGAGGTCTTGTATTATTATTTTTTTATTTGTAGCAGAGTGCTATTTTTTAAAAAATAAGCGCGACAAATTGTTATTTTTCACGACATATTTACCATAAATTAAAAAATATTTTATTTTTAATTTTAACGTCCTGGAAGTTAACACAGCAACATGCTTAAAATTAAAAAAAATATTTTTTAATTTATTTTGAATTTATTTAAGATGGGTAAACGGCCATTAATTTTTGAGTTATTATAGATCATTTGGCAAATATTGTTTTTAATCATAAACTAAACTTAAATAAAATTTACATCTAATATTCAATTCTAACTAAAATGATAATATTGGTTTTTTAAATTAAATAAATCTTTAAAATATAATTTTCTTATGGATTTTAGTTTATATCATTAGCAGATCATTACATTTACAAAACAAATTCAACTTCCAAAAAGATTTCTCCTAGCAATTTAGATTTTCAAAAGAATGATTTTCTTTTCTAAAATAATTAGGTACTCATTTTCAGATTACCAACAATTTATTGCATTATATGATTTTAATTAAATAATAAATTATATGAATGTTTTGTTTGAAATTAATTAAAATAAGTTATTGCATTAGGGAAGAATATGCTTCGTCGTAGTATTAGTAGTAGTAGTAGTAACTTTAAAAGGAAAAAGTTATAAACAAATTATGAATAACTGTTTTTTTGTAAGTCAACTCAAAATTGTCAAGAGTTTAAATATTTTTTAATTTGTTTTATAATATTATTCAGTAACGCTGCAGTTCTTTAGTAGTTGATTACCTTAAAAATGAACCGAGGAAAAAGAATATTAAGTATGGTTAAAGAAGACAGTGTTGACGGTGAGTTATTTTACAATTTTTTTTGAATATCTAATAATTTACTGATAATATACATGATTTGCAGCTTCAACGTCGATTGTTGATGACAGTGATACAGATTCCACCTACGACCCATCAGAAGAATATCTAACTCGCAGGGAAAAAGCATGAGACTTTTTTTGTAAGTACTACTCTACAAATATTATTACAAATTTAATTTAACTCGTTTATATTTTTTTTAGAATTGGCTAAATGAAATTAACTCTATTGGAAACTACAAGGCAAGTTTAAGTTAATTATGATTTTCTAATATTATGTAGAAAATTTACGTTTAATTATCAGGAATGAAATCAACCATTCTTAATAAATTTGCAACATTTCATTTAGATTTTAACAATTGATGTTACTTTTACTGGTAATTACCGTAAAATATAATTTCCTTGGGTAAATTTTTTTATTTCATACTGTCCGGTAAAAGGGTATTTACCGGACTCATTTGAGTCCGGTAAATGAATTATTACGTTACAAGGCCGGTAATAGCTATTTACACTCGAATGCGGTAAGTCGAACTTTACAGGGCGACAACTTTGTTTAAGGCACGAGCCCGTAGGGCGAGTGCCTTATTAGTTGGAGCCCTGTAAAATGACTTGACGCATGAGATTTGTATAAGATTTTTTGGCCGACAAGTTTTATAGAAAATAAAAAAAAATAATTCAAAACATGCACATAATAGTGTGCTCTTGGATGACATTTGTAGTTTCCAAACGTACAATAGATGGCGCTGCGGCGATTTAAATTAATTAAATTTTAATTTTTTCTATTAAAGCCCGAAATATTTTTAATAATAACTTAGGTAACATGTATTTTATTACATAAACTTAATTATTACAAGAATAGTTGGTTTCTTAAATATCTCTAATTGCCCAGTGTTTTTTAGTATTTTTACCACATTCGCATGTCATTTTACGACATCATGCGTAAATATGAAGCTACAGTTGACGTAAACAAAACTGAAACAAACGTTTTAAAATACAGGAGGCCAAAAAAAATTTTACCGGACTGAAAATCCAATTTGAGTCCGGTAAAAAATTTTACCGGACTGAAAATCTAATTTGAGTCCGGTAAAAAATTTTACCGGACTGAAAATTTTAAATGCATTTTTTTAAAAAATGAACAATGTGAGGCAGTATGAAATAAAACGCCTTACATCATACATCCGGTAAACCATTACAGTAGCTCGTTTCAACATTCGAGACTCGGCTCCTTCGTCGCCTCGTCCCGAAACGTTTTCAACTCGCTACTGTAAACTTGGGTTTACCGGACTTATAACGTAATATACTATTAACTATCAATCATCAATTTGTTTATTTGTTTTTACGGGATCAGAACGACCTATCTTATGATGTGTTGCATTATGAGTTAGTCAAAAGGCATTACATTTATTTTCTCTACAATATTACATGTTTTTAGCCTATTCGTCCAAGAAATCAAAATAATGACTCAAAAAATATTGGCGGAACAACGTTTAAAAACAAACATGTTTATCATACTGATGTTCCAACAAAATATAATGATATTATAAGTAGTTAATGTATTTATAACAAACAAATTAGTTTACTATTCTATTTTCAAGAATTCAGTCTCCAATGTTACCAATATGGAATTGGTAATAGGTTGGAAACTTCAAAAGAAAGTAATGTCTTCGATACATTGCAAATTTTGAATCCTTTGCCAGAGACTAGCAACGAAAATTATAATATATTGCAAATTCAAGGAGGAAGCAATGGTGTTGATGCATTTAAAAATCCTTATTCTTTGTCTAATATCAAAAATACTGAAATTGATAATATATCAGATATTCAAGAAAAAACCATTTTTGGTGGTCCATCGAAAAATCGAGAAGAAACCGGTTGGAATGCTCCGTCAAAAATTCAGGAAACATCCAATTCTAAGGTAACTATCATTTAGTGGGTGCAAATGTGAAATATTAAACGTGTAAATACATACGTAATTTTTTTTCGGATTTACAAATTTTTTAAGAAGTAGAACTAATTTCGGGAAATAAGAGTAAAAGAGTAGGTATTGTACCTAATAAATAACAATACTAATAAAAAAGATATCAAAAGGCTTGAGAAACTATGTATTCCCCTCTAAATAGTTACTGGGTAATCGAGAGAATAAATCTTTATAATAATATATATTTTTTTAATAATAATAATATATATTATTATTATCAGGCGATTTAACTAGATATCTTGTAGAAAATAGTTGTAGTTTATTTTCTTTAATCGTTATTTCTTTGTTCTTCTCTCATATTATTGAACTTACTTTAAAAATTGCCCCTTTTTATAAAACGATAAGTATAGCATTATATTTTCAATGGTTTACTTTTTTTTTAGTGTGAAGTGTATAATTCACCGCATCTTTCGATTAATAAGTACAAAAAAACTACCTGCAAATTTTGTGACGATGATATAGTATCTCGCCATTTTGCTAGACATTTACAAAGAAGACACATGACGGAAGTGTCAGTAGTGGAGATATTTAATTCCAAAGATAAAACCGAAAGGAATCATCTACTGGCAGTTTTAAGGAATGAAGGCAACTTGGATCATAATTTAAGAGGGGCAGTAATTCCGAAACGTAGACAAAATCTGACTATGGGTTCAGCTGCAGCTTCAGAATATGCAATATGTATCCACTGTAAAGCATACTTCAAGAAGGGCTCGTTAAGTCGACATGCTAAAAAATATTTTATGCACAGATGCATTATAATTAGACTATTATTGATAGATCTATCTAAACATAACTGTCTCTTTATGCCCCAAGGGCCTCTTTATGATCCGACGGGCAATAATGAAACGTCACTTAAATGTCAGAGCTGTATTTGTAGAACTTGATTGGTTCTTTAAATAATTTGTAAACTTATCACCAATGAAAATAAGCTGAAATTAAGTATTTTAGATAGTAACTATAGTAACGTACTTCGTATATATGCACATAAGTATACGTACAGCGGCTTGATGTAACCTACGTACTCATTTAATTATATTTTTTACACAATAATAGATTTGAGATAAAAACAATCTGTGCATAAAATAGTGTATGCATTTCGGGCATAACTTGCTTTTATGGCCCTACAGCCTTTTCCTAGCCCTCGGCTGACGCCTCGGGCTAGAAATAACGCTTCTGGCCATAAAAGCTTCTTTATGCCCTTAATACATAAATAACTATTATGAATGCTAATACGAAAACTGGGCGTGCATTAAGTCAGTCTCAAACTTATTCAATCTGTATTGGAACCTACGGTGAATTTTTATCAAAACTAAATGTTAAGGAGCAAGTATTTTCCATAATGAAGAACGATGAAATTTCTCAAGTTGTCCAGAAGGATTCTCTAATTTGTCTGTATGGAGAAAACTTGTTAAAGAAACATCGTCGCACACAAATGCGAACTGTGGTATCAAATAAGTTAAGAGAATGTGGCAGATTTTTGATCGAAATGAAGAGATTGGGCAATTTTAATGACCTCCTATCAACTTTAAAACCTCAACACTTTGATCAAGTAATTTCAGCAGTTAAGGTAATGTCTGGATATAATGAAGAACAAAAAACGTTTAAATCGCCATCACTTAGCATGCACATGGGTACTACACTCAAACAAATTTCTGAACTAACCACTAAATTAGTGTTGAGGAATCATCCTATGATTAATGTAACCAATACTGACAAGTGTTTAACAGATTTAACTCGTTTCAAAGAAATAGTGTCTACTCAGTGGATTGCTGAGTTAAGTAGCCTTGCGATGAAAGATCTGACAGAAAAATCATCACGAAAACCTCGACTTCTACCAATAACAGAAGACGTAATGAAATTAAAACAATATGTAAATAGTGAAGCTGAAAGTGCATATACTGCACTGAAAAGAAGTAAGAGTGATGCATCAGCATACAAAATTCTTTCCGAAACTTCTCCGGTTTTAACAATCATACATAACAGAAAGAGAGTTGGTGATATACAGTATTTAGATATCCAGTCATATGAAGATCAAACAACTAAATGTGTCGAACAAAAAGAATTCACAAGTACCCTCACAGAGAGTGAAAAAATATTAACTCAATATTACAAAAGAATCACGGCAATCGGAAAAGGAAGTCGGGCAGTTACAATATTGATCCCTAAAGAAATACAAAAATTTCTAACGTTATTGCTTAAAATAAGACACGAAACAGATTTAATACCAAGCGAAAATAAATATTTATTTACTTATCCGAAGTCCATTAGATGGATTAATGGCTGTTCAGTTATTAAAAAATATGCTAAGCTCAGTGGTGCCGAACATCCTGATTTAATAACATCTACACGATTAAGGAAACACATTGCTACTGTCACCCAGCACCTTAACTTAAAGGAAAATGAAAATGACCAGTTAGCTGCGTTTATGGGACATACTAGAAAGACGCACGAATCATTCTATAAGTAAGTTTATTTCCTCTATGTTTATTGTTTTTAAAAAATTACATATATTCAAATTAAATTAAACTGTAATTCAAGTGGTTTGCTGTCTTTTTAATCAATAAACGTTGCATTGACTAGCATCTAGTGGAAATGGAAAGTTTAATTTTCAGAGTCGAACATGATAAATCTTTACTAGATATGTTTCAACAGTGGTTTTATGTTTTAAAAAAAATTGTTTTATTTTAATGAACCACACTGTTTAAATAAAAAAACACGTAACGTATACGTCTTGTTACATATCGACTAACTTTCACTTTTTTGTAGACTGCCGCAGGATGTTTACCAGGTAGCTAAAGTGGCAAAACTTATTCAAATGATGGAACAAGGAAAAGCTGGAAATTTTAAGAATAAATCACTAGAAGAAATAGACATTGATGTAATAAATGATACAGTCGAAGAAATGGAAGAAGTAACTAGTGAATTAGGAACAAATGAGTTTACTGAAAATTCAAATAATGACAAATCAAATGGGAAAGATAGTGCATCTGACTCAGAGAGTGATGAATCTGTTATACAAAGGAAACCTACATTAAACAAGAAAGGAGAAAAATCTGAAAAACAAAGACAAAAATGGAGTAATGAAGAAATAAAAATAATTAAAAAATGTTTTTGTAACCACATAAAATAAAAGGCCACCCAAAAAAATGAAGTACTAGATGTAATGAAAACATACCCTGATGTATTTCATGCTGCAAGAAATTGGGTAACAATAAAAGCTTACGTTTATAATTGTTATAGAAACCGTTAATTTGCTTTTGTTGGACAGTCATTAGCATAAAATAAAGTCAAGCAAAATATCTTGAAATGTTTGTTTAGAATTCTTTTTGTTCTTGGTTTATATTTATAATTAATTGAATTGAGAATAGTTTGTTGTTTTGAGTAAAATTAAATGATTTTTAAAACTGCCTTTATTTTATTAGTAGTGTACAATGTTTAGTTATGATGTTCACAATTATGGAGCATATTTTAATCTGTGTTCTTTTTTTGTTAATTTGTCAATAATATAGAGCCTTATTAATGTAAGCACCAAAATATCAAATAAATTATATGAATCATGCAATAATGGCAATTGCACTGTATATTTGATTAGATCAAGCAACATTTTTCGTTAATCCCCATGAATATTCCATATTTGTGTTGAGTAAAATTAAATGATTTTTAAAATTGCCTTTATTTTATTAGTAGTGTACAATGTTTGGTTATGATGTTCACAATTATGGAGCATATTTTAATCCGTGTTCTTTAATAGCTAATTTGTCAATAATATAGTCTTATTAATGTAAGCACCAAAATATCAAATAAATTATATTAATCATGCAATAATGGCAATTGCACTACATGTTTGATTAGATCAAGCGACATTTTTCCATAATCCCCATAAGTAATATTTCACGAAGATTGTAAAGGTTTATTCTAACCCAGGGTGGGGGGTAAACAATAAAAAATTAAACTAGCGTCCAAAAGTGTAAAATTAGAAAGTGAATCATCCTAAAATGTTGCATTAGCTTCCATACTGTATATAAATAATAAAGCAAAAGGTAAAAAGGCACCCATAAATATGGCATCACTGGAGTGGTGCCGCTAGACCGAAGTTTATATAATTATTATACAAATGGGTGCCAGTTAACCAGTTAGTATGTTGGGTGCGAGTTTAACATTATATACCTTTTAGAAAGTATAAAAGAATATTGTAGTTTTTTAACTTACTTTTTCTTTACTACTTGCGATGAGTCAATTTGTGTAAAATATACACCGTTATCTCAACTCTATCAAGTGGGTGCTACTTTGCCTGAATATGTGTTGGGTGCCACACTGATAGCACATATATGTATATATGTATATATGTATATATGTATATATGTATATATGTATATATGTATATATGTATATATGTCTATATGTATATATGTATATATGTATATATGTATATATGTATATATGTATATATGTATATATGTATATATGTATATATGTATATATGTATATATGTATATATGTATATATGTATATATGTATATATGTATATATGTATATATGTATATATGTATATATGTATATATGTATATATGTATATATGTATATATGTATATATGTATATATGTATATATGTATATATGTATATATGTATATATGTATATATGTATATATGTATATATGTATATATGTATATATGTATATATGTATATATGTATATATGTATATATGTATATATGTATATATGTATATATGTATATATGTATATATGTATATATGTATATATGTATATATGTATATATGTATATATGTATATATGTATATATGTATATATATATATATCTTCTACCCAATTGAGCGTCCTCCTATGTAAAAATCCAATACCAGTGAGCGTCCATGGTCATTGAGCGTCCGATATACGGACGCTCACTGACAATCCCTGAAAATGTCACAATGTGATCAGTTGGTTGCATACATGCTTTTGCAATAAAAATCGGGGACGTTGGGTGACACATTCGTGTGATAGATGTTTATAATTAGTTCAGGCTTCTGCCGCATATAAGCGCGGTGAGCGTCGAAGTGTATATGATATACACAAATAATACCTGCAGCGTTCAACTGAGCGTCCACCTTTAGCTCCTCCCTCGTTAGCTGCTCTTCTTAATTCATATTCATTTCTATGCATTAAAGAGCGTCCGTGAACTATTTATACAAACAGCAGCTGTTACAGGAGAGAGTGGATTCGATCGATAAAATTCTTCAAATAAAACCGGTTTAGTTTACTGTGATTTTTTAGGGTCAGCGCGGCCATATATATTTTATTTTATTCAACGTACAGGAAAGCCACATTTAAGTACAAAATATGATTTAAATACATTATGAAGATATATGACCTGTTTGAGTTTATTATGTATTATAATTATAATACGAGAACATTTTAGTATGTATAATTTGAAAGAAGAAAAGAATATTTTATTATAAATACATTGTTATCTATATTTGCTTATATTCTAAGTCATATCAAACAATAATAATCATCGTAAAGTTAATGGTTGAATAGAAGATTTAAATCTATTTAATAAAACCCCAGTAAATTTAAGTCACGTACTTCTAGGTAGAAAAAAAATATATAATCGTAGTTGAAAGGATTAAAGGGCATATTGTAAATACCAGACTTTCTAGTTGATATAACTAGAATTCTAGAGGTAGTTTTTTAAGGAAATTTTAGACAATCTACCTGACCATTTATATTCAAAGCAGAAAAATTAAATTAGCTTTCGATCTTGATTTCGTGAAGGTTGCACAGTCCCTGTCTTTTAGATTAGAACCACCCTTCATAAAGGAGTAATTCTTTTTTACTGGTAGAAAATGGCTGTCCGATGGATTTTGATAAAACCCACATTCATGTAGAGCTGGTGATGTGGCGTAACAGTTCATTTATGCGTAACTCTTTCCTCAACTTTCCTGGGCGGGTTCGAACGGTACGAAACTGATTTGGAGTGGAATTAGATTTTGATGAAATTTTGTTTAATTTTAAGATCTTGTGATGAGGACTAAGCTGGAGAACCACATTGCAAAAATAGATCTTACCAGTGCTATGTATACAGTTCTTCGGATTGATCTTCGTATTGAACTTTCCTTAATGATTCTAACTTGCTCTTAAACACATCTTGATCTCCTGATGTGATCGCCAAAGGGTACAAACGTTTAATTGGCCTCAAGAATTCTGTATACGCGGTCTTTAAAAGAGCTGCACGAACGTTTCCAGCTTTTCCAGGGAAAACCTTTGCAATCCTCGCTATTGACCAATTCAATCGCTTTAAATTGTTACTTCCAATTAGAACAATATCTCCAACGTCCAACATTCTTGAATCTTCCTTTGGTTTACGCAAGCTATTGACTCAAATATTCACTACGAAATCTTGCTTGACTCTTTGGCAATCTGCAAATTTCCTCCCAGCACTATTAGAATCAAATGGCCCAACTCTGGGACTGCTTCCTTGCGTAGATCTCGCAAGAAATGGCTGGGGTGAGAGGAACCAAATCTTCAGTCTTCAGAAATGAATGTCAATGGTCTTGAATTGATAACCGATTCACATTTACATAAAACTATCATTAGTTCTTCATAATTTAGTGAAGTTCTTCATAATTTTTAGCCAACACTCGTCGCAACAGTTGTTTCGTTGAGTTCTCACATATAATCATAATAATCATAATAAACCTCCATTGGACATCTGACACAGATTCCACGACGTTCCAATCCACAGATTTTAACAAATTGTCCGTTCCAACGAAGTTTAGTGCGTTGTCATTATATACAACGGATGATCTTCCTCTTCTTGCCACGAACCTTCCAAAACTCTGCAAGAAGGAATCAGTAGACAACGAACTAACTAATTCCACATGAATAGCACGATAGATGTAGAGGTTGAAAGAACAATCCACACTTTTTCCCCATTTCTCAAAAACAATGGTTAAGCTAGATCCATACCCAAGATCTCGAAACCCCTAGCATCTGTAACTCCATCTTCAGTAATTGAACAAGGGACTGCTTCAAGTCTTTTTGCATCAAATCTTCTACACTTAACACATTTGGAAATAATGACACGAATTGATCTTTCACGTAAACGGGAAAGTAGCAGCTGCGTTTCTCCATAACACATCTTCAAATGTTCATCTCTCACAAGGGCCAGTAACACTGGATGTCTGGATGGCAATAAAATAGGAGCCCAAAAATTCTACGTGTCTTTGTTTAATTTTATTTGAACTCTTAAAAATCTCTTCAAACACTCAGTCTAGGCAGCTTATTTGTATTGACTCCAAAACCCTGTCTCTGAACTACTAGTATCAGACGCCTCTCTGCTTCATCTAATTCATTGACATTTAACATGCCAGTTTTTAGAGGGTGATAGAGGATAAGAGGAAGTAGAAAAGGGCGAGCTGTAACGGTGTAAAAGAATGAAAGAAAGCGGGAAAACGTGGGAAAAGGTAAATGAGGCAAAATAAGGATGGCAAAAGATAGGAAAGAATGACAGAAAATTAGAGCGTGTGGTAGGGAGTAAGGGCAAAAGAGGATAAAGGATGGTCAGAGATACTGATAAAGGTGGTAGAGGCGAAAAAGGGTAAAAAAGTGTGATAGAGTGAGAGAATGTAAAAGACAGTAATAGGGGAAGGTAAAGAGTGTTGAAAGATGGGATAGTAAGCTGGATAGCGAGAAACTCCGGGATCACTCATGGGTTCACATGACCTCGATGTTGGTGCTCGTAATCAGATTTAAAAAAATTAAAATATACATATATTTTTTTAAACAAAATATACATATCCCTCTCATGAAAAAAATTTTCGTAAGCACTGCTGTTATCGTCCTCGTCAACGTCACCTGGGTTTTCATCCTCGTCTCCATTAGTCTCAAAAGTATCATAAAAACCACGATGTTCTCGATTGAATAAAACTTCACAAAAGGCTTGAAAATCTTTTAGCTTTGCATGATTGATCTTGATACTCGGTTGATGTGTGAACGAAATACGCAGGCAGATTGAGAAATCTTTTAGTATGCACAAAAAGTATACTTCTTAAGCATTGATCATCCCTCTTTGTTACAACGCCGCATTCAATGACAACCAAGAGGGTCATTTTCCGCTACAACAACATTAAGACTGATCACAGAATCTCTTTAAGTGAAAAACTATAAACGATCATTTCCTCATTACCTTAAATGGAAAAGGTACCGCTCACTTTGATCCCTGACCAGCAATCGCAAAGTTTTTAAGGACCAAAGAGTGAAGTTTTAGAGAACCGGATGTTGATACTTACCAAAGACGTGAATTTGTAAAGAAATTTTTCAGAAATGAAAATGATGAGTTCTAACACTATTTCAGTAGTTACCAAGATTTCTGATGTGTGTTCTTAGATGTAAAATTCGTATTTTAGAAGTTAGAAGTTCAAATAAATGTTAAGCCTAGCTTACGTTGATTACGTTTTCTTTTCTATTATTTTACGCTTATGTATCCATTTTGGTTTTACACTGTATCCACTTTAAAATACTGCGTATCCATTTGGATACATAACATATATGTAAAAAATGGCCTGGTATCTAATCAGTTATATTTTGAAATTCGCACCGAAATACTACCTAAGCAATAGCATCGCGCTCACGAAATTTGGATCCATAAAGATCAAAGTGCAGACGTCAGTCTTCGCCTCTGTATCGGTTCGGGTACATTGGCTCCCTAACTTCACTATTTCCTGTCTGCTGTTCCATTACCTTCTAGAATGTTTAATGGAATTGTTGATCGCTTAGATCAATTAAATTTAGACGAAAAATTAGATTTAATTATTAAGATTCTTGTGTTTCTCATCACGTTCATGGTAATGGTGCTAATAATATTAATAGCCTGCTATTATTGGGACATATTAATGAATTAATAGGTAAGTACCTCACATACTTCTAAATCATAATTCATAAATGTATTACTAATAGTCATTAATTATTATTAATAGTTAGATTGGTTTTATTAATAATAATAGATGTAAAACTCTGTAATAAATATGTTAATTAAGTATTCTGAAAATGCTAATAAAAGTAGTAATTTTTTCTTAATTAGTTTAAATGTCGTTTAATTTAAAGTACTGAGTTTGTTCCAGCTCTTTTTTTAGTTAATTTTTACTAAAGTGAACTGTATGTGAACCTACCATTTAAATTTAACCAACAAGTTATTGTGAATGGCCACACTATCCCTATGAAGTCAAGTTTCATTGCTGCAGTATAGTTGATTAAAACGAGCAACTTTAGGAAGTTTTATCTTGTGAATGTACTATGAAGATTTTTAGTCAACGTACTTGTAAGCTTGTACAAGCAGGCAAAAAGATTTATACAGAGGATACAGGTAAGTTGCAACTTTCACTTTTGTTTCATTTCATATTATATGGTGCTAGGTTAGGGGAATCCCCCTAACCTGCGATTGTAGTAAAGTGCACATGTTTACATTTCGTTAATTAAACTATATAATAATGTATTAGTAATTCGGCCAACCTTTTAAAAGTTAAATTTAGAACTATTTTACTTTTATTTTATAGTTATTAAAAACTAAATTTAGCAAAATTTTTAATTTCTTTGTATTTAAATTATTTAATACGGAGTAGCTTTCTTCCATTATTTCATTATCCGTCATTTCTATTTCTAGTTAAAATAATAAAACTGAATGCAGTATGGAAATTACAATATGATAAATATTTTTTACTAAACTGAATCTAGTTTTCTCTGAAATTTAAAATTGTTTTGCTTTTTATGTAGTCATTGTTAGAATTTAGGAATTACTATTGATTGTAGTAGAGATCATTTGCATTCATACGTTTTCATAATTTATGATTATGTTAAAAACAAATTTGAAGAATAAAACTGGCTATTTTGCAAATTGTTCAAAGCCATAAAGGCTATTAAACTAGCAAAGTAGTGTAAATATGGGAGTTAAACATTCTGATGTATGAAGAACAGTTGAAAGAATTTCGAAAAAGCAAAATTAATTTCTCGTAAAGAATTAATAGGTGTTTGATCTATAGAAAAAGTCAAAGTGTGATTGCACACCAATAAATTGCAAACAAAACGCATAATTGCTTAATAACTCACTTATTATGGAATTTTTAAAAATAGGACTAATAAGTAGTTAAAATGCACTCATTTCATTTCAATGAGCAATTTATAAATTCATATAAATGTTCATATTACATATAAATGTAACAATAATGAACCTTATTATTATTTTTTAACAAATGTGTTTTCATTCTTTTATAGTTAATTATAATTTACTAATATTTCCTAATACAAAAATATCAAACTTTTGTAGGTCTTAAATCCGAATCGGAACATAGTCAAGGAGCAGATTCAGATACTACATATATTTGCAGTTCAAATAGCGGTAAAACACTTAACATTATACATATATAGTACACTGTGTTGATAAAGTATAGAACAAATTTAGAATATTATGGAATCAAAATTTTTGAGAAAAGTCCTGACTCAATTTAATTTTTGTCCTTTTTTAAAGTCGTTGACAATGTATGATGTCATCTATTATGGATGAGTTATCAATATTTTTTAAGTGACAATCCCCAAATGTACAAGTATTTTTAAAATTTAGAACTAAATATTTTGAATTCGAATTGAAGATATTCATGTTTATTGTTTCCAGCCTTATTTTGTGGAACTCCATAATCATGAAATAAATAAAGATTATTAAAAGTTTCACAGTTTTATTAAAATATACCTGACAATATTGTTTCGACAGCTATGCTGTCATTATCAAAGGTAATATAATTATAAACAAACAAGTCGCTAAGGTAGATACAAAATAGGTAACTAGATAAAATAATAAAAATTAATAATAAAAATTATATTTATATTAAATTTGAGATATACAAACACAAACTCAGGGTACCTTTAATGAATGAACAACTTGAGCTCAGTAATTCTCCGTTACTGGAAGTATTAGATGTTTATTTATGATTTTTATTATTATTATTATTATTTTATCTAGTTACCTATTTTGTATCTACCTTAGCGACGTGTTTGTTTATAATTATATTACCTTTGATAATGACAGCATAGCTGTCGAAACAATATTGTCAGGTATATTTTAATAAAACTGTGAAACTTTTAATAATCTTTATTTATTTCATGAAGATATTCAATTTTTTCAAACTTTGTTTAGTGTTTATAAATGCACCCTATATATTTAGTAAAGAACTAGGTAATTTGTAATTTAATATTTTAGATATAGAATCAGATTTTGAAACAAACAGATTTGGAATACCACTAGAAGGTAAAAGAGAGATTCAGTACTTAGAAGAGAAAACACAGCCTGTAAAAAGAGAGACTCAATATACAAAAGAAGTATCAGGTACTAGATTTTATAGAATAATTTTTGTCCTTTTTTAAAGTCGTTGACAATGTATGATGTCATCTATTATGGATGAGTTATCAATATTTTTTAAGTGACAATCCCCAAATGTACAAGTATTTTTACAATTTAGACCTTAATATTTTGAATCCGAATTGAAGATATTCAATTTTTTCAAACTTTGTTTAGTGTTTATAAATGTACCCTATATATTTAGTAAAGAACTAGGTAATTTGTAATTTAATATTTTAGATATAGAATCAGATTTTGAAACAAACAGATTTGGAATACTACTAGAAGGTAAAAGAGAGATTCAGTACTTAGAAGAGAAAACACAGCCTGTAGAAAGAGAGACTCAATATACAAAAGAAGTATCAGGTACTAGATTTTATAGAATAATTTTTGTCCTTTTTTAAAGTCGTTGACAATGTATGATGTCATCTATTATGGATGAGCTATCAATATTTTTTTAAGTGACAATCCCAAAATGTACAAGTATTTTTAAAATTTAGAACTAAATATTTTGAATTTGAATTGAAGATATTCAATTTTTTCAAACTTTGTTTAGTGTTTATAAATGTACCCTATATATTTAGTAAAGAACTAGGTAATTTGTAATGTAATATTTTAGATATAGAATCAGATTTTGAAACAAACAGATTTGGAATACTACTAGAAGGTAAAAGAGAGATTCAGTACTTAGAAGAGAAAACACAGCCTGTAGAAAGAGAGGCTCAATATACAAAAGAAGTATCAGGTACTAGATTTTATAGAATATAGCGCTTGGCTATATTAAAATAATAATAATAAATTCTAATATGTATTTGAAAAAATAGTTATAGATACATTACCAGGACCTTCCTGTTGTAATAATAACGAAAACTTGGTACCGAAAAACAAGACAGTGAAGAGAAGAAGAAAACATTATTGTAAATTTTGTGATGTTGCTGTAAATAATTTTGCACGACACTTACAACGGCAACATTATGATGAATTTGAAGTACAATTTTTAAGTATGGAAAAAAAGGATCTACGAAAAAAACAATTAATTGACAAAATTAAGAAAGAAGGAGATTTCTGTGAAGGAGTTGCCATGCCTGTACAAGAAAGACAAAAGAGTAATAATGAAGTTCTGCCATGTATTTATTGCAAAGGTTTGACAATTATTTTATTTATGTCCAATTGCATTATAAAGTACTGTTTATTGTATTATTTTGCAGCAGTAAACTGGCTTATTATTGTAGTCGTAAAATAAGGTGGTAGTAGTAAAATAAAGTATGGCAACTGTATATTACATGTCCAATTTTCTTCTGTAAAGAATAGATGTCAAATTTATAAACTGATTTTTTTTATAATTAGCCAATTTTAGAAATCGAATATAAAGCTTTGTATGCAACTCTTACATAATTGGACCTTATAGACTCGCCTTATAGACTCTTACATAATCGGACCTTATAGGCCTTGCTCGCTTCGCTCGCTCGGCCATAAACTGGGCTTGTCTATAAAGTTCTACATTATGTACTTGTTACATAAATAGCTATTATTTCTTTCTGCTATAGCTTGTTTAGTATAAATGTCTTTTTTTACTGTTAGTAATTTCTGCATAAATTGCCTTAGAGAATCATTGAGATTTTGGGTAGGGTCAATCAAAATGGGAAAGAATTTTTGCAAAGTTAACTTTGTGTTTATGTAGAAAGACCATTAAGACTTATTAGAAATTGTTCGTTGGTATATGGCTACTTCTATCCCTGATCTACTGCAATAAATTGCAGAAAATCTTTTTCTGCAATAAAGGTTATCAAGAAAAAACATTTTTTTCTATTGTTTCCAATTATTCCCAATATGTTTCCATTTCCATTCATACTTACCATGTATGCACAGACAGGGCTAGACAAAATGTTCTGCTGCATTTTGTAAACAAAGCTTTTTTCCATTTTTTTAAACTTTACAAATAAGCAAATAGAGAAGCATTTTTTACAGAAAGTTTGATTTATCAAAGTTAGATTGATCCAGCATGGTTTTCATTTACCTCAAGCAAACAGTTTGGGATAAATGGAAACAGCCAACTATTTCCTAAGCGACCTAACCTAACCAGCACCGTGGAACTAAGTTTCTTCAGCACAATGTTGGTTCAGCACAAACCAAAAAACAAATTTGGATAGGAAAACATAATATGCCGCAGGGGATATCAGAAACGACTGTTAAACAATTCTGACATGAAGAATTTTATTAAACTTACCTTGACATCAAATGTGCATTTTCACTTTACAAATACATCCGAGTAACTCAATATCACCAAATATGAATATTACCACTTCAAAGAATAAGGCAAAATTTTTTAAATATATTCAAAGCATGTTTTAATTTATCCCCTAGTTTCCCGTTACCCTGATTGACCCTATCTGTGATAGGTGAATTTGGTAGTTTCTTCTGTAGCATACGAACCTGAAAATGGAAATGTTCCAGTGAGGTTTTTAAGAAACAGGCTTGAAAGTCAAAAAGACCTTATATAAAATAATGACAAATATTTTTTTTAATGAAAAAATTAATCACAGCAAAAGTTAAATATTTTTAAAAAACTTATTCAATGTCATAAAAGTAAAGCTAGTTTGGACAATGCTACAATTGGTGCTTATTGGTACCTATGAAAAGCTTTCTGCAGAATATCTCGAAAGTTTTGGGGTTTTTGTTTTTTAGGGTGACATGGCTCACTGAAACTTTGAAGTACCTATACTTCAAAGTTTCAGTGAGCCACGTCCCAAGCTTCTATGAAGTCGAATTATATTTTAAACACTCAAAAATGGACAAAAACATTTTTCATTTTCTAATCCTGTTTTTGGTTTATAAACAAAAATGCTCCTTATGTGCTGGAGCATATTTGGATTCGAATCAAATTCACTTATCACATGTCCAGAAGCAAAAACAAAGTCCAAGAATGTTATGCAGTGTAATATATATGCACTATAATTGTTTTAGGCTTTTATTCTAAGTCTAGTCTTCACAAGCATGTTAAGCGATGTCCTTACAATAATGCCTCTACAACTTCAAGACGCTATCAATCAGAAGCTCAAACTTTACTAGCTCAGAATTTTGGTCCAAATGACCTTTTGAGAACTTCTGGTCTTCTCAGTTCACTGCAGGCAGATGACGTATCGTTAACAGCTAAAAAAGACAAAATTATATGTGAAGTGGCCAGAAGATATATCAAGTGCCATAAAGATAAACATCTGAAAGTAGTGGCCAAACGATACATGAGACGTTTAGCTCGTCTTCTCTTAGAAGTGAGAAAAAAAGAAAATAATAATAAACTTACAATGCAATCTATTTTGCATCCATCTATGTTTAACTTATTAGTTGCCGCAACAAAAACGATTGCAAATTACAATTCAGATTCTAGAACGTTCGATTCTCCTTCCATTGCACTTCAAATGGGAACATTGTTGAAAAAAGCTATTGATGCTGCATATTCACTAGAAATTCAAAAAGATATGAACTCTATGTTATTAAATATTCTAAATATTACAAAAAAAATGATTGATGATGACTGGGCTACTGAAATTTCAACAGAAGCTGGACAGAATTTACAAATTAAGAGATTTAATAAGCCTACTATAATTCCTTTGACAGAAGACTTATCTGTAAGTTATAATTTAATTTGATTCAAGCATATGTTTGTGCATAGGTTTGCTCAAAAAATAATTTTAAACAGTATTATGTGCAGATATTAAAAGTTTTTGAAAATTTTGTATATTATACAGGGTGGTAGAAAAATTGTGTCTTTTTCTAAATCTGTCTGTTAGTTGTTTTTCAATACTTGAAGTCCTCGCTATTTTTTTATTTCAAATACTTTTAGCATATATAAGCATTTTTTGAGTTATTGTTAGAAAATGATGGCCAATTGAATATTTTAGATATTTGTCTAAACCACAAGTTACCCCAAATTACTACATAATATTATTCCTATTAGTTTAAATTGTCCCTATTCGAAAATAAAACATGACGGTTAAGTTTTTTTTCATGAAACAGAAAATTAACACTATTTAACAAAAACAAAAACTTATAGAGGTTCAACACAACCAGTATTATTTTCGAGCCATTAATAACTTTTTGTTAATTCAGTTCTACTTTCCGAATTTTGTTTGGATTCAAGTTAAATAAGCATATTTCTTTCCTTAGATTTTTAAGTTGCTCTGTATCTCAATTTAGCTCTTGTTCATATATTTTGTGATTTAGACAGAAATCAAAAATTATTATTATTTCACGATAACTCCAAAACTACTTGGTCAAATATGCGATAAGTATATATATTTGAAATCAGAAAATAGTGAGAAATTTAATTATTGAGAAATATACAGAGCATTCCGTTTAAAAAAGGTACACTTACAATTATTTTATTTCCATTACCTTAAATCACATAACATATTATTGAATCACCCTGCACATATGTTTATGTTTTAGATTTTGTATATGTGTTTGTAGTAAAATGGAATATTAAATATTTATATACATATGTAATACAATGTTGTCAAATTTGTGATGTTTTTTTAGCAACATATAAAATTAAGAATTTTTTCAGAAAATGAAAACATACCTAGATAATTTAGTTATAAAATCCAAATCTGCTGTAGAAGAGAATACCAAGAACGAAATAGCATACAAAGAATTGATAGAAAGTACATTCTGTAGCCTATTACTGTTTAATAAAAGGCGAGTTGGAGAATTACAGAGGATTTTGCTTGAAACTTATACAACATGTTCAAATAATAAATCATCGGGAGAATTTGAAAAATTACTGACACCTAGTGAAAAAATTCTGATATCAAAATTAAAACGAGTTGTTGTCAGGGGCAAACGCGGAAGAGGTGTCCCTGTTTTATTTGATAGTTTAACGCAAGAAGGTATGGAAGTTGCTATAAAACATAGACAACACTTTTTTAAAAATAATAATATTTATTTGTTTGGACTTTTGAATACTGAAAACTCTATAAATGGTTATCAAGTTTTCCGCAAACATGTCACAGTTGCCCTAGGAGATCCGAAAAAAACAATTTCTTTAACTTCCACAAAGCTCAGAAAGCACTTGGCAACCATTTCGCAAAATATTAAAAATGAAAGACGATGAACTCGAACAACTGGCTACTTTTATGGGCCATACTGTTAAAACTCATGCTGAATGGTATAGATTACCATCTGATATATACCAGACAGCAAAAGTGTCAAAAATTTTGCTTTTGGCGCAAAAAAAACAAAATTGATAAATACAAAGGTTGTAACTTAGATGATATTGATGTCGAAATTGAAGTATTAGAAGATCAGTCTGATAGTGACAACGATAATGATGATGATAACATTAATAACTATTCTGAAATAAAGAATGAAAACTCGAAAAAGCAGAGCACAGAAGTTGAAAATGTGTTACCTGAATTCAAGCAAAAGAAAAAAATAGTGAAAAAAGCATGGAGTGATGAAGAAAAGAAAATAGTTAAGAATTATTTTAAAACGCATATAAAAAATAAAATCCCTCCAAAAAAGGAGGAAATTTTACAATTGACAAAAAAGCATCATGCTCTTTTTAAAGATAGGAAGTGGCCTGTAATAAAAACTTATGTTTATAATCAATATAAAGGAACATAACGTTCGTACAAGAAGTAAGTATTTTTATTAATTTTTAATCTTTTAAATCAAAAATGTTCTATTTTACAGCAAACTATATGGATAGATTATCAATCATTAGATTATGAATCATCATTCTTATACTAAGAATAATAATATTTTATTTATTTATTTATTTATTAATAAATAAATAATTGTAAGAATATTTAATAAGAATAAAATATTTTCATTAAATACGACTGATTTTTTTGTGGTATTTTTTAATTTTTAAACTTTAGAAAGTAAGTGTGGTTTGACTCAAGTTTGGAAAACTTATTAGTACTTTCATAACTACAACTTATTTCTACAATCACAAAACGATTTGAAACATTAAAAAATATGCTGTTAGCCTTTCAGGCAGTAAAGAAAACAGTATTTTCTGAATTCTTAGAAATGGTGCTAGTAAAATTACCCAGTAATGGATACCTTTGTGCAATTAAAGCAAAGATTTACCGAATGTAAAAGATATGAACTCTGAGAATTCAGTAATGCTCAAATCTAAATGTAACCATATGCATCTCATTTTATACATGCATCATCTTTAACCTTTTATACCTTTCGGTGTCTCATTTTATAAATTTATTTTATATTGTGTTCGCATATTATAAACAATATAAAAATTATACAGGCAAAAACAGTATAAAATAAATTTATAAAATGAATTGCATAGGATTAGATTCTGACTGTGTAAATCCGGCACGGACTGGGACTCCCTTCTTCTGACGTCTGCACATTTTCCTTTTCTGCAAAATCAATCCAAAATGCCAAAGCAATCACATCGAGGTCCCCAGGATGTTGAGAGTACGGAGATTCTAACCGATTCTCTTTCCCTGTCTCACAGCTTTGGCAGTTACCAATGACTACTACAATTAGTCGACACAATAGTTTTTAGAACAAACAAAAACACTTGATTTTTAAAATGTCAAGATTTTTTACTTTTTTTTTATGAGACAACATGTATGACAGACACATATTTTTTCTTGGTTATGAGAGATGTCATCTCGATACATAATTGACAAACAACATGACATAAAAGTTATATACACTCCCTACCCTTTCTCAAACTACCTCTTACTCTCATAACCTCTTCAACCCTGTCCCACCCTCTACCACTCTTCCCATTTATGTTATCTTTCTCACATTTCATCCATTTTCGCACTTTCTAACCCACTTATACCTTCTGCCATCCTCTTATCACCCTCTGCTACCCTATTTAATCTCTTTTGCCCATTTTCACACTCCACTACCTTTAATCAGCTTATTTCACCTATCTCTACTATCTCATACACTCCCTCACCCTTTTTCAACCTTTCCCACCGCGTACCTTTTTCACCTTCCATATATTGTATACATCTGTAGCCCTACCATCCTTTCACATCCCACTTCAGCTCTTCTCCGTGTTTCTCTTTCTCTTTTCACCTTCTTTAAATCTCCCCCACCTTCTCTAATCCTCTCCCACCCGCTATCATTCTCTTCCGCTCTTTTCCATCTTTTCTCAACTTCTTCCATCTTCTATTTTGTTCCACTCTCTTATTAGCTTTTCTCATACCCTTCTACCCTCTCTCACTCTCTTTCTCTCTCCTGAGAGGTACGAGAGGAGCTGATAGAAAGTGATTACAAATGAGAGAGAGTAAAGAGGGTCCGAGAAGTAAAAGCTGCGAGGGCAGAAAAGATAGGAAGGGGTGAAAAAGGTATGGGAAAGTTTGGAAGAGCGTGAAACATCACACTAGTTGGTAGGAGGTGAAGAGGGTGATAGAGGATAAGAGAAGATAGAAAAGGTCGAGGAACGATGTGAAAGAATGAAAGCGGAAAAACATGGGAAAAGTAAAATGTGGCAAAGATAGGAAAAAGTGGTGAAAAATGAGAGTGTGGTAGAGAGTCTGAGAGTAAGGGCGAAAGAGGGTAAAGGATGTTCAGAGATGCTGATGAGAGTGGTAGAGGCAAAAAAAGGTAAAAAAGTATGATAGAGTGAGAAAATGTAAAAGATAGTGATAGGGGAAAGTAGAGAGTGTTGAAAGGTGGGATAGTAACTTACATAGTGAGAAAGAGTAGGGGAGGTTAGAGACTTTGATAGTGTGGTAGGGAGTAGAAAAGATGGAAAAGGGTTTAAGAGAGCGAGAAAGGGTAGAAGGTGAATGAGGTGAGTGAGGATAAGGTGGTAAGAGATGAAAGAAGGTATAAAAAGATGGGAGTGGATGAATAAGGCTGAGAAACCGTACAAGATGGTAAAAAGTAGCAAGAGAATACAGAAGAGCGGGACAAGGACGCGAAAAAGTCCTTTAAATATAGTTTTTCTTGTAGTCACATTAACAGTTCTTTTGTATGTTTATTACTGCTTTATCTGCAGGTAAGCAAGTATACCTGCTTATTTGTACTTGCAGTTACAGGTAGTGCTATTATAACTGAGGAACCGATGCTGCTCAGGTACCGAGTTGTAGTTCACTTGCAAGCGATAAAGCAGGTACCTGCGCATTTCTCTGGTACAAACTTATGCAAAAGTTGAGAACAACTGAGATAACGCTTTGAGAAACACATGTAAGGCTACATCATCACACATATTTTTGCTACTTCTTCTGTAACTGATAAAAGACAGGATCAAATCAATTTTAAGAACTGATTTATTGTTTCTAGCCTTATTTGGTGAAACTCCATAATCAATTAATAAATAAAATTGATTAGTTAAAACTTTTACATATTTATTATAATCTACCTGACAATTGTTTCGACTATTTAGATCTGCTGTATTATATCCTATCGGACAAACACTTCTAAGTTTGGACATACGATACAAAGGGCACGTACGGTGTTACAGAAGTAAACATTCAAAATATCTACGCCAAACGCCTTTTAGAACAAAATCACACAATGACTTCCCAAAATAATATTAAATTCCTACATTTTTGTTAATAACAAACGCAAATTAGACATTTTAGGAGCTTTGGAGATATTATACAAACACAAACTTTGGGTACTTTTAATGAATGAACTGATTGAGCTGAGTAATTCTACGTTACTAGAAGTGTAAGATATTTAATATATATCTTTTTATCTAGTTGTCTATTTTCTGTATTTACCTTAGCGACGTGTTTGTTTATATTTACATTACCCTTGATAATGACAGCTCAGCTGTCGAAACAATTGTCAGATAGATTATATAGATTTGTGAAACTTTTAACTAAATAATCAGTTTTATTTATTTCGCAATTTTAAGAAAGTTCTTATAATAAGCATTTCCTTAAAAAAGTGCGTGAAATAAAAGTTGTATTCTTATAATAACATTTAGATGTTTTGCATCTTCATCGAGGATAAAACATAACAATTTGTAAAATCAGCTGATTGGCAGTTTTTTTCTATATCCAAACAAAACAAGACTAAATTAAATAAACAAATAACAATCTAATATTTAAATGTACTGTTGCTAACCATAGAGCTAATCTACTACTATTATGTTATTAAATCCTAGTTCAGCAGAATTAATACTGAGATTAATGATTAATCTGATTGCTCAAGTAACTGGAGAGAGAAAGACAATTGTTTTAATAATAGTTGCTAAGGCTGGTTACTCAAGCGATCAAATACCTTCGATGCAATTACCAAACTTAGCTTTAATTTATTTTTCCCCTTTTGAAACCTTTTAATTGTAATCATTAACAATGCATATTATAATTTTCTCCTTTTGTAATATATAAACGTAATATATTTATTTATTTAGGAATGGGTGCATATCTTAAACATCATATTAAAACTAACAGCGAGCTGAAACTTTAAAAATTCGATACTGTTTGTATGTATTTACAAAATATATACAATACATGAATACACTTCTCAAGTGCAAATTCGCGTTCCTGGAAAACCCGTCCTTTGACGTCATGCTCCGACGCGACATGCTTCCGAACCAATCAAATAAGAGAATCTAAAAATAGATTTCTAAAAATAGACGGACGCTCAATGAAACACTAAGTAGTTCATGACGCTCAGTGATCGCTTAAAATGATGTACTACTTATACACGGTGTATAAGTGTGGACGCTCAGCTACAAACTTTCTATACTGACGCTCAATGGTACGACAGATAAATATATATATATATATATATATATATATATATATATATATATATATATATATGTATATATGTATAGATGTATATATGTATATATATATATATATATATATATATATATATATATATATATATATATATATATATATATATATATATATATATATATATATATATATATATATATATATATATATGTATATATGTATATATGTATATATGTATATATGTGTATATATGTCTATATGTGTATATGTGTATATGTGTATATATGTATATGTGTATATGTGTATATCTATATATGTGCATATGTGAATGTGTATATGTGTATATGTGCATATGTGGATATGTGTATATGTGTATCTGTGTATGTGTGTATGTGTATATAGGTATATAGGGATATAGGCCCAGTAAACACATGCACGTTAAATACACGTTTATTTAACGTTGTAGCAGTTGAAAAAAGGTTAGACGTAGAAAATTGTAACGTTGATAACTGGTTGATTTAAAACCGTACAGTATAAATGTTAGAATAACGTTTTTCTTTTGTTTTTAATCAACCGCCGGTACTTTTAATACGTTCTTATTACGTTTAAAGTATACGTTATTAGTTTTGATTTTTTACACGTAAGATTAAAGTGGTTGATAAATATTATTTAAACGTAGAAGTATGTAACAACGTATTATAAACTTTTTGTATACATTTTTAGCCTTAAAACTATTACGAAAACCTGCCGCTCCATAACATCACTGTGGACGAATCCATTCAAGGCACTTCAAGGTGTAGAAGTATGACGCATCGCATCATTCAAACAGAAGACAACACATCTCAACTTGTGTTTGTACTGCTTATATCGTTGTAAGGTGTTGAAGAAAATATTCTTTATTATACCTACGTAATAATTATATTACAGTTTGAGTAGTGTGCAATGTGTTTATTGTTAATTTTATAATTGAAAGGTAAGTAAACGAATTCTACTTTCAGATGGTAGTTAACGGTATCGTTTATGATTATTAAGCCTTGTGTATAAGAATAATTTCCAAAAGGGAGTTTTACGATATTATATCGATACCTACCACTACTAAATAAATTAAATAGCTATTTGTGTATTTAGTAAATGGTAGTGGAGAATATCAAATATCTAATAATGGATAGTTGTCAAGTAACCCTAATGTTCTTTGGCGTTATCAAGTCAAGATGGTTTCCAAAGCGTAGATATTTGGTATTCGCATAAACGTGAAAAACACGTTTCGTAAATTTTGAATTTAAACGTCTATTGCATATTAGTTATTTAATAAATTAGTTTGTTAATGAAAGCGATTAATGATCGAAACTGTTTAAAGCACGAACGAGCGATAGGGAGTGAGTGCCTTTAATAGTTGAGATCATTAGTTGCTCATTAACAAACGAATTGATTACAACAGTTTTTCGTTGACCGTAAAATTCTTCGATTTTAAGATAGAAAATTTCAAATAATACCGAATCCAAACTTGTGCGTATATCTGGTTGCCCAAAGTAAAACATCATCAAAACGTCAAAATCACAAACGGGTTTATTAATGAAAAAGAGTGTATTAATGAGGTCCATTAATGCATCCTTTTTTCACAAAACAGTTACTTAATAAAAAAGAGTGTATTAATGACGTCCATTAATACATCCTTTTTTAGAAAAAATCATTCATTAATATTGACATTAACAAACGGTCAACGAAAAACTAATTAAATGATGTAATTTTAGGTTCACTGTTGCGTAATGAAACTATGAACTTTTCTGTTTCTTAATAATAATTAATGAACAAAAATATGGTGGGAAAACGACAACTTCAGCGACGAGCAAAAAAGAAATTGAAAGATTATTTAAAAGAATGTATAATTGCAAAATAATTTTTCATGTTTTCCATTTGAAAATTACTTGGGTTCTTTAAAATCCAAAGTACATTCAAGGAAACACGCTTTGCAGCAAATTCATCGAAGAATCCACGAAGCAGAACTTTTAGGTCCTAAATTAATACGTGAACAGACAAGAACTTTTAATGCTCTGCATATTTTCAACGAAGAATTGGATTGCAGTGGGAAAAGAATATCTTTCCAATGCAAAAAAATTACTTTGCCAAATATGTTCTATCGGTAAATGAACCAGATAACTGTGTTTTTACAGACCAAAAGCAAGTTCTGGTAATAAAAAGTATTCATTTTATTGAAAATAACTATATATTGAAAGGCATACCTTTCTACTACTACGATGATCTTTACAAACAACCCATTGCTTCTTCGAAATTAAATATTTATTATGTAAAAAAATTAGCAAACGATAAAGCAGTTTGTTTTAATACTAAACACATTTTGCACAAGTGCGTATTAATTCCACATAAATCTGGATTTGCCGCTTTTCCATTAAATAGCTTAGTTCATTAACTCATATTATCTCTAAATTTTTATTAATTATTATTATTAAATGTAACTTATTACCACAAAAGATTAAGTTTCTTACAATGTTCGCTGTCGTGGAGTTTATGGGGCCTGATGAAGAGACGAGCCATGAAGTAGCTATTGTTCCACTACTATGGCTACAGAAAACTGATTCAAAATGTTACTGGCCGATTGTTACAAACCATCTTCCATTTGAAGAGTTTGTAATGAAGGAGAGCCCATTTAAAAAGTGGTGGCCCATTAAAGTTTTTCGAGTTCATTTTAAGACGGGTAAGTTAGACTCTATTTAAAGAAAAAGAAACCTCATAACAATATTTTTAGCATCTTATGAACAAGCTGAGCAGAAACTAAAGATCCTCATAAATGAATCAGATGGAACTTCCACCGATCAAAGCAACAGCAGTTTAATCCAAAAAAACCTATAAGTAGTTGTAGCACTTTATCTGACGATTCTGACTGTGAACCTCCAACTAAACGCAATAATCGCGAGATCAGCCTAGCTTCACCAGAAATAAGTGTTGTTAATAATGTGCAGTCATCATCATTATTTGCTTCAATCGGAACTACTTCTGGTGATTTTTTTACAATAATCCACTCATCGTTAATAAACAATATATACTTTTTATTTTCTTACAGATTTTGAAAATAATATTTTGCAAATTTTGTCTAGAATTCAAACAGATTTAGATCACCAAACTGTCATGATAAATGAATTAATAAATTTTAATAAAAGTATTATGGCTACCAAGTTGGTTCCATCGACAAATTTACCAACTTTTCCTCTAAAGACTGTTCGAGAATATATGGTAGCTATTAATTTTATTTTGTTAATGTCATTTTGTCATTATTTTTTATTTAGCTAAGTTTATACAGATATATGTAGATTATTTATATTATTTGAACCTGTTTCTAGACACGCCGTTTGGCAGCTTTGGGAGGAACAGATCCTGAATCACGTACTCACAAGGCGAATGATGAAATTTACGATTTCCAACGAAGTTGGAGTCGTATTTAATTGGAGAGGAACGGAAAAGTTGTCGTTTAAGGCTACAAAACTAATGGAGGTTATATATGGTAATTTTACAAACAAAAAAATTATAATTATAATTTTACTCATTCCTGTTTTACAGATGCTGGTAAGATGAATTTTTCCCAGAATGAAAAAGACGATGTAAGAATCGAAAAAGCAGTAAAGGAATGGCTGAAATTTTCAAAATCTAGGCTAAGCAAAAAAAACCTAATTTACAAATCAGGTAGCCATTAAAAATGAATGTTTTTAATTTAACTTTTCAGTCAATTAGCTTCTTGTTTATTAATAATAAATGATGAATAAATCTAGGCTAAACAAAAAACCCCTACAAATATAATGTATGTTTTTAATTTAACTGGTTTTTATTTAACCTTTCATTATTAGGATTTTTGTTTTTCATTATTTAGTGTTTTTAATAAAAAATAACAAATAAATCTAGGCTAAACAAAAAAGACCTGATCTACAACATTTGCTTATTTACATCAGTCACTTAAAATGTTTGTTTTGAAGTTAACTTCTTATTTTCATTTAATTAGTATTTCGTTTTTTATTATATAGTGTTTTTTAATAATAAATCATAAATAAATTTAGGCTGAATAAAAAAGACTTGATCTAGAACACCTAGTAACCATTGCTATAATTTACATCAGGCACAAAAAAATTTATATTTTAACTTCTTATTTAGTTTTTCATTTCATTAGTATTTTTATTTTTTAATTTGTGTTTTTTATTTTATTTTATTAATAATAAATTATATTGTTTATATAAACGTTTTTATATATTTACCAATTTCCACTTCCATAAAAATTGAGTTGGTGTTTAATTTATATTTTAAAGCAACATTATATTTATTATTTAGTTATCAGTTCACTTCAGTTTTTTTTTGTTTCTGTACTTTTCAATTGTTTTGTTAATCATTTGCAAAATAAATGTACAAGAATAAAAACGCATTCTAATTTGTTTGTGGTTTACGTTAATCTAGTAGGTATAATGGTACTTTATCTGTAAAAATTGATTTATTAAAACAACGTACCGCCGTCAAAACCTGTTTCAATGAGAATTTCTGAGTTTAATGTATCACACAAATTATTAGAAAAATTCAATTTTGCAATATTCAAAGACGCCTAACTTGGCAACGCAGTACTCAAATTTAAAAGATGGCACACTAAAATGTAGAGAATAAAAAGCTCTTCAAAATGATGTCTCACTCGACCGCCTATCCCATTTAAGATCTTTGGGTGGTGGCTCTGGGGGGCAGAGGAGTGAAGGGGGCGATATAATTTATACGTCAAAATTCTTCCCCTTTGAAAACAAATTTGACGTGTCTCAGCGATTTTTGAAATAATTTGCCAGTTTAGCGATACTAGAGGTGGAAAGTTTTCAAATTGACACACTGTATATTTAATTTATATTCTAAAATAACGTTATATATAATGTTACTTTAATGTGTTACATTGGTTACTACTAACGTTTAAAAAATGTTTTGTGTTTGTACAAAAATAACGTTTTTTTCATGAATAAATTTAACGTTGATTTTTGCGGTGATATAACGTATATGGAAGTGGTTGCACATACCGTTGATTCGAGCGACATCCCTTACTTAAATTCAACTGTGAAAATCCACCAGAATTTAAGGTTTAATTCATATTCTAAAATAACGTTTTAAAAATGTTGTATATTTGTACAAAAACAACGTTCTTCCATGTTTAAATTCAACGTTGATTTTTGCGGTGATATAACGTATATGGAACTGGTTGCACATAACGTTGATTCGAGCGACATCCCTTACTTAAATTCAACTGTAACAAGTAACCATACGTCAACGTGTGGTTACTCGATATTTTTAACGTTTTTTCTACGTGTATGTGTTTATTGGGGGTATATAGGTATATAGGTATATACGTATATATGTATATATGTATATATGTATATATGTATATATATATATATATATATATATATATATATATATATATATATACCGGGTGATTTTTTAAATTTCTGATCTAGAAAGCCATGACATAATTTTAAAACAAAAGATGCGGAAAACGTAGGGCGTAGTTTGAATCGTTCGATTTGTCACAACTGTCAGATTTCAAAAATGTTGACATAAACAGTTAATTTGTGTATAGATGCTGAAGGTCAACATTTCCAACAGTTGTTGTAAATTTTGAATAAATATTGTGTTAACAATGTAAATTGTTATAATTGTGAATAAATCTTGCTATTTCTTAAATCCAAGGAATAAAAATTGAAGCGAGTTGTAACCATAACCTAAACTTCTCAAGTCAATAATCACATCGAAATTGCACTTAAACTCGCAATAAAATGCACACTTTGGTAAAAGCATGTTTCGCAAATGATCACTGTTTAAATATTTATCAATTTGTTTAATAAATGTAAAAGTAAGTAGTCAATTTGTCACATAAATGACATTTGGAATAGCAGTGTGATCAACGCTACGCCCTACGTTTCGGTGACCTTCGATACGGCGTAAAAATCACGGCTTACTAGATCAGAAATTTAAAAAATCACCCGGTATATATATATATATATATATATATATATATATATATATATATATATATATATATATATATACAAGAAAGTGTTATAATAATGGGATATCGCGCAACAGAGAAGAAAGAAATCATAAGTTGCAGCCATATATACGATACTGCAAATGTGCGGTTGGCTGCTATCAGTGAAACCTTGTGTTGTTACATCTTTCTGAGTTAGTTGCTTTTATATTTATTCCATCTGCTATGCCGTCCTGATGATCACTAATAAGTGTGAAACACGTGTAGACGGCTGCAACTTATGATTTCTTTCTTCTCTGTTGCGCGATATCCCATTATTATAACACTTTCTTGTATATCTCTACGCGCATTATTACTTCTAATCATTTATATATATATATATATATATATATATATATATATATATATATATATATATATATATATATATATACGTGCCAAGCTATCAGTGTGGCACCCAACCCATATTCCGGTAAAGTAGCACCCACTTGATAGAGTTGAGATAATGGTGTATATTTTACACCAATTGACTCATCGCAAGTAGTGAAGAAAAAGTAAGTTGAAAAACTACAATATTCTTTTATACTTTCTAAAAGATATATAATGTTAAACTCGCACCCAACATACTAACTGGTTAACTGGCACCCATTTGTATAATAATTATATATACTTCTACCAAGTGGCACCACTCCAGTGATGCCATATTTATGGGTGCCCTTTTACCTTTTGCTTTATTATTTATATACAGTACGGAAGCTTATGCAACATTTTTTGAATAATTCACTTTCTAATTTTACACTTTTGGACGCTAGTTTTTAACTTTTTATTGTTTACCTCGGATTATTGCATTTGCTTTGCCTATTGTCTAACCACAAATACTTTTAGATGTTATAATAAACCTTTCCAATCTTCGTGAATTATGAAATACCTACGGGGATTAAGGAAAAATGTGTAAACTTTCTAGTCATTGGCATGATCTAATCAAACATCTAGTGCAATTGCCATTATTGCATGATTAATATAATTTATTTGATATTTTGGAGCTTACATTAATAAGACTTTATATTATTGACATATTAACAATAAAAGAACTATATACTCCATACTTGTGAACATCATAACCAAACATTGTGCGCTACTAATAAAATAAAAGGCAGTTTTAAAAATCGTATGATTTTACTAAAAACAACAAATTATTCTCAATTCAGTTAATTATAGATATAAACCAAAAACAAAAAGAATTCTAAACATTTCAAGATATTTTGCTTAGCTTTATTTTATGCCAATGACTATCTAACAAAAGCAAATTAACGGTTATTAAAATAAGTAGATGTTGGAGTTCTTAATATTTCTGTTTATGCATCCTCACGAAAGCAAAAATCTTTTTCGCAAAATCTAATAGTTCCGATATTTACAGATTTGCTTACCGATTGGTAATAAAATTTTATTGTTTTATTGCTTTGTTACTTTTAGTTGCACATTTTGGCATTTCTTAATCTGTTTGTCCATGATTTTGTTTAAAGCTACTTCAATGTATATTTTAAAACCAGCGTTTTATTAAATGTCCATAACGTAATATTTGTATATATGTAGGTATAGTTATATTTCATCTATGTTTAATAAAGTTTCTTTGACTCCTGGAAATTAGGAATTAGGTAATTAGGAATGTTTTCATCTAGGGATAAAAGTTTTAATGATTGAATTGAAATAAAAGGCAGATATTTTTTTAGAAAACTCAGAATCGAGTGTTATAAAAACAAAATAAATAATGTGTTTTTTGTAACAACAAATATTCTTTGCTATTTTATTGAAATTAAAGTATAGAACTACTAACTAAAACCTGATTTTGATTTAATGACTGAAAACACGTAACAAGTTACATGGTAACATTAAATATTTTGCATTAGTTTGTAAAATAAAATTAAATGTTTTGTTGTTATCTATATTTCCTGTTTAAGTTCTTAAAAGATAGGTGCATACCTATTATGTAAATTGAAACAATGGTATAAACTGTTTAATTATTGCATCCTATAAATTGTCCGGCAGTAGTTTACTTATAAACAAATTCAAATACGCATGCACTACTAACTATTAGAGGGTATAAATAGTGAGATAAAAGACTCAACGATTCAGCGTGAATAGAAAGAACTATTGTGTAGATCTTAATCAATGGGATTTCTACAGGCAGCAGAGAACGAAAGTGCATGTTGGGTATTGAGTTTGAGTAGTATTAATCATATTTTGGAAACATATTTTGAATTTTGTAAATAATCCAACATCAGCAATTACCTACCACTAAAAATCTGCAATATCAAAAATTGTCTAATGAGCGCTAATGTACATTCTATTTTAAATAACTATATAAACAAAAATATCAATCAAAATACATTCCAAGGAATGGTTCAAAACCTGCAAGAATAGGCATTAAAAAGAACATGTAAACTATAAACAAGTATAAATATTTTAAGAAACATTCTAAAATGCTTCATAGAAATTTGATAGTAAGTAGTAGTTCTTTATAGGTTAATTTTTATCATTGAGAATTACCCAATAGAATGCAATATAAAAATAATTAACTCTATGTATAATCAAAAATAGGAAAATACATTTTCTAAATTGTTAGGTTTTCAACTATTTTTTTAAATGTTATCCAATTATCGACACTGGGCTTAATGTTTGACACTACGTACGACTAATGAAAATGTATAAAACTTAGCAAGCGATATATGAACGATTAACTTACCTTTACAAGGATTTGAATAATGAATTAGTTGTTACAATTTTTATGACTAAATTACGTCGGCATTAGTCAAAGAGAAAAACAAAGCACAAGAATTTTAAGACTTCTAATCGTAAAAATGTTTCACCAACTTTCTTTAACTGCCGAAAGAATATTTAAATAACGAATTCGTTTGAAAACGAAAAGTATAAGAATCACCCTTTTCTGTACCCGTTTCTGTAAAAAACATAATATTAACAATATTATATATTGAAAGGATTTAAAATATTGAAGAAATTAAACTTTTTCCTATTTATGTGTTACTTGGTTTATAGTATTCTAGTGTTTTCTTAGTATGTTACCTACCAAGCCGGAAATTGTACAATGCGTGCTTTGTACACTAATTTTTGTACCGAGCGCGAACTGTAAAGTAATCGCAAAATAAGAAAAGACTGTTGACGTCACATGCGTACTAGACGAAACTACGTTCGAACTTAGTTTATTATTTTAATAGGGGTATGTTTTACTTGTCAAGTTGTTAGGTGTTAGCGCGAACACAATGCGCATCTTTTATGACGTCAACAGGCTTTTCACATTTTGCTACTACTCTACAGACTACTTTGTACGAAGTGGGATTTACCGGACTTGGTATTATGAGTTTTGTACTGTTCGGGTTCTGTCTATTTGTACCGAGTTGTTAGTTTGAACTTTTCAGTCAACTTCGTACAGCACTTTTTGTGCAAAGCACGAATAATAGAAAGTGAAGGTAAAAACGAAAGAATAAAGTTTCATGTTTCATGGAATGACAGCGTACGAGTTTGCAGGTACAAAAGTTAGTGACAAAAAGGAGCTCCCCTGTTCTCCATAACCTTGCAATTAGCGATCAGCCAATACGTATTTTTGTGCTTTCGAATTTATAATAAATATTTTTATTTATTTATTACTATAAATTAGACAGCGCAAAAATTATATTTATTTATTTATTATTTATATTTATATAATAAATAAACTAGAATAGTCTGTATTTCAAAATATCTATTTTTCTTTTCTTGTTATTACTATTTTAGGTCTTCTTGTTCATAGTAGGTACGAGGCTCAACAATAATATTTATAATAATAATATATATAATAATTGCTAACCCATAGCCTAGTTCCCCAGGCTATAAGCTTGTGCGGGAAGGAGGGGGCTATTATTATTATGGAAGAATATCGGCGTCCGCAAATTGCGTACCCGTATGTTTTGCACTAGAGGTCCGCAAATGTAAATTACATAGGGAATTTGCGGACCTATATTTTGAACACTATAGATCCGCAACTTGCGGATCTGTATTTTTTTATTCTTGGGGTCCGAAAATTGCGGATCGTGATTTTATTTTTATAAAGATCCGTAAGAATTTCGATAACAATGACAGTATAACCTCACTAGTCACTATTCGAGTCGAATTAAGCAAGTGCCACAGCAAGTACTTATTGTTGTACTGAAAAATGGATAAATTAGACCTAAACTCAACATTTTCTTCATTTGAAGACCTAGAATTCAAAATAAAACAATATGAAATCGAGCATTACATTGAGTTATATAAACGTGATTCAAAGTTATTAAAATCTTTAACCAAGAAGTGTCCTCGCAAATTGGCAACTGTTAATGATAATTTAAAATATTATAGAATTGTATATGCTTGTGCAAAAGGAGGGAAAAAGTTTGTCTCGAGAGGATTAGGTAAAAGAACAGTCAGGTATGTCAATAAGTAATATATAGTTTGGTAGCAGTATGTTTTTTTATAGTAGAATTTCATTTTAGTACTTGCCGGGAAGGATGTCCTTTCCAAATGTGTTTTACCTTAACAAGTGACTCACAGAGTCTAGTTTTGTCAAAAATTGTTAGAGACCATAGTCATGAAATTCAAAAGAAAGTTTTCAAATGTCTTCCAAAGCAACGAAGGTTAAATTCTGAAGAAACACAAAACGTTAAAAATCTCCTTGACTTGAGATGCAATCGGGTACTGTTGAAAGACTACATTCATAGAAAAACTGGGAAAAATCTCTCACTCCATGATATTTCTAACCTTCGACTCAGAGAAAAATCAAAAGAAGATCTTCAGTTGAAGGGTGTGGTGGATATTTTGAAAAAAGACTTAGGAGCGGTGGTCACAATACTCGCTGATGAAAATGAAACTCTGACTGGTATCTATTTTCAAAGCAGTGCAATGTTAGCATCCTTTAAGAACTATCCTGAAATGTTCTTGTTGGATGCCACATATAAACTTAATAACCTGAGAATGCCTTTGAACATAATTATGGTAATTAATGGAAATGGAGAAGGAGAGGTAGCCGCAACTTTTCTCCTAGGTAATGAGACATCTGATAACATATCACATATGATTCAGATCTTCAAAAGTTCCAACTCATCATGGGAAAAAACTTCAGTCATTTTTACAGACAAAGATTTCACTGAAAGAAAAGTTTTAAAGCAAGAATTTCCTAATTCTTCAATACTTTTGTGTTTGTTTCACACCCTCAAATCTTTCCGAACAAATATAACGATGGATGCTATGAGTATCAATTCATATCAGAGAGATACAGTTCTTGCTATCCTTCAGGGACTTGCTTTTGCAAAGTCAGAAAATGATTATGACAGTAAATACAAATCTCTGTTAGAATTACAGATTCCTCAAGTAACAAAATATTACAATGCGAACTGGCACATTATAAGGAAGGAATGGGTAGAATGTTTCAAGAGAGGTACGTGCTCATTTAACATTACTACCACTAATCACTTGGAATCTTTTAATCAAAAAATAAAGCAAGTGTGCTCAAAATTTAGTAACTTAAAATTGTTTTATGAAGACTTTTTGGTGTTGTTAGATTCTGTCATGTCAGAAAGGAAACGAAAAGCTTCTATGATGTTTTATAGAAATAAAATCTTTAAACATGAAACAGGAAGCCCAACAGATTTATATTCAAAATTAGTTACTCCATATGCTTTGAAATTTATTGAGAAACAATTAACGTTGTGTGAAAAAGTTAAAATAGTTTCTGAAGAACAGGACTTCTGTATGGTAAATACATTATCATTAGACATAATAAAAGTATCTGTAGAAGACTGTCCTTGCCCCTTTCGAGTCAACATGAAATTGCCTTGTTCCCACATTTTTGCGGTTCGTAGAAGGAGAAATGAAAGTTTATATTCATCAACCTTAATTGATGAAAGATTCAAAAAGTCATATTACATCAAAAATGTTTTATCTGATTTTCCCACTGATCAATCTATTCCTCCTACTGAACAATGTTATGATAATTAAAATCGTCGCGAAAATGTAAGTGTATGTCATGTAAAAGAAACCACAACAATTTCAACCCAGCAGCAAAAATATAAAAAATGTATGTCAAAATGCCAGGAATTGGCCACAGTTATGTCTGAATTTGGGGAGACTGATTTTAAAAAATGTTTTTCTCAACTTGAACTTTTAGTGGAAAATTGGAATAATAGAAAACAAGTCATGATTATACCTGAAGAAGAGATTACTTATGAACCCGAGTGTAGTAACTCCAAGGTAGATAGTGAGATGGTAAAAAGTCAGCATTAAATACCAGCATCTACAACCATTCCTCTAGTGGAACAAAATTTTGAGGAAATGGTGGACAGTCATTCTAAAGATCTTTGCATATTAAACAACAATGAATTTGTGATAAATGACAATGTAAGTTGCAAGGAGACCGAAATGGAAAGACAAAGTGATGTTATTGTAGACCCTACAACACTAGTTACTAACGTTGCATTAAAAAATCCCGAACTATCTAAAATAAAGTTACCATTAAAATTGAAATTAAAAGGTCGTCCAAAGGGAATTACAAAAACAGTTGTTGGCTTAAAGAAAAGAAGAAAAATGATACCTTTTATAAATCAGACATCAACATCAAGACAAAAAAAGATATTACTTTGCATTTTCAGTGATCAACATATCGTCAGTAATATTTTATACCACAAATACATTGTCCAGCCTAACGATTTACCCAAACACTGCCAACTTATAAATTGTATGATTTTTGAAGAGGAAGTTGACATCAAAATAATAGAAATATTTTTTAAAAGTTCTGCATTTTTGATGTTGCAGAAGTTAATAACTGAAAGAGAGATCGTTAAGAAATTCTTTTGAATGAGTTGTAAAAAATGCATTGAGAATGAACTCAGTTTGAGGTGTAATTCTTGTTTGATGCGAGTACATCAAATTTGTTCTACAAAATTTAAATTGCCTCGCTCAAATTCAAAATGGTACTGTGTTAATTGTAAATAGGTGTTAGGTATAGTTAACTCTACCTATAAGTAGGTTGTGCTCTCGATGTAACCCCATCTTATTAGCGTGTTTAAGAATGTTTATATGTTTATTTTTTATTCAGATAAATCAAAAATACATAAATATACAATCCATGGTTTTTCTAACTCTGTAATCTCTTACATACAACAGCACAAAATAGTTATTTATGATATAAGTGTTAAAAGTAAGATGTTATTTTGTGAGTGGAGATGATTGAAAAACGAGCGTAGCGAGTTTTTCAACTCCACGAACAAAATAGAATCACTTTTAACAAGCATTTCATAAATTATGTATGATATGCTTGTTAAAAGTGATTCTATTTTGTTCGTGTAGTTGAAAAACTCGCTCCGCTCGTTTTTCAATCATCTCCACTCACAAAATAAAATCTTACTTTTAACAAGCATATCATACATAATTTTTTATAAAACTCTACTAACAAAGAAAACAAAAACTTTTACTTTTAACACTAGTGTTAAAAATATTTCTAACACGCTACGTTATAAAATTCAATTTTTAATCATGGTAGCCGGAATTAAAAATGTAATTTTTAACGTCAGTTGTATAAAAAGGATATTATTACACTGGTTCGAGGATCTTTAATACTCCTATCAAATATAGGATACGTCATTTTTCCGGCTCTTTAAAAGTCAAACATACAGATCCGCCATTTGCGGACTTTTAATAAATATGCTTTAAGTACCTACGCAATTTGCGGACTCCGAAACGTTAAGACTACGGATCCGACATTTGCGGACTCCTAGTACAGAACATACGGAGACGCAATTTGCGGACGCCGATACTCTTTTCCTATTATTATCACGTAGGCCCTAAGTGCGGCTGCAGCCGACTTACAGATGGAACAGCGCAAATCCCACATTTGTGTCACAGCTAAGGAAAACTGCAGAAAACCTTAACCAGATCTGCCAACAACGTGAATCGACCTAGGGCGCTTGGGTGAAAGTCCAGCACTCTAGACATTACAATACCGAGGATGTAAACCGCATTTCGGACCATAAAAACCCTCTAGTTATTCAGGCGACTCCTCTATCGGGATTTGTACAAAATTAAATTGTACCAAGTTAACTGAAAGCTTAAAACTAATAGCTCAGTACAAATATGTTGTTCAGAACCCGAACAGAACAAAATTCGTATAGTACCAAGTCTGTTAAATCGCATTACGTGTAAAGTAGTATGTGCACTTCGCGCTCGGTACAAAAATCACTGTTTAATGCGCGAATTGTACAATTTCTGACTTGGTAGGTACGTAACATATCTATGTATAGTAGATTTACTCTATAATATCACTTACTTATAGTAGTATTTTAATTTCCGGTGCAAAAGTTTATTCGTAAGTTTTAAAAGGTTTGACAGGTAATCAGTAGACAATCAGGTAATGAAATATATATACTTATTGTGAGTAGGAATTAAAAATGAACGTGTATGCCAGGCTTGTGGAGAAACCAGGCACAAATCACTGTATAATATAGTAAACAATATTTTTGTGCTTGTTTGAGGCGCACAACGGGTTTATGCAATAATCAGTTTAATCTAATTGTTAAACTAACGAGTATGATCTTATTCAGTTGTTCCACAATTTTCTGTTGCGACTTTATTGTTGGAATAATATTCCTTATATTCGATTTCCAAATGAGTTATACGGCATTAAAAACAGAAAATATATTCTGACAGGAACACTGAAAATTAGGAATATGTAGGCATTGAGACACGTCAATAAATATAAACGGCGTTGTACTGGTTGTACAGCAACAAAATAACGTCCATCTAATCTTTCAGTCATACATGTGGATGTAGGTATAGCCATCAAAAATGTAATGAACTCTAAATATCTTTATGCTCTTTATGCAAAAAATACCAAAAAGGCAAAAATATCCCAGTTGGATAAGTGCGTAGGCTCACCTCCTTAGAGTTTCAATTTAGAATTTGTATTGAATACATAAAACCAAGTTAATGGTATTCCTATACCCAAACAAACAAATTAAGGATCTCGGTCAACGCGTGATCAACAGTTGTGAAATACATTAAGTTAATATAAGAGAGTAACCTGCATCTTGTGTTACTCTCGACTGTTAAAGAAAGTAAGCAACGTATGTTAGGATTGTACTTTTTAGAATTTCGAGCATGTGTTAACCGCATCTCGCCTCGTGATCGCCGCGTGTTTTGCGATGCGTTAAGTATTTTCACCCTCGTGATTTCGGTGGCCTGGATTATTCATTTGTTTGCTTGGGTATAGTAATATTCCTAGATATGCTATGATACTAATATTCCTAGATTTCGTATATTTGTCTTTTTTTCAATTTACTGTTTACAATTAGGTAAGCCATACGTAGTTAGTTTCTCATTCTGGAAAACGTTATAACAACGCATTTATTAATATTGAAATATGACTTTTTACAATCCACTATATATTCTGTCCATCTTCAGGAGTGTAAATTTTATATCGTTAGAAAATAGAAAACATTTAGAGTTTGTTACTACCGAAGGAAAATCATTTATTAGCAATAAAACACGCAGGGGGTCTAAGATTTGATCCCTGGGGAACTCTAAAGTCATAATGTTGATATGTATCAAGATCAAACTGGAACGTCTCTGGCAGGGTTGGCAAAAATCATGTTTTATAAATCAAAAACGGTTGTTTTTTAAATAAAACATGCTTTTTTATCGAAAATGAGTGTAAGACACCCCATATATAAAAAAACATTTGAAACATGATTTTAAACTGTTTTAAACAACACCTCAAAACAACATTAAATTCTTACATTTTTGCAACATAAACAAAAAAAAACAAACAACAAACACAAATTAGACATTTTAGAAGCTTTTGAAATATACAAACATAAACGCACTGTACCTTTAATGAATGAACAAACTGAGCTTAGTAATTCTCCTTTATTAGAAGTGTTAGATATTTAGTTTTATTATGTATTGTATCTAATTACCTATTTTCTGTATGTATTTATCTTTAGCAACGTGTTTGTTTATCAATCTTATCTACCTTTGATAATGACACAAAGTGTCGAAACAATATTGTCAGGTTAAGATATTAATAAAACTTGTGAAACTTTAATTAATCTTTGTATTTATATTATATTTCATGTTTTAAACTAATAAAGATTTTGAAATATTCTAATAAAAGCTTTTAAGAAAGATATTATTAAATTCAGATACAAATTATCATCATGAATCCTGATTATGCATGCCTGAAACAATAATAAAAGTTCTTATTCTTATCAGTACTTTTTTAATTTTACGACTTCCTAGTAAGAGTAACTTAAATAAAAAATACAGTAATCAAAAATCTACTTCGATTCTCGTCAAAACAAAAGTGTTAAATATTATTAAGTCAACACTTTGTAATTTATAAATAAAAGGATCATTATTCTTTTTAAATGCGTCTTCAAACCTCTAAAAAGAATGCAGAATTAGAAAATCAGTCGAATATTACAGAGGTAGCTTATATCTTCTATTTTCCATATAGTACTCAACTCGAAATTTTTAAATAGTGCCCTTTTGCACCACACAATTTTTTGACAAGTTGCAGTTTTAGAATCCACAGAACCAAAGCTACAATTCGAATTTATACATTTTTACCTCGAAGTCCCACAAAATGTGTTTTTTTTGCAAGTTTCGAGGCTTCGAGCACTCTACAAGGGACGAACGGTAAAGGCAAAATTGTATGAAATAAGGTTCGACTGAAGCTGACCGCGTGTACGAGCCGTCTTCAAAATTTCCAACCAGAATGCGTACTCCGCTTGAAAGAAAGTAATAAACTGAAAGAAAAGAACGTATGTATTATACAAGTTGGAGCCAATTGCAAGATTTTATTTATTGATTGAAGTTAATGTTTTAACTGTCTAACAATTAAAACAATATAAGTACTTACTTAATCAAAAACAACAAATTATGTACCTATCAAAAATCAATGGTCTACCTAGACGTAAAAAGCAAGTTACGAAGCAACGTGAAATATTTCATTTAATGTTTTAGAATATTTAATAGTCAACATATATTAACAGTTAAAATAATATACCTAATAAACAATAAATTATGTACAGATATATAATATACTATTTAATACCACTAAAAAACTACTATTATGTTACAAGTTGAACCCAATTGTATTTCTTTTATTAATTTAATGTTTTATAACGTCTAACAATTACAACACAACCGAAATACAAAACAAATAATGTTATATTAAATGTCAATTGTTTGGTGGGATATCACTATATCACGGTAAATATTTCAAAGAATCATACGCAAAATTGCGAATGGCAATAGTTATTAGGTTATTACGAAGGGTCAAAAACATCCCCAGGTTTTCTATTGAATTATATCTGGGCTGTTACCGGTCATGTTTATTTTGTTTTCTTTTAAAATGTGTATTCAGTTTAAGAAATGTGAAATATTCCTCAAGAAAGTAATCAAAGCTTATTACTACGCCCCACATAGGAAGAAAAAGAAATTCAATCAATACCTAATGAAACAGTTATAGCATTTATTTATAAGAAAGAACAAATAAATGCCTATGTAAAGTTGCAATTATTTTACTTAACAAAACTTTTTACTGACTACCGAAGGCAGGCGGCAATATGAGCCTCTAGCCTGAAAAAGGCTCCTACCTGACCGCCCCGACCATGCAATAAAGATGGCATGCAAGGGACAGAAGGATACTCCAAACAATATCTACATTATACACAAAAATTGCAGTTATTTATTAGCATAATGTACTTTTTTAATTAGCGTTTTTTGTCTGAACCTCCGTAACTAATTTAATTTCAACTGTAACTATGTTTATTGCTTCTGTGGGCATTAGAAATTGTATGATTTTAGGGGCAAACTTTAAAAACGTTGCGATAGTATATTAATTTTATTTGTAATCGGGCTTAACTTTTTGACCTAAACAACTTTTGCTTATAAATCTTTTTGTATTTTTAAAAATAAATGTAATTTAATATTAAGACTGTGGAAACGATTTAAGTACTTCATTGTTTATACACTGAAAAAAATTTTGTTTCAAATTGAAAAAATTGCAGGTAACATCAAAATTTTTTACTTTCAAAATGCTCCAACAAAATATTTTTTTAAATTTAAAAGTAGCTCTACTTTTGAGAGTGTTTCGAATTTTTAATTCAATGTAGTGTGCATTTAAATACAAAGCTTATTTCGGAGGTTGATTTAAATAGTTTTATTGTTAATTTAAAAGTAAAATAAACATTATTTGAATGGTAAATTGTAATTATTTTAAAAAATCTGCTGCTTTCAAGCATAAAGTACAAATATTTAATATTAAATGCAGTGCTTTTTATATGAATGTAAGGTTTTGTTTTTAATTTAATAATATGCTGTTTTCTTTTTAAATGCAACATTCTTTTAAGTTAATGACGTTAAATGCAGAACACACATGTTGAATTGAATGTATTATATTCTTTCAGTAAAAAACAACTTACTGTTATTAATGCTTTATTGACATCACACTTAAGTAGTACAAAAATAAAAGGTAAAAATCTTTTATTATTGAAATAAAATAATAACTTATTATTTTATATATGGAATCCTTATATGGAATATTTGGAATTTTGTTTAAATCGTTCTTATTGAGAACTTAGCACTTGTAATACATTTATTTCTGCATGTAACAACTTATACATACTTTTATTTTAAAACCATACGCACTTGAATTAAAAACCTCTATTTACTTTAAAAGTATTTATCATTTATGTACATGTACAAAAAGAGCATGTACACTTCAATTCAAGGATTTTCAGTCTTGATTTCAAAGCAAAAGCAAATACTACATACATTGTTTTAAAAACATATTATTTTGTTTCAGAAGTAATTCCTTCTCCTTAAAATAAAAATGTCTTTTATTTATTTTAAATACCACCCTTCTTGAAATTTAATAAACCAGCATTTAAAAGATTCGGCATATAAAAGAACGCATTTGCACTTCAAACAAGAAATTTATAATTAACATAAAAGTAAAATGTGTTTCAAATTAAAACATCAGTTGAAAGTAATAAACAAAGCAGAATATAGCCTTTTCATTTAAATCTACCTGCATTTTTTCAATTTTAAAGTAAATGCATTTATTTGAACGTCAAACGTAAAGATTTTTGTTATAAAAACTGAAATTTCTTTCAGTGTAACGAAATGCTTTATAATTGAGCTTTTTACTTTAAATTAGTGTTAAAATTATTCTGACCAGCATGACCGCCCTGTATTATAACTTCGGCCAGTCGCCAGCCATCGAAACCGGCGGCCAAAGAATAAACCGAAACGCAAATCAGAAACAAAACGCGTAGTAATGCGATGTTGCCGGTAAAACATGTGCTACGGGTGCCAGTAGAACAATAATTATGATGGGTGCCAGTACTGCGAGGCGGCATATACTTCTGTATATACAGAAATCGACTGCAGCGCCACTCGTGGTGATACGCTGAACTTTTTTGTATATCACTCGGTATATAACGTCCTTAAGGCACCCATACAAAAATTCGTTTCTAGGCGTTTCACAACTTGTACATGCCAAAACCGTAGAAAAAGGTATAAAACACTATGGCACCCAAAACGGGTGCCGCATTGAAAAATCCGGGTGCCACTTTGTATATTTCATATGTCGTTTGGGTGCGTATAAGTCATTTTATAAGTCTATATATATATATTGCGATGAATTGGCATAAACAGAATAATTTTGATCTTTTCCCACCTCGGCTAGCAAAATAAAACTATAAGCGTTGAATTTGGCTAATTAAAAATAAAATATTGTTTTTATATTCAAAAATACATTCAAATAATGAATAATTGCTGTTAGCTTGTAAATAGTTGATTTATAAATAAATTAAATTAAAAAAAAAACTGTGTACTTTGGAAATGCTTCTCAACTTCCCTCTTTTATAAATTCTTATATGATTCAAAAAAATACCTTTTAATAGATTTAATAATGCAATGGTTATATAAAATTAATGTTACGTTAGTTCTTGACTAACTCAAGTTTACGTAAGAGAGTTGGGCGCCAGTTAAATAACTTAAATTAACAGAATTAAATTTAATAAAAATAACTCATCTCAGGGTGAATGTGGATTCCTGTAGGTTTTAAAAATATACAACTTGAAATAGAAATCACTTTTTAAAATTGAAATATTAATTAAGTTTACTGGCTAAATTGTTCAAATCACTTAATTACACCTCACAAACGATAGTCTTTTCTTCATCAGATACCACTACAAAAAGGAAATAACTTCCTACCTTCTTATATAGCGATGCTTCTTCCTTTCTGTTATATCCTTTCCCAAATCCAACTGGCAGAGCAGGTCACTTCATGTTGTCCCAGTGCCCATTTCCAATTCCGGTTGACTTCCTTCCTTTTGCATGGCTTTCCCACATAACACCATCCACACTCTTGGTTTTGGTAACTCACTTTTGTCTTATTTTAATAACGGGTACAATATCCCTTTTTCGAAGAACTTGTATTTGCTTTTTGTTTTTAATTAAATAAAACACCGATTGAAGGTTTTAATCGAAGATTTATTATCTTGCTTATTTAGCAAGTAAATTAGCTTTAAAAGGTGGTTCTTTATACACTTTTACAATTTACAACCTTTTTAATACTTTCGCCGTATTCCATACATCAACCAACTTAACTATTTATTTACAATATTATCAGCCACGACTTTACTGGATTTACTATAATATCTTTACTCTTTCGTCGTTTAACAGTAAGTGATTATTTACATATTTACTATATTTCTTACACGACTTTACTGCGTCGCTTTCTATCAGGAACTATTTTACATTTTACTATAGTCTTTAATACGACTTTACTTCGTCGCTTTATTTAGTGAAGTCCTAAAATTATTATTTTCTAAGCTTATATACAATTGACTATTTACATAATTATATTACACAATCTGACGTCACCTTACGAACTAATACAAACTGTACACTCATATAATACATAATAGCAGATTAATATTCTTTATAAAAATGACACATCTATTACAGGTTATTATACAGTACTTTTACGCAATAATAACGAACTATTTACAAAAACAAAACCTTAAAGAATCACATAACCCGTCGATATACTCATTTGAAATTATACGTAATTGAATTACATCACAACAATAACTTGCGCACAACTGGATGTTACGTATACTTAAGTAATCGGTGAGTAAGCTGTTTGATAATAAATAGAAACATGTATTATTTAACCTTATTAAAAAGTATACACATTGATTTCAAAATCAATGACACTCCATTAAATAACTTAAATTTATTTTTACCAGGAAAAGTTGATAAAAATATTTCAAAAGTGTTAGTTTTCAACGAAGATTTTAGAATTTTCCAAAATTTTCCAAAATTTCCAAAATTTTGACACTAAAATCCACAGCATTTATCCCCTCCTGTTTGAAATAAAATTGTAAATGCAATTTTACTTTTAAACACAACAAATGTTAAATAATTTTATTCTTAAACACCAATTCATTTTTTTTTTTATATTTTATCCCCAATAAATTTCCTTAGTCTAATCTATCATAACAAGCTATCTACAAAATTTACAATAATAATTACATCTTATCAATCCTCGTCCCAATCCTATTCATCTAATTATTTCAGAATCCTATTTCTTCATATCAACATAATTATTAAATTTCCTAATTCATTTTTATTAATAAACGCACTCTTAATAAATTTACTAATCTTTTCCTCATCAATATCAATAGTTCATCATAATTTCCAATATTATTCATTTCTAAAATACTTCTAACCCTCTAACTTCTTCTAACCACAATTCTATTTTATTTTCATTTTTAATAAACATACTAATCATAATCAATTCACCTTCATTTACTTCCTAATCTTTTATCTTCTCATTATCCAATTATCTTTAATTAATTTAAAAATCATTATTCAATAAACTTTTATATCCTATCATTATTTTCATCTTCATTCATCATTTCATTATATAATTATCATAATTTAAACCCCATTTTCCCCTATTTTAATAAATATTCAAATATCTTTCTTCAATCATATTCAAACTATTCCCTTCTTTATTTTCAATAACAAATACATAAACATAAGTCCAAATTGGGTATAAAATTCCATAAGCCTGTTTATTATATAAAGTCATATCGTTACATAAAGTTTAAATCAGTTTAATTTATCATACTTTTGGGTTCATTGTCACTATCGGTTATACAATTCTAATTTAATATAATTATCCTAAAAAGATCTGTATTTCTTTCGTCTGCTTTTAAAATTTAATAGATGGAAATTACTAAATGGTAATATTTGTCTTTTACAAAATTTCTCTATAATTTTAATCTTTTCCCTACTGCCTGTAACAAACTTTCTATTTTTCCCTTCTGTCTTGAAATTACACAATATAATTTTATTCCTGTCTTTCTTTAGCTTGCCTTTTAATTTCACTTTTTTATTCCTAATTAGTTTACCTATAATAACCTCTTTATCAGCTCTTCTACTATAATCTACCTTGACAAAACTTCCCTTCTTTAAAATTTCATCTTCATTAATATTACAATTTGCATCTATCTTTTCGGACTCATCTTCTACAGTTTTATCATGATTATTTCCTACATCTAATTTTTCTAAGTCTGTTGAATTTACTTCATCATTATTAATTTGTTTAACTTCCTCATCTTTCTTATTTTCTTCTCTAAATTCTAATTTGTTAATTATTTCCGATTGTTTCTTGAACCTGTCGCTTAATAGTTGGGATTGTTCCTCAAACCTAGCATTCATATCTGCTTTCATTTCTTTCATGTCTTCAGACAGTTTGTTAAATTTAGTATTCATGTCTTCAGACTGTTTGTCAAATTTAGTTTTCATGTCTTCAAACTGTTTGTCAAATTTAGTATTCATGTCTTCAGACTGTTTGTCAAATTTAGTATTCATGTCTTCAGACTGTTTGTCAAATTTAGTTTTCATGTCTTCTTTCATTTCTTTTATGTCTTCAGACTGTTTGTCAAATTTTGTATTCAGTTCTTCTTTGTCTTGTTCCCTTTCTTTTCTTCTTTCTTCAGATTGTTTGTTCATCATTTCCTGCATTTGTGCCAACATTTGCGAAAGTTCAGATTGCGCTGGCTTGCCTTCTTCGCCGTTCCCCTCCATTACTGAACTGGTTAAAGCTTTCTGCTTCTCAGACACAACTAATTCTTTATCTGTATACTTCTTTTTCAATACTAAATTACTTTCCGCGGCAGAATAAATATTTTTAACCGACGTCATACATTAATCACTTCACAGAATTTACTCTAATATCTTTTAAATATGTTATTATAAGCCTAAGCTTTTGTTAAAAATTTGCTATAATACGCAGTAATATGCCTACAAAATTCTAATATAAACCTAATAAGCTAATAAAAGCCAAATAACCTATCAAAGCCTATTAATAATCAAATGCCAAATCATTTATTATAACCTACAAAAGCCTATTAATATTCAAAAGCCAAATCATTTATTATAACCTACAAAAGCCTATTAATATTCAAAAGCCAAATCATTTATTATAACCTACAAAAGCCTATTAATATTCAAAAGCCCCACGTTGACAGCGACAAATTTATATGCGATGAATTGGCATAAACAGAATAATTTTGATCTTTTCCCACCTCGGCTAGCAAAATAAAACTATAAGCGTTGAATTTGGCTAATTAAAAATAAAATATTGTTTTTATATTCAAAAATACATTCAAATAATGAATAATTGCTGTTAGCTTGTAAATAGTTGATTTATAAATAAATTAAATTAAAAAAAAAACTGTGTACTTTGGAAATGCTTCTCAACTTCCCTCTTTTATAAATTCTTATATGATTCAAAAAAATACCTTTTAATAGATTTAATAATGCAATGGTTATATAAAATTAATGTTACGTTAGTTCTTGACTAACTCAAGTTTACGTAAGAGAGTTGGGCGCCAGTTAAATAACTTAAATTAACAGAATTAAATTTAATAAAAATAACTCATCTCAGGGTGAATGTGGATTCCTGTAGGTTTTAAAAATATACAACTTGAAATAGAAATCACTTTTTAAAATTGAAATATTAATTAAGTTTACTGGCTAAATTGTTCAAATCACTTAATTACACCTCACAAACGATAGTCTTTTCTTCATCAGATACCACTACAAAAAGGAAATAACTTCCTACCTTCTTATATAGCGATGCTTCTTCCTTTCTGTTATATCCTTTCCCAAATCCAACTGGCAGAGCAGGTCACTTCATGTTGTCCCAGTGCCCATTTCCAATTCCGGTTGACTTCCTTCCTTTTGCATGGCTTTCCCACATAACACCATCCACACTCTTGGTTTTGGTAACTCACTTTTGTCTTATTTTAATAACGGGTACAATATCCCTTTTTCGAAGAACTTGTATTTGCTTTTTGTTTTTAATTAAATAAAACACCGATTGAAGGTTTTAATCGAAGATTTATTATCTTGCTTATTTAGCAAGTAAATTAGCTTTAAAAGGTGGTTCTTTATACACTTTTACAATTTACAACCTTTTTAATACTTTCGCCGTATTCCATACATCAACCAACTTAACTATTTATTTACAATATTATCAGCCACGACTTTACTGGATTTACTATAATATCTTTACTCTTTCGTCGTTTAACAGTAAGTGATTATTTACATATTTACTATATTTCTTACACGACTTTACTGCGTCGCTTTCTATCAGGAACTATTTTACATTTTACTATAGTCTTTAATACGACTTTACTTCGTCGCTTTATTTAGTGAAGTCCTAAAATTATTATTTTCTAAGCTTATATACAATTGACTATTTACATAATTATATTACACAATCTGACGTCACCTTACGAACTAATACAAACTGTACACTCATATAATACATAATAGCAGATTAATATTCTTTATAAAAATGACACATCTATTACAGGTTATTATACAGTACTTTTACGCAATAATAACGAACTATTTACAAAAACAAAACCTTAAAGAATCACATAACCCGTCGATATACTCATTTGAAATTATACGTAATTGAATTACATCACAACAATAACTTGCGCACAACTGGATGTTACGTATACTTAAGTAATCGGTGAGTAAGCTGTTTGATAATAAATAGAAACATGTATTATTTAACCTTATTAAAAAGTATACACATTGATTTCAAAATCAATGACACTCCATTAAATAACTTAAATTTATTTTTACCAGGAAAAGTTGATAAAAATATTTCAAAAGTGTTAGTTTTCAACGAAGATTTTAGAATTTTCCAAAATTTTCCAAAATTTCCAAAATTTTGACACTAAAATCCACAGCAATATATATATATATATATTGCTGTGGATGGTAGTTTCAAAATTTTGGAAAATTTTGAAAATTTTGTGAAAATCTAAAATCTTTGTTAAATACTAACACTTTTGAAATATTTTTATCCACTTTTCCAGTTAAAAATAATTTTAAGTTATTTAATGGTGTGTCATTGATTTTTAAATCAATGTGTATACTTTTTAATAAGGTTAAATAATACATGTTTCTTTATTTATTATCAAACAGTTTACTCACCGATTACTTAAGTGTACGTAACATCCAGTTGTTCGCAAGTTTTTGTTATGATGTAATTCAATTATGTATACTTTCAAATGAGTATATCGACGGGTTATGTGATTCTTTAAGGTTTAGTTAATGTAAATAGATCGTTATTATTGCGTAAAAGTATTGTGTAATTAATGTGTAATAGATGTGTCACTTTTATAAGAATATTAATCTGCTATTATGTATCATATGAGTGTACAGTTTGTATTAGTTCGTAAGGTGACGTCAAATTGTGTAACATAATTATGTAAATAGTCAATGGTATATCAGCATAGAAAATCATAATTTTAGGATGACTTCCTGATATAAAGCGACAGAGTAAAGTCGTGGTTGAAAATATTATAAAATTTTAAATAGTTTAGTCTTAATATAGACAAGTTAAGTTAGTTGGTGATTTGAATACGGCGAAGGTGTAAAAAGTATAAATTGTAAAAGTGTATATGATTATAAAGAACCACATTTAAGATAAATTACTTGCTAAAGTTAAGCAAGATAATAAATCAACGTTAAAACCATAAACGGGTGTTTTATTTAATTAAACACAAAAACAACTATAAGTATTCTACGAAAAAGGGAAATTGTACCCGCAATTAATAAACAAAAGTGAGTTAAGAGCGATCCCCATTACACACTTTTGCAGTTCAAAATATGCATATGTTGTACCCTTAGAATCTCAACTAAAAATAATTTATTTATAAAAAAAATTGATTCATTGGAAAGTTAATTGTTCATTCTGTGTTCCTCATGTGTTATTATTTTCATTTTGCATGAAAAATCTCTTGTTTTAGGTCCATAAACAACGTGAATTTAGGCTTTCTGTAGGTCTCTGTTATTGCGCAAAGGAATAAAATATATAAAATCTAACGCTACAGAAACCTGAAATAAACCTTTTTTTCTAAACTGATATATTTTTTTATTTCTTAATATAAGTTTTCATGAACATTCTATGGGGACAACGAGACCGCTGCACAAAGTATTTTCTCCAGTATTTACCACCGTAAGAGGTTTCCGCCTGGTGGAATTTTTGCGAACTTCATAGTTCCATCCTTGTGTACATTCATGGTAAAAAGTGTAAGAAACTTACTTCTGATGCTGGCGATTTCGTCCTGCAAAAACAAAGAAGCAACCCTGAAACACATATGGTAATGGGGGTTGGGTGGTCAACAAGGAATTCTGAATAGTCATTCTGAAAGAAGAGACTGTTAGAACACTTGCTAAATATTTTTGTTTCGCGCAGTGTAGTGACAAGTTGTTTTACAATACATCAGTTATGGGTAGACGCAGAGGAGAAAAGAAAAGGTTATTCTTATCAGCAAACCGTAAAAAAGGTTCGAATATTACTATGTATAACAGGTACGTGATTTCTTTTCTATTTCGAGAGGTTGAGCTGATATAATAGTAAAAAATACATACATATCTATATTATTAAATAGGTATTCGTGTTTATAAGTACTTATTTCTATCAATTATTTACTAGATGTAGAAAAGCTGATTTACCCTATCTAAGCAAATCGTTGACACAAATAGATGAACCGTGCTATTCGAAAAGGTAAGATTCTTTCGCCTTTTTATCGTTCCTGCGAATGCAATAAATTCATGTAGTAGGGATATATTCAGAAAATAAAATGAATATACGATAGTAGCCGTTGTATTATTTAAAAAAAAATTGTATTACAGAGCTGATGTTCCAGTAGTTGAACTGGGGACCCATTCTTCATATGATCCAATTACAGTATGTTAAATAAAATAATATTATTTTAATAAACAGAAATACCTAATAGTTATTATTTTAGAGTGAGCGTATGGAAATAGAGTACGATGACTATCTCACAGAACTAGAATCTCCCAATAAAAATCCATATGAAATCTCTGGTCGTCGAATAGTACAGCTGCAAGCATTTCTTGAAAACTTAAAATCGATATGTGAGCATGGTGATTGTGGATGTACAATTAGAAATCTTGAGGTCGTAGCAGAAAATAGATTAGGCTTAAATTCCATAATTACATTTAAGTGTAATTTTTGTAATGAAACACTGAAAATGTCTACGAATCAGGAAGAAAACACAATGGACATAAATACTGCTGCAGTAGAAGGTATTATGAGCATTGGTTGCGGCTACTACAATCTAGAGGAACTCATGTCATCTATGGAGATTCCTTGCAAGGATGAAAAAACATACAAAAAACATCATGAAATCGCATGTACCGCTTGGGAAAAGGCCGCTAAAGAAGAAATGGAAGAAGCTGCTTGCAAAGAAAAAGAAATAGCTTTAGAAAAGGGAAACATTGATGAAGACGGAATTCCTTGTATTACTGTGTTTGCTGATGGCTGCTGGTCAAAGAGGAATTATAAAATGAACTACAACGCTCTTTCTGGTGCTGCATCAATAATTGGTTTCGAGACAGGGTTAGTATTATATCTAGGAGTGAAGAATAAATATTGTGCCATCTGCATTAAATCGATGGAAAATAATGAAGAAATAAAAGAACATATGTGCTTTAGAAATTTTCAAGGTACTTCCACCAGCATGGAAGCAGCTATAATTGTTGAAGGTTTTCAAAGAAGCGTGGAGATGTATGGCTTAAAATATACACAAATTATAGCAGATGGAGATAGTAGCACACAAAAAAAACTTATCGATGCCAGGCCCTATAAAAATAAAACAATAGAAAAAATTGAGTGCAGGAATCACCTATTACGAAATCTTTGTAATAAATTGAAGAGCTTGGCTAGTGACACGAGATTTCCTCTGAAATTTAGAAAACATTTAAATGTGGGAAAAATATTGAGATTGCGAACTGCAGTCAAATATGCAATCAAATATCGAAAAACTACTACTGATAGTCTGTCAAAACAAATAGAACTATTAAAGAAAGACATAGAAAACAGTATTTTCCATGTATTTGGTTGTCATGAATACTGTGCAGACTATTTCTGCAAGAAAAATAAAATTGAAGATAATATAATGGACTTTTTGAAGACTGCACCGGAATTCTATAACAGACTCTCAATAATCATTAAACAATTGTCACAACATTCAAGGAGTTTGATTTACGACGTGGATAGTAATGTTGTAGAACAATTAAATTCAAAAGTGGCAAAGTACGTTGGCGGGAAAAGAATAAATTATTCAAAGGGTCGTTCGTATCAATCAAGATGTTTTCTTGCGGCTCTGGCGCATAACTCAAAAAAACCACACTATCGTTTTCACAAAACTCTAGTAGGAAGGAGTCCCTCTAAATTTAAAACCAACTTCGAGAGAAAAAGAGAAATTAAATCAAAAAGGCAACTCTTCTCTAAAACAAAAAAGGCTAAACCAATCAGCCAACATAAGTCGAATGATGGAGATCCAGATTATGGTATAAACTGCCACCGATATCTACGATCGAACGGCAATTATTCACAGTTTCAAAATACATAAAAAAAATATTTTAAAAACAATTTATTATTTTTAATTAACCAATATCACTGCATTTAAAGATGGCTGTCAACGCGGGGCATTTGTTAATGTCGGGCAAAATACTATATTTTTTTTAAATGAGATATTACAGCAGTTATATATGGCGACCGACAACGTGGGACATTTGTGGTAGATATAGCCTTTTGTGGTTTATATAATCTTTTGAAAAATAGTAGGTTATAGTAGCTTTTAATAGATTATTTGGCTTTTGAGATTATTTAGTTTTTGTAGGTTATTTTGCTTATAGTAATAGTTAGCTTATTACGATTATATTAAATTATTAGGCTTATAATAGCATATTTAAAAGATATTCAGAAGATTTTTAGTGGTTAATGTATGACGTCCGTTAAAAATATATATTGTGCCGCGGAAAGTAATATAGTAGTAAAAAAAATATATAAAGGTAAAGAATTAGTTGTGTCTGAGAAGCAGAAAGCTTTAACCAGTTCAGTAATGGAGGGGAACGGCGAAGAAGGCAAAACAGTAGAACCTACACTTTCACAACTTATGGCATTTATGGTAAAACAATCTACGGTAATGAATGCTAGATTCGATAAACAATCAGCAGAAAGAAAAGAAGACATGAAAGAATTTAGTAATAAATTAGACAAACAATCTGTAGAAATGAATGCTAAATTAGACAAACAATATTTAGAAATGAAAGAAGAAATGAGAATTCAAACAGAAACAATGAAACAAGAAATTAAAAATGAGATAAAAGAAATAAAACAAGAACTAAAAGATTATACTGAAACAATTATTAAAGAAATAAGAAGTAATATAAAAACATTTGAAATAGATAACGACAAAAGTAAAGAATTAAGAAAATTAAATGTAGAGAATAGGGAGGATAACCTTGTAGAAAATGAGTTAGGAATTGTAGATGTAAGTTATAAGACTAAGGAAGATGAAATTTTAAAGGAAGAAATAATTACAAAGTTAGATTATAGTAGAAAAGATAAGAAAGGGGTTATTAAAAGTGAACAAATTAGTAATAGGAAGGTACAACTAAAATACAAAGATACAAAATCAAGATATAAAGCTATGTTAGGTAATTTTAAGGCAAAAGAGAAAAATAGGAAGTTTGAGACAGGTAGTAGGAAAAAGATTAAAATTAGAGATAAATTCTGGAAAAGACAAATATTACCAGTTGATAATATTCATCTAACGAACTATAAAAGCAGAAGAAAGAAATAAAGAGTTTTAGGATAATTATTTTAATTAGAATTTACGTAACCGATTGTGATAATATACCCAAGCATGATAAAGTAAACTAATTCAGACTTTATATAACCGATTTTGACTTTATGTAACCGATATGACTAACAGGGTTATGGAATTTTATACTCAACTAGAACTTATGTATTATGTTATTAAAAATGAAAGAGGGAAAGTGTATGAATAAATTGGAAATTAAAGTTTAGATGAAAAATGGAATGTTTATAGGGGAAAATGGGGATTAGAAAATGATATTAAAATAAAATTATGAAGGAAAGCAGAAAATAATGATAGGATATAAAGGTGTATTAAATAATAAATGATGAGAAGATATAAGTTTATAAGGTGAATGGTGATGAATTTGATTATGATTAGTAGAAATCTTCTATTGAAAATAAAAATAAAAGTAGGATTGTGGTTAGATAAAATAGAAATTATGATTGAAATTTGATATTGATGAGCAAAAGATTAGTAAATTATTAATAAAAAGGAAACAGGAAATTAATGATTATGACGATACAGAGCAAAATGTTTATGAAATAATTAGATTTAGAGGATGGAGATGAGGATTGCTAAGATATAATTATTGTTGTATATATTGTAAATAGTTTAGTTAGCAGATTTAGAATAGGGCAAGTTTATTGGGATAAAAGATTAAAATACAAAAAGATTTTTGGTGTTTAAAAATATAAAATTATTTATTTGTATAACTTATATTGTTATTATGGTTGTTTTAACTTATATTGTGTTTAAAAGTAAAATTGCATATTTCAATTTTATTTGAAACAGGAGGGGATAAATGCTGTGGATGGTAGTTTCAAAATTTTGGAAAATTTTGTGAAAATCTAAAATCTTTGTTAAATACTAACACTTTTGAAATATTTTTATCCACTTTTCCAGTTAAAAATAATTTTAAGTTATTTAATGGTGTGTCATTGATTTTTAAATCAATGTGTATACTTTTTAATAAGGTTAAATAATACATGTTTCTTTATTTATTATCAAACAGTTTACTCACCGATTACTTAAGTGTACGTAACATCCAGTTGTTCGCAAGTTTTTGTTATGATGTAATTCAATTATGTATACTTTCAAATGAGTATATCGACGGGTTATGTGATTCTTTAAGGTTTAGTTAATGTAAATAGATCGTTATTATTGCGTAAAAGTATTGTGTAATTAATGTGTAATAGATGTGTCACTTTTATAAGAATATTAATCTGCTATTATGTATCATATGAGTGTACAGTTTGTATTAGTTCGTAAGGTGACGTCAAATTGTGTAACATAATTATGTAAATAGTCAATGGTATATAAGCATAGAAAATCATAATTTTAGGATGACTTCCTGATATAAAGCGACAGAGTAAAGTCGTGGTTGAAAATATTATAAAATTTTAAACAGTTTAGTCTTAATATAGACAAGTTAAGTTAGTTGGTGATTTGAATACGGCGAAGGTGTAAAAAGTATAAATTGTAAAAGTGTATATGATTATAAAGAACCACATTTAAGATAAATTACTTGCTAAAGTTAAGCAAGATAATAAATCAACGTTAAAACCATAAACGGGTGTTTTATTTAATTAAACACAAAAACAACTATAAGTATTCTACGAAAAAGGGAAATTGTACCCGCAATTAATAAACAAAAGTGAGTTAACAAAATCAAGTTTTGGAGGATATTATATGGGAGATCCGTGCAAAAGGAAGTAAGTCAACCGGAACTGGAGACCAGCCCTGGATCAACATAAAGTGATCTACTCTGCCAATGGTTTGGGAAAGAGGACATCTATAGTTAAAAAAAAGAAGAAATATTATAAAAAGGTAGGAAGTTATTTCCTTTTGTATTGGCATTTGCTGAAGAACAGACTATCGTTTGTAAAAGTGTAGTAAAGTGATTTGAACAATTTAGTAATAGTTAAAAAATTAATTAAGATTTCAATTTTAAAAGTGTTTTTAAATTTCAATTTGTATAACTTTTTTAATACCACAAGAATCCACATTCACCCTGAGATGAGTCTTTATTAAATATAATTCTGTTAATTTAAGTTATTTAACTGGCGCCCAACTCTCTTACGTAAACTTGAGTTAGTCAAGAACTAACGTAACATTAATTTTATATAACCATTGCATTATTAAATCTATTAAAAGGTATGTTCAAATCATATTAGATATTATAAAGAGGGAAGTTGAAAAGCATTTCCAAAGTTCACAGTCATTTAAAAAAATCAATTTAATTATTAAGTAATTATCTACGATCGAACGGCAATTATTCACAGTTTCAAAATACATAAAAAAAATATTTTAAAAACAATTTATTATTTTTAATTAACCAATATCACTGCATTTAAATATGGCTGTCAACGCGGGGCATTTGTTAATGTCGGGCAAAATACTATATTTTTTTTAAATGAGATATTACAGCAATATATATATATATATATATATATATATATATATATATATATATATATATATATATATATATATTTACGGCCAGTGTATAAAGTGAGGTCCGTATGAACAAAGTTCACGTTTCAAGTGAGGTCCACAAACAAAGTGAGGACAAATATACGGACCTCACTTTGAAATTCGATAATATTTCGTGTAGAGCTTTTCGAAGGTATAAGTTGGCGATACTGAAAAAATGAGCTGGACCTCAGATGTTGCCAAAACGGCTAGAATTATACAGATTAGTTCAAGGAGTTGACGCCTGGAGTCGCTGCGCCAGATGTATATTTTTCAGACGTATAATTTCTTGTGTGAAGCTTGTATGAATGATGCGCAAAGTGAGATCCGAACAAGTGGCAACGATGGAAATGAAAGTTATACAATATTGATTTTAATTCTATTACAGAAGAGAACGGAAATACCCTAAATAGCCGATTTTATTTCTTACGAGCGGAAATCGGTTTAGAAAAGTTGTATTATTGTGCTGTTACAAAATTTCGATAGGGAAATTTTTAGATTTAATTTCATCGACGTCTGATTATTTGTAATTAGGCAATAAAACTAAAATACATTGTAAAAGAGATTAATAAATCTTCGAGGACTTGCAGCCTTTTTATTTTTTTGTATTAATTAAGAATAAAATAATTTTTTTTCGAATGACATTTCGCCTAATCAAGATTAGGCTTTTTCTAGTCTTTAATAGTATATTAAGGGCTTAATTGAGTGTCTTACAGCCCGTGCAGTCAGTTAGCGCCTGAAGCGAAAACCGAAGGCGCTAAGACGATAAAGGGCTCTAAAACACTAATTAAGCCCGAAATGCGTACTTTAAATGTGCGGTCTAAGATTAAATTAAGTTTAATTTAAAATAAAAATAATTTAAAAAGTCCTAAACTTCAAGTAGGTAGGTGCTATGGTCTATAATTATTCTTATTACTATGGAGACGTCGTAAACAAGAGTAGTAAAAGGGGGTGCTCTAATTTAGCGATTTACGCTCTAGAAACAGTCCGCAAAATAGGTCATAATCATGTCATAATCACCCGAGCGGACATAATGTATATTATATATTCAGGGACTAAAATGCATTTTTTAAATTATTAATTAACACTTAAAAAACACTTTTAGTCCAGTGCTATATACGCTATTTTTTGCACGTCTAAAAGACTTAATCGCAAAAATTCAAAATTTCGTTACATGTCTTTCGGACAATTGCCAAAATCACATAGTTTCAGGATAATAAATCCTAACATGTACCGCGATTACTTTTTTTTTGTTGTTTACTTGTTGTTGTTGTCAAGGAAACACTTTACTCCCTCAGGGAATTCCACCCCAAGTAGGGATTTTTAACGTGCCAAACATCGCATTGACACGGGACCTACAGTTTTACTTCCTATCCGAGAAGAAGGCATGTTTTTAATTTTTCTCCGCTATTAAACATTACCAGCTCAGCCGGGGATCGAATCTGCGGGGCCTGGCCACAACGGCCAATCGCTATTTTGGCCGTTGTGGTCATAACCACAACGGTCTCCGTGACCATAACGGCCAACAGCCACAACGGCCAATCTGACCATATCGCCCAACTCGAAACTTGACCATAACGGCCACCATGACCACAACGGCCAACTAGAAACTCCACCCCATCCGCCGTTTTGACCACAACGTCCACCGACGCTTATGTATTGGCGTCGCTGGTGACGATGACCACAACGGCCAAAATGACCACAACGGCCAACTAGAGTGAGTGACCACAACGGCCAAAATGACCACAACGGCCAACTATGGAGCGTGACCACAACAGCCAAAATGACCATAACGGCCAACTGTGGCGAGTGACCACAACGGCCAAAATGACCACAACGGCCAACTAGGGTGAGTGACCACAACGGCCAAAATGACCACAACGGCCAACTATGGAGTGTGACCACAACAGCCAAAATGACCATAACGGCCAACTATGGCGAGCAACCACAACGGCCAACTTTTTTCATACTGTTATTTTGGTTTTGTTAAAGCTCATTTCTCTCTTTTAACTTAGCCTGTATTTCAATAAGGTACGTCCAGAATTTAACAGCGAGGTCTGATGTCAAAGTAGCGCCGATTTAACGTGACTTACCTATTAGCCCAGTAACCTAGTACATTTTACCTTGCATGAAATGGGGTAGTAGATTTCTTTTTTTATATTGTATGTGATAGTACCGAGATGCCAAATCCAATTCTTCGACCTCCGCGACCTTCCGGATCACCGCCAAAAAGAGGTAAAACCGCCGAAATTTTGCACTTTTTTTAGATTTGGCCAATTTTGACCATGAAGGAACACTTTTCCGAAAAAGACAATTCTATTCATTTTGAAAGCACATTAAATTTGCTACAATTTAAGACTAAAATGGTTCCTTAAGGTCTAATAGTTTCCGAAATATCGCTCCTCAGAATTGGTTGAAATTTACACCCATGCTATTTTTCAAGTATTAACCTATAGAATTGAGTTCAAAGGTTCAAAATAAGAATAGAATAAAATTGAATAGAATAGAAAATCTTTAGTCTTATTCAAACAAAATCATTTTTTACAATGGAATCTTAAAAATAATCCCACGTAAATGGCTCATGTTGTCGAGTGGGTATTACCAGAAATATGAAAAGGCGACAGGGAAAACGCCTTTCAATTTGGTTTAAACCTCTTGGAAGGTCCAGGTTCAAGATACTCTTCAGCCTCTGTGTCCATGTTCTCCTGTACTTCTTCAGCCTGGTCAATTTCCTTATCTGGAGGGCTGTTAGGATATACAAGCAGTCCATCTAGCTCATCGTCATGTAGTAGGTCATCGAGCTTGGCAGTATCCATGTCAACGATGATATCTGGCCGATTCTCGCAGGACTGTTCACTACATTGGCTACATACAATAGAGCACTTCAAGCCTGCTTTTCTGCAACAGCATGCATTGTCACATCCTTTCTTGCAGTTGCAGGAGATCATTTGCATGAGGTGGGAAGGGGCCGCATCCCTCGATATCATAAAGGCCGTGAGCTGTAAGAACCCACCCCCATTCGAGCGGATCAATTCACAGCTTCTTGAGTGGGAGGTAGTCTGGCAAGGTTAAAGTTCGTCTTGGTTGCAGCCTTTGTAAAGAGCTAATAGCTCAGATAATTGAGGCTTTTCGTTGAGTTGTTTTCACCCTACAGCGCAATGATAATTTGCTCTCCTGCTTCAGCTACTTCGTCAGGTGTTGCTTCTGAGTTGGAAAACTGCTGCTTTCTCCTTGAGGTCCGAATTCTTTTGAATTACTGATAACAACTTGTTTTATCCCTGACCAAAGAAGCATTACGTAGAATCACATCCACTAAAGGCATGGGTGAAGGGCTTGAGGTGACGGTAAGAAGATATCGAGGTGGTTGAATAGAGGACATCTGGTATTTTACCTCTTCCGCACTTCTGAAAGTAGATGTTACTGTGTTAGTAGGGACAGAGGATATGGTGAAAGCTCGTGTGTGAAGTTCTTCAGTTCTTCATCCGGCTGTGACACAGTGTTAGGGGGTCAACCGTCACCTGTCTCTTGCCAACAGTCACAGTATTCACAGAAGAAAGTGATACCACTTTATTCTTCCTTTTGAATTTGAAATTTTCGTAGTTTTCCCCTACAACCTTCAACATCGCTTCCTTACCCATATCTCTAGCCATGTGACAGTTGACCTCTTCCACTCCAACAAGTCCACTGCTTATAGACATGACGACATTCGTATTAGGGAATGGAGGGTGATGCAGCAACCAGTCGCAAAATGCGTTTGCATGTTAATGTAACCCGAACCGAATGTTTCATATACTAAATTTATACATTATTGAACTATTTGAGAGGTATTATTAAAGGTTTGATGCCAATTCTATAAGTTAATACTTGAAAAATAGCATGGGTTGAAGTTTTGACCAACTTTGGGGTGCGATATCTCGAAAACTATTAGACCATTAGTAACCATTTTGGTCTTAAATTGTAGCAAATTTAATGTACTCTTAAAATGAATTGACCAGGCTGAAGAAGAACAAAAGAACATGGACACAGAGGCTGAAGAGTATCTTGTACCTGGACCTTCCAAGGGGTTTAGACAAAATTGAAACGCGTTTTCCCTGTCGCCTTTTCATATTTCTGGTAATACCCACTTGACAACATGAACCATTTACGAGGGATTATTTTTAAGATTCCAATGTAAAAAATGAATTTGTTTGAATAAGACTAAAGGTTTTCTATTCTATTCAATTCTATTCTATTCTTATTTTGAACCTTTGAACTCAGTTCTATAGGTTAATACTTGAAAAATAGCATGGGTGTAAATTTAGACTAATTCTGAGGAGCGATATTTCGGGAACTATTAGACCTTAAGTAACCATTTTGGTCTTAAATTGTAGCAAATTTAATGTGCTTTCAAAATGAATATAATTATCTTTTTTGGAAAAGTGTTCTTTCATAGTCAAAATTGGCCAAATCTAAAAAAAGCATATTTTCGGGGGTCTTACCGCTTTTTCGATGAACTCTGAGGAGCTATATCTCGGAAACTATTAGCCCTATAGTAATCATTTTGGTCTTAGATTGTAACAAACTTAATGTACTTTTGAAATGAATAGAATTGTCTTCTTTGAAAAAGTGCTCCTTCATGGTCAAAATTGGCTAAACCTAAAAAAAGTGCAAAATTTCGGCGGTTTTACCTCTTTTTGGCGGTGATCCGGAAGGTCGCGGAGGTCGAAAAATTGGATTTGGCATCTTGGTACTATCACATACAATATAAAAAAAGTCTACTACCCCATTTCATGCAACTGATACCTCATACCCCATTTCAGGTTACTGAACGATATATTGAAAAATGCTTTCTCTATATACAACTGCTGCCCTATGCAGTTGACGACATTTTTCTTTCTTAGTTTCTCGGCAAGTATCCCAGGCAGATTAAATTCTGAAAATTTGATACAGGTACACTATAACTATTTACAGAATCATGATACTTTAGTTCACAGGGTAGTTTATCTTTAACGTCAAAAGAAGTTTTTTTTCTATTACTTGTTTACCTACAGCAACCTTTTCATTTTGGGGACGTTTAAAAAAGTACGAAATAGAACTATAAAACAACACGTTTGACGTTTTATTTATATATTTCCATTGCATTGAATTTGAAGATTTCGCAAGATAACTGTAATCTATAAAGGGATATTAAGGACGGGATACTTCTCTGGCCAATGGATGGTGGCCCAAATAGCAATGGTCCCAAAACCGGAGAAACCGCCATCAGATGTGGCCTCATACAGACCTATTAGTCGTTACCCGTCAATGGTTTGTAAAAAATTGTTCGCCATGCGAATGTCGCCGCTAATTGACGAAAATCAGCGAAAGCCCAACTAACAGTTTGGATTTCGTCGACAATACGCTACAATCGAACAAGTACACATACTTGCATCAAAAATCAGGTTTGACCTGGAGACCAAAACATTCTGTTCAGCAGTATTCATAGCACAAGCCAAGCATTTGACAGGGCGTGGTATGTACGAGGGTAGATCAGTATTTACGGTCCCTGACATAGTAGGCTTTGCATGATATCGTCACTCATTTTTCTATGAGAACTGTCATTACTAATTATTTGTTGCGTCAAGTTTTGCGTAGGTGCGTGTTGTTCTTTGAAAGTTATTAATAATTAAGCTGGTCGATAACAGACAATTTTTAAAAATGGAAAAAAGTGAAGTCAGAGCGCTGATAAAGTATTTGCAAAAAAAAGGATTAACACCTACTGAAATTCACAAGGATATGACAGACGTTTTAGGGGACTCTGCCCCTTCTTACCAAGTGGTGAAAAATATGTCTCGCGAGTTTAGATTAGACAGAACAACTTGCGAACATGCGAAAGGTGCGGGACGTCCAGTCTGTGTCACCGTTGACAAAAACATCAATTTTATCCATGATATGGTAATGGCAGATAGAAGACTGACTATTCGCCATATCACGGAAATAACGAACATCTCTTATGGGTCAGTTGAAAATATTTTAAGAAATGTTCTTGATCTCAGAAAAATTTCGGCGCGTTGGGTTCCAAAGATGCTGACCGTCGATCAGAAACGCTCTAGAGTGCTGCATTCGGAAGCCAATTTGGAGTACCTGAAGGCCAATCGGAAGCAATTTCTCACTCGCTTTGTGACTGTGGATGAAACATGGGTGCACCATTTTGATCCTGAGACGAAAAGACAAAGTATGGAGTGGCATCACAGAGGTTCTCCACCTCCACGCAAATTTCGAGTTCAACGGGCGGCTGGAAAGATTATGGCCACAGTGTTCTGGGATGCAGAAGGAATTTTGATGATCGATTATTTGCAGCGTGGACACACAATAACGGGTTCTTATTATGCAGGGTTAATTCCAACATTGCGCGAAAGCATCGACCGAAAAAGACCAGGAAAGTTGGCACAAAAAATTTTGTTCGATCAGGACAACGCTCCAGTCCACAAGAGCTGCATTGTCATGGCTGCCATACAGAACGCTGGCTTTGAAATCCTAGAACACCCTCCATATTCACCAGACCTGGCTCCCAGTGATTACCATCTATTTCCAAAATTAAAGGAAAACCTGCGTGGAAAAAAATATGGAGACGATAATGAAGTTATGACCGCAGTAAATGGCTGGTTTGAGGAGCAACCGGAAAACTTCTTCCTGAAAGGCATTGAAGCATTGGAACATCGGTGGACCAAGTGCATTGAAGTCCAGGGAGATTATGTTGAGAAATAAATAAATAATGTTTTAAAAATTCTTTCTCTTTCTATATCAGGGACCGTAAATATTGATCTTCCCTCGTATGTAGATCTACTCTACAACCTCAAGTGACATTTACCGTATACCTTCTTTCAAATCCTCACGTCATACCTCACTAAAAGATACTTTTTCGTGAAATATTCAGACTCCACTTCAGCCCTTCTATCCACAACATCTGGTGTCGCGCGACTGGTCCGACATTATATCTAATCTTCAACTAGAAACACGACAATAGCAACCTTCTTGGACTACATGGCAATACTGGCTTCCCATACTAATGCAGATATAGTTTTCAGAAACTTACAAACCACCTAAGCCTTTTTGAAAGATGATGGAACACGACGCATTAAAGCAAATATACAAAAACCAACACAGGCCACTTATACTACTAAAAAAACTACTTGCCCTCTAGTTCACCTTAACGGAAACTCACTACTCAAGAAGATTAGGTCAAATATCTAGGGTTCCACCTAGACAGACGTCTTACATGGTCAAAACATAATTGATACATACCACGCCCTGTCAAATGCTTGGCTTGTGTCTATGAATACCGCTGAACAGAATGTTTTGGTCTCCAGGTCAAACCTGATTTTTGATGCAAGTACTTGTTCGATTGTAGCGTATTGTCGACGAAATCCAAACTGTTAGTTGGGCTTTCGCTGATTTTCGTCAATTAGCGGTGACATTCGCATGGCGAACAATTTTTTACAAACCATTGACGGGTAACGACTAATAGGTCTGTATGAGGGCACATCAGATGGCGGTTTCTCCGGTTTTGGGACCATTGCTATTTGGGCCACCTTCCATTGGCCAGAGAAGTATCCCGTCCTTAATATCCCTTTATAGATTACAGTTATCATGCGAAATCCCTCATATGAAAGTTCCTTTAGGAGTTTTCCAGTTATTACGTCGAAACCTGGGGACTTCTTCGAATTTATTTCAGTTTCGATGACCTTACTTCGCGCTTGAAGGAAGTCCCGTATGAATTTTTCTTCTTCAATGGTAAGAGAGGCGTAAACACGATCTTTATGACGTTCTATAATGCAGCCAGTTGCTTTAGTTGATGTTAGGCAGTGGAAATAGTTCTGGAAATCTTGATTTCTCTGCTCATCTAATAATTTCTTAAACTCTTTGACGGCCCTATTAAACTACGTTTTATCGCCCGGTACGCGAGTAAGTAATCTGTCATTACTTTCTAAGAGCTCGTTTTCTTGTATTTTTTCTCGGATACGTATGGAGCAATACTGTTTTGGATTATTGCGGTTTGTTTCTGGGGTTACGTCCCATGCTGCTCCCTAGATTAATTTTATTAAGTACTGGGCAGATTCGTAGATATCGTGTTTATTTTTTAGGAGAAGATTTACATTTAGTTTAAATTTTAAAACTGATAAAAACAGCTAATTACGTACTTCAAATTCAATGCAATGGAAATCTGTAAATAAAACGTCAAACGTGTTGTTTTATAGTTCTATTTCGTACTTTTTTAAACGTCCCCAAAATGAAAAGATTGCTGTAGGTAAACAAGTAATAGAAAAAAAACTTCTTTTGACGTTAAAGATAAACTACCCTGTGAACTAAAGTATCATGATTCTGTAAATAGTTATAGTGTACCTGTATCAAATTTTCAGAATTTAATCTGCCTGGGATACTTGCCGAGAAACTAAGAAAGAAAAATGTCGTCAACTGCATAGGGCTGCAGTTGTAACATATATAGAAAAATAATTTTTCAATATAGGTAAGTCACGTTAAATCGGCGCTACTTTGACATCAGACCTCGCTGTTAAATTCTGGACGTACCTTATTGAAATACAGGCTAAGTTAAAAGAGTGAAATGAGCTTTAACTAAACCAAAGTAACAGTATGAAAAACAGTTGGCCGTTGTGGTCACTCGCCACAGTGGGCCGTTATGGTCATTTTGGCTGTTGTGGTCACGCTCCATAGTTGGCCGTTGTGGTCATTTTGGCCGTTGTGGTCACTCACCCTAGTTGGCCGTTGTGGTCACTCGCCACAGTTGGCCGTTATGGTCATTTTGGCTGTTGTGGTCACGCTCCATAGTTGGCCGTTGTGGTCATTTTGGCCGTTGTGGTCACTCACTCTAGTTGGCCGTTGTGGTCATTTTGGCCGTTGTGGTCATCGTCACCAGCGACGCCAATACATAAGCGTCGGTGGCCGTTGTGGTCAAAATGGCGGATGAGGTGGAGTTTCTAGTTGGCCGTTGTGGTCATGGTGGCCGTTATGGTCAAGTTTCGAGTTGGGCGATATGGTCAAATTGGCCGTTGTGGCTGTTGGCCGTTATGGTCACGGAGACCGTTGTGGTTATGATCACACCGAGGCTGGCAAGTTTGTTTGTATTATTGCTTTTAGAAAGAAAAGTTAGACGCAACATACTCTGCAGACTATTTTTCTGCATTTAATACACCCAATAATTAAATAAGTCATTTATTAAATTCATTGAAAAAAAATTTCATTTCAGATTTAATCTTTAAATGGAAATAGTAATCATTATGAACAAATAAATAACGGTAGGTAACCCAAAATAGTATATTAAGTGGAATTCTGTTATAAGTTGTAACCTCAAACTGATCACCGGGTGACGATCAGATGAGGGCTTTCCTACACAACTACTAAATGTTCTCAACTTTCATTGTATTATAAAAGCTCGCAATGAATTTAATTCTTACTTCTCAAGGCAGGCTTATAAAAATTGATAACTATAAGTACCAAATATTACAATCAAAACGTCTCTTTTTAAATTAATATTTAATAAAACTAACAATAAGAATAATTTATTAGAACAGATTTAGAATATCAATTATATTTATTATTCACTATGTGATGATGGATGATGAGGTCGTTCCCAACTTTATAGTAGAGTCAATTTTTGCATTAAGTTCTTATTTTTTACTATCTAAAGATAGAGACTTGAAATCTTTTGTAATGCCTTCATTACTGGACCAATATAAAATGTTATATGTTTAAAATGGGGGCACGCCCCCTCGGGGGGTTGAAACCCCCATTTTGTACCCCTAATTTAATAACGCAACCAAATTGAGTGAAATTTATGTTGGGAGGGTTCTTGGAGTCGCTGATTATGAATCCAATGAGAAAATTGAAAAATTCAAAGTGGCGGACACCAAAATGGCGGTCCTAAAATAACGGCATTTGAGATTGAGAATGCGATTTACGCCGTTTCTATTGATTTTAGAGAAAAGCTCAAAGCGTCAAAAAGTGTTTAAAATGTGATTTTGCAAAGTAATACACCATTTTGGTTACCTTATTATGTAATCCTTTCTCTCTGCCCTAGTAGTAGAGTCAATTTTTGCATTAAGTTCTTATTTTTTACTATCTAAAGATAGAGACTTGAAATCTTTTGTAATGCCTTCAGTACTGGACCAATATGAAATGTTATATGTTTAAAATGGGGGCACGCCCCCTCGGGGGGTTGAAACCCCCATTTTGTACCCCTAATTTAATAACGCAACCAAATTGAGTGAAATTTATGTTGGGAGGGTTCTTGGAGTCGCTGATTATGAATCCAATGAGAAAATTGAAAAATTCAAAGTGGCGGACACCAAAATGGCGGTCCTAAAATAACGGCATTTGAGATTGAGAATGCGATTTACGCCGTTTCTATTAATTTTAGAGAAAAGCTCAAAGAGTCAAAAAGTGTTTAAAATGTGATTTTGCAAAGTAATACACCATTTTGGTTACCTTATTATGTAATCCTTTATCTCTGCCCTAGTAGTAGAGTAAATTTTTGCATTAAGTTCTTATTTTTTACTATCTAAAGATAGAGACTTGAAAACTTTTGTAATGCCTTCAGTACTGGACCAATATAAAATGTTATATGTTTAAAATGGGGGCACGCCCCCTCGGGGGGTTGAAACCCCCATTTTGTACCCCTAATTTAATAACGCAACCAAATTGAGTGAAATTTATGTTGGGAGGGTTCTTGGAGTCGCTGATTATGAATCCAATGAGAAAATTGAAAAATCCAAAGTGGCGGACACCAAAATGGCGGTCCTAAAATAACGGCATTTGAGATTGAGAATGCGATTTACGCCGTTTCTATTGATTTTAGAGAAAAGCTCAAAGAGTCAAAAAGTGTTTAATATGTGATTTTGCAAAGTAATACACCATTTTGGTTACCTTATTATGTAATCCTTTCTCTCTGCCCTAGTAGTAGAGTAAATTTTTGCATTACGTTCTTAGTTTTTACTATCTAAAGATAGCGACTTGAAATCTTTTGTAATGCCTTCAGTACTGGACCAATATAAAATGTAATCTGTTTAAAATGGGGGCACGCCCCCTCGGGGGGTTGAAACCCCCATTTTACACTCCCAATTTAATAACTCGGGAAGTTTTACATCAACTTGAGCGAAATTCATGTTGGAGGGTTTTTGGGGTTGCTGATTATGAATTCAATGAGAAAATTAAGAAATACAAAATTTTATATATATTTATACATATATATTTTTAAATATAGTTTATTTAGTAGGTACTTATTTATTATTTTATTATTATGTTGTGAACAATTTATAAATATGACTGATGACATAATGCAACACTATCATTAAAAACATTAAAAAGTATTTTATATTGGTACAATGCGAGGGTTGCGCTGAAAATTGTTATTAGCAAAAAGACCGTTGCATTTTTTAACAAACAATCTTTATTGTTTTTTAAAATAATCTCCATTCAGACTAATACACTTGTGCATTATTTGAAACCACTTTTTAAAACATTCGGAAGATTCATTTTCTGAAAGGTCCTCAAAAATTCTTTGAAATTCTGTAACTGCTGCATCTGCGTTGGAAAATCTTTTACTTCGCATCATTTTTTTAACAGTTGGAAACAAAAAAAAGTCGCACGGCGCTAGCTTTATGTTGGACTACTATAATTAGTCTAATCAATTTAGAAAAAATAGCGGAAAGTTGAGGTAAGTCCATGGATTTTTGCATACGGTTTCCTTGTGGGTTATTAAACAACTCCTTAAAAGTCAACACCTGTAGGTGGTGAGCTCGAAGAAATAATGAGGATAAACCACGCCCCCTACCGGTTTTGTCGTTTTTCTCGGAAACCATTAGGGTTATCGAGATAAAGGAGGTTAGATAAGATAAAGCTTATTTAAATCCCTACCAAAAGTGTTCGAATTTTTTTTCGTACTTCGCCTTCTTTCTGTGTTATCGAAGAAAGGAGATATGTCATACACGGATCAGCAATTTGCACCAGTAAATTTGCTCAAGGAACTTTCTGGCGTAACTTTTTATGGTCCCCTATTGCCATGAAGTAGCTAAGAAAAATTCGTTGAGAACCGGACGCGATCGTGGTACAGTCATCCTTTATCTTAGCATCTCTTCGGCAAAATCCATCAGGCGATATTATCGATATTCTTGATAGCAGTCGGCTGAAAAATTCGTATTGGCAAGTTAATTTTAGAAGAGTACCTGCACTACTGAATTTTTGAATCTAACCCAATATGCACAAGGTGTTTCGCCTTTTTTGATATCCTAATTTCCTTTATTTATAAGTTCTTGGTACTAATCATTACGCATTAAAAGGAGAATTAACGGTACGTTTCAAGCAGTCTTTATGGAATGCTTCGTGTTTAGCTCTGATCAATCTTTTGCGAGAGTAACTAACGGATACACCAGACTTTAACTAGTTGATGAATATGACCTTAGACCAGCATTTCTGCCCAGGACAACTTAGTTTTAGCCCATGCTACTCGTCGTTTTGCAGATACTTGTCAGCGTTAACTATGCTGTTTATGAACTAAAATCTTCTTAATCCTCTAGATAACATACAGCCTCAAATCATTATGTCTTGAGGAAACTTAACATTAAGCAGTTTTGTTCTAGTTTTACTCTCGCAAAAGAGTAATCAGAGCTAAACAAGAAGCATTCCATAAATACTGCTTGAAACCTAATGTTAAGTTTCCTCAAGGCGTAATGATTTATAGCTATATGTCAGCTGGAGAATTAGTAAGATTTGAGTTCATAGACGGCACAGTTAATGCTGAAAAGTCATTCACAATAATTATTGGTTGGTTAAATTTAAATGGCAGATTCACATACGGTTCATTACAAGCATTTAAAAAATAACTAGAATTAAATATTAAAAATACCAAGAGCGATATTAATCCCCCTTCTTATATCTTTTTACACGGAAATATAGATTTTATATGCATTCTTTTTGGCCTAATAAATACCCTAAATATAGAATAACCACTTTTCTTTGCTACAAGCCAAGATCGGTTTAGGTAGGAAGATAAATACATATATTCTTTTTAACACGTACCGTAAGGAAATTACAGACAAATTTTTAAATTTAATTAAAAATGAGATGGAACAAACTCAGCATTTTAAATTAGGCGACAATATTTACTGATTTTACTAGCATTTTCAGAATAATTAACATATTATACAGATTTACATCTATAATTATTAGTGAAACTAATCTAACTATTAATAATAATTAATTATTAGGAGTAATACATTTAGATTTTAAAGTAAAGTATGTGGTACTTAGCTATCAATTCACTAATCTGTCCCACTAATAGCAGGCTGTTAATATTACTAGCACAATTACCATTAAAATGATGAGAAACACCAGAATCTTAATCAATAGTTAAATCTAATTTTTCGTCTAAATTTAATTGATCTAAGCGGTCAAGCATTCGTTTAAACATTCTAGAAGGCAATGGAACAGCCAACAGGAAATAGTTAAGTTAGGGAGTCAGTAAATAATCCAAATAGTCTGGAGAAATAGTCTTACGAAGAAAACAGAACAGACATTTTTTATAGAAAAATTAATTATCTATCTATTTTATTTAAACAATTTTTTTGTTAAATTAATATTTTAAGAGTTATTACTCTGCAATGTTTTCCTGTTTCAGTGAGATGTTAGCCGTTTGCGAATTATTTAGCAAAACTAAAAAGTGAAAACTTTGCTGTGTAATAACTCTTAAAACATTAATTTGCAAGCAATTAAAAAATTGTTTTAATAAAAAAGATAGATAATTTATTTTTCTACAAAAAAGTCTGTTATATTTTTTTTCGTAGAACCAACCGTTCTCGAGATGTTTTCAAAAACGGGTTTATTAAAATGGCTACGGAAGCATACCCGTCTCCGCCACATCAATTTAGTTTTATACTGACGACCGACCAACTAACAAATTCCAATAATAGAATAGCATGCATTTTTGCTGATGATAATGAAAGCAAATGATGGCAACAGCGCCGGTCCTCATGTTATACTTAAAACCTGTGTATAATTTGATATTGGGGCTCACTTTGCGATTAAATCGTATCTAATTATATGGTCCTCACGTCGTCAGTAGTATAGTGTAGCCTCACTTGGTATTATTATACACAGCAAATAAAACTTTTTTAAATTCAAAGAAATCTGTGTATATTTGCGAGATACATAACTAGAACAAGTAAACAAGTGATGACAAAAAAATTTGCATGGCTGTGACCATTTATAAGGGTGGTCCTCATTAACTATGGTACATGATATGTCCTCACTTTGATAAGTGGCCGTAAATATATATATATATATATATATATATATATATATATATATATATATATATATATATAATGATTTTACATTAAATAATATTTTGAATGCAAATTCATATAGAAAAATTTATCGACTCTGCTGGGATTCGAACCCAGGACCCTCCACTGTCTAGGTGGTATCTCTACCAACTGAGCTACAGAGAACGACTACCAGCATAGCGAGAAATCTTCCATATGAATTAGATATCAAGCAAACATGCAAGTAACTAGATATTTTTTGAATACTATTAATGAAGATCAGCAAGTCGCATGACAACAACATCAATATTCAAAGTATCTAGATTATAATGAATCATTCATTATTATTATTGTCATGCGACTTGCTGATCTTCATTAATAGTATTCAAAAAATATCTAGTTACTTGCATGTTTGCTTGATATCTAATTCATATGGAAGATTTCTCGCTATGCTGGTAGTCGTTCTCTGTAGCTCAGTTGGTAGAGATACCACCTAGACAGTGGAGGGTCCTGGGTTCGAATCCCAGCAGAGTCGATAAATTTTTCTATATGAATTTGCATTCAAAATATTATTTAATGTAAAATCATTATCCAACTTGATAAAAATTAACTCTATCTAAAAAATATATATATATATATATATATATATATATATATATATATATATATATATATATATATATATACAAGAAAGATATATATATATATATATATATATATATATATATATATATATATATATATATATATATATATATATATATATATATATATATATATATATATATATATATATATATATATATATATATATATATATATATATATTGTTGAATAATTTGATTATACAATCAAACCAACTATTATCATTAGATTAATAATGATGAAAAAAAAGCATAATTATCAATAAAAACAGAATATAACACAAAGTAAGACTAATACTCTGATATCCCCTGTATACTAAAAATTATGAAATAATGAAAACAAAACAATGTTGGGCGCCAGCTAAGCTCATCTTAGCACGAGACTGATACTCACAGGGTCTTTTAAAATTATCGAGGTTCAAAAATAGGCAACTCTGCAACACCTCAAAATTCAGAACTAAATTTTGATCAAATACCAAATGAAACAAAGAGACTCGTATATGGTGCAGTTTTGTTTTACAAAATATCTGCCTTGCCTTTACATGAATTTTAATGGAGTAAATATTCCAACTAAATAATTATCTATGGTTACTGTTTATTGCGGATAAAAGAATGTTCAAATTTTGATTGCAAATGTTCACAATTTATTTCTTACCGCCACCAAAAGCGCTGAACTGATGTAGTCACGTTCCCCCAAGCGGTTGCTGTTGGATGCAGGTAGATGATTGACTCCTTTCCCCTGGGTGTCGAGAAGCTAATAATAATCCAATGGTAAGTATACTTGGATAAACTGTTTTTATAAAACTGTGTTTTTATTATTTTATAAATAATTCTTTTCTTTTGTTTCAGGTAGGAACAATAATTACTTCTGAGGATTCTTATATTTCTTGATGTAAATAATGCGCTATTGTTAGAACCAAATTAACATTTATTTTACACACATTTGTAAATGACCTTTTTACAACTTTCAAAACAATAAATTTCTTAAACCAGTGTGATTTTTCTTAACTTGAGCATACAAAATAAAGAAACTGTTGATGTCCAACATAATCAGTTTTTGATTATATTAAAAAAAATATCCCCGGAACCTTTTCCTTTTAACAAAAAACAACTCCGCACTTTATCTTTCTTCAAAACACTTTCGTTTAAACAATACACTGAATACCCTTCTTGCTATCTTAACTTATAATTTTCCTTTTAAATCAACTATTTTTAATACAATAATCTTCTTACATACTTTTAAATCATAATTAACACTTTTGCATTCATTTCTAACCATAAATAAAATAATACATTTGATTTTGCGTGTGTACACTCAGCGACGTGCACCTGCATGGCTTTCAAAAAACATACTCCCGCCACAACTGGCTCAAAACAACTGCCAACAATTTTATTTATTTCTAAGTAAAGGCACTCTTTTAAATTCTTATCAATTCTAACACATTTTCCCTCAACATAAAATATCATCATCAAATCCACACTTATACGAATTTCTTATTAAATTTAGCATTAATTACTTTAAAACAAATGTCCTGCAGAGCTTAGTATTTTCTTTATCAACAAAATGATAATATTTTAAACAAAAATAAAAGTTTCTTGCTTAAATAGCTTAGCCTTATTCACATTTAAATTCGAAACATGTATTTAAATAAAATTTATGCGTTATACGAGGACCGTTCAATAAATAATTGGCACTCAAAATATTTTCTTACTTTATGTAGCTAGAAACGAAATTACTCGCTGCAATTAATTTAAAATAAAGCAATATGATACAGTTTGATTATATAATGTTCATTAATTTTGACTAAATCCCATTTACGACAAAATAATACAACATTTTCCCCTTCAACTTTTTACACTTATTTACAGATTTTAATATGGAAATAAATTGAAAAGTTCACCATTTGATATATGATAATTAATTTTTTTATGTTTTTAACCTTATTTAATTTGATTATTCCTTTTTTTATATACACCTATTTACATATTATTAAATACGGAAAATAATTAACAAGTTCCCTACTTGATATGTTATAATTATTTATTGTTTCTATTCTTATTTAATTTTTTTTTTAACTCTACCTAACAAATTCCCTATCTTGAGTACAAAACTTCTTGCTATCAAGGCTTCATCAATAACTAAATTTTTATATTCTTTTAACATGTTGTAAATCTCTTGCTTATATTGTTCTTGTGTTTCCATCTTATTACTTATTTTTTCCTCCATATCTTTTAATTCTTCTTTCGTTTCATTCTCATACCGTCCATTTCTACTTATCATATTTAACCCTCTAGCTTCCCCTTCAGTCTCTTGCAATATCCAGTTCAATATTTTTCCTCTTACCCTAATCACTTTTTTTTCGAAATCTAGTTTCATCTTAAATTCTTCTAATACATCCATTCCTTGATCCCCTATTCTTGTTCCTACATCTACTACCTTGTTTATATTTATAAATTTTTTATCGTCTGCTTCTATGCTCTGTACTACTTCTCCCTTAACCGTTCCAATTCTTTGTTTTATTTCTTCTTCCATATTGTTTCTCATCTCGCTCTCTTTCTTTTTCATTTCATATTTTCCATCCTCCTTCATTTCTATCTTCGTCATTTCTAATATTTTATTATCTTCTACATCTTCAATAACTTTTTCTGCTTGTTCTAATACTTGATTTACTTCTCTCTTATTCTCTT